>JAUCMS010000093.1:1112206-1129172 GCA_032357445.1 Enteromius radiatus | reverse complement strand
AGAATTTTGTAGAAATGCCCTAGCAACCACCTAGCAACAAGAACATCTTAGAAACTTTCTAGAAATGCCCTAGCAACCGCCAACAGCAACTTAGCAACTAGAACACTTTAGAAAATTTGTAGAAATGCCTAGTAACTCCCAACAGCACCCTAGCAACTAGAACAGTTTAGAATTTTGTAGAAATGCCCTAGCAACCACCTAGCAACAAGAACATCTTAGAAACTTTCTAGAAATGCCCTAGCAACTATCCCCAGCATCAAAGTGGCCAAGCATCACATTTTTTTCTCCAATGTAAAGAGTCTGTAAAACTGCATAGTTCATGAAAATCCTTCATGCTGCCGCCGAGCCATCAACTACAATGCTGTGTGTAAAGGTTAGTTTCGTTTACAGAGAACAGAGAGATATACGAGCGCTCGGACCGTCCATCAGCGCGTGTGAAGGAAGAATACTTTTTTCCACAACCACCGTGACAATTACAAGAGACACTCTTGGTCTGTTTTATAGAGAAAAAGTGGTATAGACATTCAGAAAGTTAGTGTTTGGTGAGAAATGAGAGTGGGGGGGGGATCCCCAGGTGAGAGTGAGTGAGTAAGAGCGAGAGAGATAGCGAATATGAGGGTGTGAGAGAGAAGCTGCGGTCTCATGATGATGGAGATCTGCAGGTCATATGCTATAACTATGTTAGGGGGACTTATATCATATATTTTTACCATATCATTTAAAGTCAGTTAAAGTTTCCCACACCAAAAGCAGTTCTAATTAAGTTTAGTCACTTTTCTTTCTTTCTTCTTTTTCAACACCCTTAAGAGTTATACGTAAACGCCCTGTTTTGTTTGCAGGTTTGCTGTCGGTTCAATATACTGCGGTTTCTAACTGCTCCATCCTTCAATAACAGCTTGATTGTAAAGCACAATAGCAGTCTACATTCAGTGCGCTGCTTCAATTGGTCACGTTCTACTGTATTCTGGTAAAAAACAAACAAAACAAAACACTATAAATACAAAGCAGTGTAGAAATTGCTCACAATATATAAAATAAGCGACCCTGTGTCATAAGTGTCATTTTCTCAAAATTGACAATTATACATCATCTGAAAACTGAAGAAATAAGCTTTCCATTGATGTACGGTTTGTCAGGACAATATTGGACTGACATACAACTATTAGAAAACCTGGAATCTGAGGGTGCAAAAAAATATTGGGAAAATCACCTTTAAAGCTGTCCAAATGAAGTTCCTAGCAATGCATATATCAGAAATGACGTTTTAATATATTTACAGTAGCAAATGTACTAAATAATCTTTATTTAATGTCATAATGATTTTTTTGGAATTAAAAAAAATAATAATTATAATTTTGACCCATACAATGTATTTTTGGCTATTGCTACAAATATACCCCAGCAACTTAAGACTGGTTTCATGGTCTAGGGTCACATTTATATTCAAAACATATATCTAAAAAAACGTGTTGTTGCTTGATGTTGCAAAATAGTGTTTGTTATCATATTGTTTAAATTTATTAGTGTCTTGTAGTGCAAATCATTTTATCTTTTACATTTTTAACCTACGTTTGGTCTTGAAATACTTCTGCATTGAGAAATAAGATGGAAGCAGTTCCTTCTCTTGATATCTAGTTGACTAACCCTGGTTTTAACAGGCAAAGTTTAAGCCTAGTCCTAGACTAAATGTAAATCTGAGCTGTTTCAACTGAAAAAACATGCACTGACTCAACTTAAAACATGTCAATGCCTTCGTTTTGTCTTAAGATGTGCACCAGTCAAGAAAAAAATTTCTAATTGAACTACGGCCTAATGCTGATTTGGTCTAAGCTTAGTCTGTAAAGCCAGGCCTAAGTGTCTAAAACAAAACATCCACAACATTCAATTAGCTGTTTCTGGTAAAACATGAAATTATGTCACAGTTTTTGACCCGATGGCCTGAAACAGTTTGAAGCTTGCTATTTTCCCAAGTTCTTTCCATTGCTGTGAGCACTATATGCATCAGATGAGCAGTAAACACATTTCGGGTGCCATATGAGGCTAGTTAAACACCAAATGCAAATTTCTCTGGTGTTTGGAAATAATAGCATCTATCATTTTTCAGCATCGCCGTTTTTGCTGCACGCCATCTAATACTTTGCGTTCATCGTGACGTTAAAATGCACATGCCGTGCACTCTTTGAATAATGAAAATGGTTGGTAAAAGCAGTCAGGGCCTGTATGACTTATTCAAAAGCACATTAGCAATCAGCAAAACCAGCAAGTTAGTGACTTATTGAGCAAAGTGTTTACAAAGGACCCCTAATGAAGTCTTAATTATGTTTAATCACGTTGCCTACCTCATTGTTGTTTTGATATGGAATAGTGACTGAACAGAATATGCAAATGTTTAGCGAGCTAATGGTTGACATGCAGCTGCGAACGCAGTCGTTTCTTAACTCATTCCGCATGATGACCTTTTAAGTGGAGCAAAAAGAGCGAAAGTGACAATACTGATGAATAATGGATGATTAAAAAGGCTTTCGAAAAGCTTAATGGTGGAATTAAATTTACTATAATAACAGATTTGCATGGGGCTCGTCATTCTGCTAATATTTAAAGTGGAAGTTTAAATATAGCTTTATGGCATGGCATTGAGAGATATGATAAAACACATTGTATGCATAATGCACAGACTCGAGGAGAACAGCTTTTCATTGTATAATTCAAGGTCAGCTGCAGCTCGTGCACTGTGCAGTTTGTTCAGAAACATCCAAAACACACGGGAACATGCATTTTAGTGCTACACGACACTTACAAATGAAATGCATTTGCAAAGTTAGAAACAGATCATTGATCCTCAAGTTTATGGCTTACACTGCAAAGAATGAATCTTGTTTTTAAATGCAAAAATCAACATTTTTGTTAAATCAAGATTTATTTAAGATAGCAAGTTGTTTTCTAAAACAAAGTACAAAATAATAATGAAAAATATAAAGAAATAAAAACATAAATAATAAATGTAATATAATATAAAATCAAATAAACTAGAAATTGGGATAATAAATATCAATTTTAGAAAATAGTCAATTAATTTTGATCATTTTATCTGAAAACTAATTGTATCTTGATTAAAGATTGTTTAGATATTTGACAAAAATACTGAATAAGAGTGTTCATTTTAATAACGGTGATGCATGGCTTAGTGAACACCGCAATCTTAAGAAGGAAAAAACAAGTAATTCTCCTTTCCGTCCTTCGGTGTGTTGTTGCGTTTGTTTTCATTTGGCTGTCTCTCTAAACGAGTGTTATTGTATTATTCATCTCCCCCAGAGCTATGACTACTGTATCTCGGCCCTCTGTAAGAGTCGCATTTGCCGTCCTGCCACTGCCAAGACAACAGCAACAGATTTAAAACAACACAGCCGATTAATGAAGAACGAGTGGCGTTCTGCAGTATTTTTAGAGTGATTGAAAAGCTTTCAGCGGCCTTGGACGTGGAGGATCGGTGTGGGCCGCTGGAGTCGCTCCTCCCATCCTGTTTTCAAGTCAATATGAAGTGCTGTTTACTTAAAAAAGCAAAACGCTGAACAAGATTTGAAACAAACCTCAATCCTGAATATTAATATAGGCATGTAACTAAATATCCCAGAAACAATGTAGCAACTTCTTTTAAAACTGCAATAATGCTAGTGAATATCTACAGAAAATGTCAAATCTAGCCTATATTTTGATGATGTACACACTTTACCTTTAATAAACAGGAATGAATCTCGCTCTCTACAAACCCATAAACAAAGTCAAGTATTAATATCAAATATAAACATTCAGAAGTCTGCACTCTATATCAGTTTTTGTCTTTCTTGTACACGTTTCTTCCAAAAAACAAGGAAAGTTGTCAGAAGTTTGGCTACTGTTCTCTCAAAGTTATATAAACATTCATTCCGTAACTTTAACAGAAGTTCTAGCATAAAACTGTTATTTGTACATTATTCGTGGAACATTTTTTAAATGTTGCAACTTGTTTCAGAACATTTAGGTAACATTCAAAAGTAACATGTTTGCAAAATGATACAATGGAATGTTAACTTTACATACTTATAACCAGGAATGAAACATTTTTACATTTAAAAAAAGTTTCTGGTAGCCATTGACTTCAATGGTAAGAAAATAAAATACTATTCAATTCAATTCATACCAGCAAAAAAAAAAAAAAAATTTTCTTCTTTTTTGTTTATCTGAAGAAAGAAAGAGTTGAGAGTGAGTAAAAGATGACCGAATATTCATTTTTTACAACATTTTTATTTTTCAGCTGGGCTGAAGTCGAGAGGAAAAATACACCGACCAACCTTACAATAAAAATCAGCTCTATTGTATTTCACTGGAATATAGTTAAAAGATTTTCAATGACATTGGTAAGTACCTACGAAACTCTAAGAGTCGTTACTGTTCATGCCAAACAAAGTGTTTTTCCAGCAATCAGCAGCTATACTGTACAGAGCACAGCAGCGTTATTACGGTAAGAGACACTATAGCGTGATTTGTTTCTAAAGGCAGGAACACAAACACGGAGGTTGGATTTAAATAAGGGGGTCGGGCTGACGATGAAAAGAAGAAACTCACTTAGATTGCAATCAAGGTTTTATGCACAGCACTTATCACAGAAAAGAAGCACGGCCGTTCACTAACAAGTGTACTTCTGTGCAGAATCAAAAACATGCATGTTCAAATTTGCATGTATTTTCATCAGCAATTCTTCCTGTATGTATAGCTTAATTATAGAATAACAGAAAAATACTCTCTACATTACAGTGTATTTTCAAGCATTGCTGTCTCGTTGTGAACGCTAATATGAGCAACACCTGCTGCAGCATAAATGCACATGCCCAGGACAACATGTTAAGGGTGGATCTCTTCATCACAGAGTGCAGGACATTGTTCCCTGAAAACAGCCCTGTCTACAGATGCATTCACGTGATGCAAGTGTTTACAGTGTGAACCTGCTGCCATCTAGTGCACTACACGACACACTACAGTGCAACATAAATTGACTTACATATCTCAAACAATATCCCACAGACAATCAAAGTACACTTAAAGAATATATATATATATATATGTGTGTGTGTGTGTGTGTGTGTGTAAAAAATTATATTTATACTGGACAAGACTGCAATGTGCAGTATATTAAAAAATAAACATAAAAAAGGAAAAATAAAATATATATGTTTTTAAATTGTAAATATCAAATGTTACATATACATTATATATACAAGTTTTTGTTTACGTAATACATGTGTGTTCACTGTGTATATTTATTATGCATATATAAAGATACACACATGCAGCATATTGTTTAGAAAATATTTACAAGTATATTTATGTTAATTAATAAATATAAATTGTTTCTTAAAGATATGCATGCATGAGTGTGTATTTATTTATACATACAAATATATTTACTACACACATATTATGTAAACAAACCATATTATACACAAAATAAAAATTATTTTAATAATGAAATACATTAAATGCAATATATTTAATATACAAATGTAAAATTAATGATTATAAATATATATATATATATATATATATATATATGTGTGTGTGTGTGTGTATACACACACTTTTACTACATAATTTGTTTATACACACATATCACCAAAGTAACTCCAACCTAGCAAGCAAACCAGCATACAAAGCTTCCCTTCTTCCTATATTAACTAACCAAATTCATGAGCAAACAGAGAAGCACCACAACAACATAAGACAACCAAAACACATACAGAAACATAAAATCAGACAACACACAGCAACCCGTTTTCTGGATCACTTTTCGACTCGGCACAACAAACAGATGTGCACTTTCTCCACGCAGTAAATACTCTCCTCCTGAATAATTGATATTGACTGCCTGTTCGGGTTACTATATTAAGTTCTGTGTGCGGTGGCAATGATTCTGACATCTAAAGGGCCCACTATACAGATGTCAGATCATCCTGACAGTGTTCTGCAATTCTGAGAACCAGGTTTGGAGAATAGGTTTAACTATTAATACTGCGTCCAAAATCTCAGATTAATTGTTCTTATCATTGCATACGGTTTACATTGTTTTCCCTGATTCTAAAAGCACAATTCACAGTTCGCATGATTTATTATGGTTTTAGTGCAGCTGGTAATAATTGGATTTTATACTGACACAACTAAAGTTGCCATAGTTACTGATTTAATTAACTCATTTACTAAACAACTACTTTCAATAAACAGATGCCGTTATTAAACTGATTATTGTTGTATATTCATAGACTGGCTTTAAATTAATGATCGCTTTGAAGTGAGAATGAAAAGCCATTATAATTAACATTCGGTTAATTTGGTTTGGTCTGCCAAAACATGCTCTGAAAACAAATGGATGAATAAAAAGACATTTGTGAAAAACACCAAAGGGTGCATTTGATCTTCTCTTACAAAAGAGGGCGCTGTTTTCAACCTATTCATACTAGAGCACATTAATGAACAGATTAAGAATCGATTACAGCAAACAATCCAACACAGTGACCCTTTAGCAAAACATTTTAACCTCCACAACTGTGCGTTATTCAACACCTGCCTTAAATATATTTGCATGTAGCAGCAGCCCTGGAGGAGGAGCCATGCAGATTCATTTGAACAATTCGATTCTCTCGAATGCTTCGTATTAAAGAAGCGGTTCAATACAAACGATTCACCGACTCGTTTGAGTTATCACTCACAGAATATTCTGAGAAGAATATTAAGATAAATATTAAAATATTAAAAGCGTTTAAATGATTAAATGTAAATGTTTTAAAGATGTTTTTTCACCATGAAATGCCCAAATTTTGAACAAAAATGTTATGCTAATCCAATACTGAGGTACTGAACTAGCATGAATATGCTCATATTAAATATAATCATATTAATCAAATACAAATACCACGGTATTAAGTTAATGCGTGACGTTGTCGTTGCTATTATACTGACTCTGAACCTTTTCGCAAGTGTTCACTTAATGTTTGTAAAACTCAGAAATTTCGACGAAACACGTAAACTTGGATGTTTAATTTGATGTGATTTAGATACTGTTTGATATTGGCGCTGTGATTGTGTTTATTTCTTACCTGAGAGACAATATTGTGGCGTTGACTCCAACGTCCACCTCATAGCACGGAGTCGAGTGATTTACAAACGCTGGCGAATCTGTGCGATTGAATCATTTGGGAGAATCGGTTCACACGAACGATTCGTTCACATCAGCCACTGCAGCCAGCCAAACCCCCGCCGCCTGTGCAGACGATGGAGGAGTGGATCTGATCTCATCGGATCTACCGACAAACATGCTGCTCGATCAAACCCGTTTTCACCGAAAAATCACCAGAAACACCTGCTGATTGATATGTGAACTGAATCAGGTAACGCGGTTTATTCATATGTCTGTGTTGCGTTTGTGTGTCCGATTCGGACAACTGTCACATGGGCCGCGTACTAAAACCTAGCGAGCTGCCTACGTAGACAGCCCTTTGGGATGTTATAGTTTCAAATCCAAGTATGCTGCATGCTTACTTAGTGTGTTGAGGCAAAAGATACACTGAAACGTGTTAGTTGCCTACTTATCAGAAGCCATACATCTTTGTCTTGAATTCAAGTGCGCTATCTAGTAAGCGAGCGTAGTATATTTTGAGACGCCGCCACAGTCCCGCATTGCGGCCTGCTACAGTGTATACAAAGCTCTCTAATAATAACTATTCGATTTAAAGGTTAATGACTTTGAAGAAGGGATGATCAGCAGTGACCGATGATTGACAGCTGTCATGTGTTTGTTTTGAAGCGCTCGTGAAACCGAAATCAGCTGTCAAACAAACATGTATCTGATTGATTCGCGCCAAAGATGGGAAAACGTCAAAAACTACTGCAGATATAATATTTCGCCTGGTTTATTTATACGCATTGAAGGTAATATTGTTTTTTGCTCGACTGTTTGAACGTTTAGCAATAAATTGGTGGGTTTAATTCCAGTCACCATTGGGAATCAGTCTGTGTTAGCTTAGCTTTCGAGTTGCTAATAGACTGTAGCATTTCGCCTTCTGGGATAAAATGAGTATAATTTGCATATAAAGTGTCTAAGGGTGTAAAATGAATATGTGAATATGAATGAGCACGTTTGTGTTTGGATTTAAAGCGTCATTGACTCGTATCCGATCGGTTAGCACAGATGCTAAAAAACACAGCGGCTACGGAAGTCGAATTGAAAACATCTGAACTTGATGCTTAAAAAGATTTGAACGTTACTCTTATTTATCTGTTGGTAGTCGTTCAGTAAGAAATTGCATAGTATATTTCTAAAGTAATAAATGCTCTGAAACAAAAAAGTGCCTTGGTAATATATTATGGTTAAAATGTAATTGCATGGTTATATGGTGATGCATCATGTTTTTAGACATATTCTTCTGTCCATATATAATGTATGTAAGTATGTGTGTGTTGTTTATATGTATGTGTGTATAAATTAGTAGTTATTCAATATAGAAATAGAAATATGTGTGTGTGTGTGTGTGTGCATCTCTTGAGTCTTTATTCTGCGTAATAGATATACAGTGTTATTCTTAAAGAGTTTGAGATGCATTTGGCGTGGCTCCATGTTTAAAGTTTGTGTTCTAATATTAGCAGAGTGCTCAGATTGTGTCTAGATTAGAAGGACGAGACTCGTGGGGAGTGTCTGCATAATATCAGATTTGGGTGTTTTTCTGTACTCGGTTAGATTCATCTTTGTTGGTCATCTGTTTAGTGAGAGCAAGCTGACTGATAGTTCCTCATGTGAGATGAGCTCAGGATCAGGTGATTCTGTGATGTTGTCAAAACACCGTCCTGCATGGTTTTCTCATCACTTCTGTAAGTGACAGCAGACACTGGTATCTGATAAGAGGAAGCTTATTATGAAACAGGAAGGTTAGTTTTATAGCACAGTTATTGCATGTATCATTTTATAGTTTTATTTACTGTAAAAAAAAAAAAGTTTTGATTCACTTCAAATGTTGACTACTGTATATATATATATATATATATATATATATATATATATATATAATTATGTGTGAGTGTGTGTAAATATAATTTAAGTGTGTGTGTAAATGAAATAAATTCCCCCCAAAATATAAAAATTTGTCTTCTGTAAATCATCGTAAAAAATCTATAACAAATTAAATTATATATTTTTTTGCTCAGGAAACAAACAAACAACAACAAAAACACCCAGAACACATTTTAATATACATCCTCAAAATCCAACTTTTATAGTTTGATGCTTGAAAATCTCTTATCATCTTTCATGTAAGTGTGTGCGTGTACTGTTCTTCCTTAAATAGAATAAAAATAAAACACTGCCAAAGACTATTTATGGTTATTTTGTTTACCTAAATCATTCCTCCTGTCTGACTATCCCTGCCTCGAGCTTCAAGGGTCTGATTTTGCGTCTGGTTTTTGTTTCTCTCAGGCCGCATCAGATCCAGCAGAAGTCGCGGTCATGTACTCTGAGTGGCGGTCTTTACACCTGGTGGTCCAGAGCGATCAGGGTCACCTGAGCGTCTTACACACTTACCCAGCCGGTGTGGGTCGGGATGTGGCGAACGCTGTGGTGCGGCCGCTGGGAAACAGCCTCACAGGAGCGCCGTCTGAGTGCCTCCTCAAGACTGACAAGGAGGTAAGAAGTGTGTGTGTGTGTGTGTGTGTGTTTCATAACATCTCTCACCTTCTTGGTCTCACCTCTTCAGTTCCAACCCAAGGCTGTGCAGGAATCAAGGTTGACTTACTGTGTGGCATGTTTGAATTAATTCAAATGTCTAACCCTGGTAACTATTAACTTCCACTGAGCTCAAGAGCAACATCCAGCCTTTTGGGTGGAAAACATTTGGTTTCTTCACAGCAGATTGAGTGCAGTTTGACTTATATTTGACATGGTTCACTTTCATTTATTAAAAGACCTGCCAAAAACACCTTAATTTGAGAACGCTTATCAGCCATAAATATTACTTGTTTGCATTATTTTAATATAGACATATTTTAAAACTTTTATAAATGTAAATGTATCTATTATTAACAACCATTTTATCTTTATTTTCCTGCTTTCGCATCCAAAAAAAAAAAGTTTACGTAATATATATATGTGTGTGCTGTGTATATTTATTATGTATATTTAAGAAAGTTTGTATATATACATTTTCCTTTGCTTATTTCTCTGTTTTTGCATGTTCATCTTGTCATATAAACCAAATGATAATTTTTATATATTTAGTGGCTTGAATGTGAGTAATATTCTATGAAATATGGAGGAAAACATTTCAGAATAAATAATTTTGTTGGTAGATGTTTTTAAAACATAAATCACATTCCTGAAGCCACTGTTCTTTAAAGTTGCAATATAAGGATTAATTCATCAATCATGTAACATTCTTGTAAATGTTACATGAATTTGTTGCCCTTTTTTTTTTCTTTTTTCTTTTTCAGCAAAACAGTGACTTCAGGATGTCTCTTTAAGGAATAATAACCACTGATCTTTTTTATTTATGAATCCAACGCTGCTGTTCCAGAAACCCATTTTACTGCTGCTGAATTAGCTTCCGGATTGGCCTACAAATTGACTTCATGAGCTCAATTTGACCGTGTAATGTTGCAGTTCCTAATAAAGTTAGATTTTATTAGGAAGTTAAAAAGCAGCGCTGTTGTTTCCTCACTCGTTTATTTGCATAATTTGGTTAGAAGCTAAACAAGCTGCTCAAGTCACGTCTTGGTCTAAAATGAGAAACATGCTGTGATGTTATTAGTGTAAACTTTTGAGTCTGTTTCAAGGCTTTGTTGAGATTGTTCTGTTGTTTGTTTGTGTATCTGGGTGGGTTTCAGTGCTTTCTTATATGTGTGTGTGTCGCTCTGACTTCCATTGCATTGTGCGACTGGTTCCTGTAGGCTTCTGTGTACTGTGATAAGAGGAGAGGAAATCCTGTCAATTCCCTCTCGGCCTCTGTTTTTTTTTTTCTTTTTCTTTCCTGACCTTTTTTTTCTGACCTCTGATCCAGCTCATGGTGACCGATGTGGTTTGGAATATAATTGCGCAAAAGTGCAGATCCATTGAATGCAGGCCTGTTCTGTTTCCTGCCGACAGAACCTGTGTGTTTCTCTCACAAATGTACACGAGGGAGTCATCCAACCTCTCGCTCAAGCTCAAGGACTGTTGATCCATCTCAAACCGGTTTAGGTAGTTATTTGTCCATCTAACACTGTCCATGTCCTCAGGTGAAATGGACCATGGAGGTGCTGTGTTACGGCCTGACGCTCCCGCTGGACGGAGACACGGTTAAGTTGTGTGTGGACGTCTACACGGACTGGATAATGGCCCTGGTGTCTCCACGAGACTCCATACCCCAGCCCATCATCAAAGAGCCCAACCTCTACGTCCAAACCATCCTCAAACACTTGCACAACCTTTTCCTGCCCAGGTGTGTTCGGTCTAAAGTTTTAATTACCCATAATCCACTGCGCACCAAAATGTACCATGATTGCATGCTGCACACTTTCTCCTGCTACAGTATATGTATGTAATGCTGTAAATATATGCAAAAATATATATTTTAAATGATTAAAGATTTTAATAACAATATACTTTATTTATAATACATTTAATTTATAATTGTGTTTCCTGTTTTAGGCTAATAGTGCAGAAATGTGTAATGAAATTACATAAATGCTTCCTTTTCCACAGTCAAAACTCCTGTTTTTTTATATATAATATATTTATAATTAAATATAATATTTCCCCCACACTGTTAGTGTTTTATTATATTATTAATATACTAATACTTATAATAATATGTATAAGAAATCTCATTAAAATGATTAAACATTTAAGTTTAATTATTTTGGGATTTGCACATGTGATGATAGGCTTGTGTTTTGTCTAGTAACTGTAGCACTTCCTGTTTGTGCTTTCTGATATTGAAAATCCGTTCTTCTTTCTTTCAGACCAGAGCACTTCAGCCTGGTGCACTTTAAATTGTGTCAGCAAGTGCTGTCTGCAGTGCAGAAGTTGGCACGTGACTCGAGCGGCATGGCCAGAGAAACATGGGAGGTGCTGCTCCTCTTCCTGCTGCGCATCAATGACACGCTCCTGGCCCCGCCCACCGTGGGAGGTGCGTATGTCACAGACACGCTGGTGTTCCCTCTAAAGCACAAGTTCTGCATTTAACTACATCTTACATTGACTGAAAAACAAATGAGAGAAGGCGCACGCTTTGCATTTAAACAAACTGCATTTTGCGTGCAGTATGCAAATGAGCTGCTTTGATGTAATTGAGTTTCCTGTTTTAAGAGAATGAGGGCAGAAATGTGTAAATTTGGCTTTTATTTTTACACAATTAGAAATTCAGTTTCAACCATTTGTAGCATTATATTTGTTCCTTAAATTGTTTTCATATGCGAAAATATCAACCAATCATTCATAGATGCAAACTCCTCATCTTTCAGTGTTTACACACTCTTTTGAGATCAAAATAGGCCTAATACCTATGACTTTATAAACTAGTCTTAAAAAGGTAGTAATTAAATGTTTTTTTGGTTGTTTCAATAAGTGTGTTATATATTCAATAAGTGTTTAGTATTTTCTTTACTCTTTACTTTATAAACAATGTCTAAAAAGGGTAATATTTTATGCATCTGAGGTCTGAGATGTAAGAACGGTGAAGAGAGAGAGGGCAAATTTTGTATTTTAGGTCACGATTGCCATGTAATCAACCAATATTATCCTAAATAGCCTGCATAGCACTTCATCTTTTATAACATGGGGTTTTGACAAATCTTGATTTTTGTAAAATGTTGCAACAAGATGATTTTTGTTGTTATTGTGAAAAATTACAGCTTTAGGCTAATGCAAAATATGTTTTTAAAAATGCATTAAAGTACAAATGAGCATGTAAAGCAAATATCTTTTAGCAATAAGGTTAATTAGATAGCATTGCTTAACAACATTAATAAACATGAACTACTGTAAGAATGAAAATACTACAGCATTGATTAATCTTAATTTCAGGATTTACCAATGCATTACTAAAATTTTTAACAGTAAATGCACTGTGAACTAGCAATGAACAACTGTATTTTTATTAACTAACATTGACAAAGATTCATAAATAGTGTAATAAATGCATTTAATACGTTAACAAATGACACCTTATTGTAAAGTGTCATGCACTTAAAGGGGTCATATGATGTTGCTAAACATTATTTTGTGTATTTGGTGTAATGCAGTGTGTTTATGTGGTTTAAGATAGATAAGATAAAATAAAAAGATAAAAAAAATAGATTATTTTCCAAATAGTGTACATTATTGTTTCTCCTCTAAGCCCCGCCTCCTGAAACAGGTCAATTCTTAAAAAGCGAGGTGTGCTCTGTAACACTCCAAGGAGAAAGGAAAACTTGAAATCAGATCATGTGACCCCTTTAATAAAGTGCATCTTCTAAGTCTAAAAGTGCTGTTTTCTAAACAAAAGCTCTGGCTATATGAATGTCCGTTAGTCCAGCAGTGCTGATCGTGTAAAGGGCGTACTGTCTGACAGCTGGTTGTGTCTGCTGTAGGTGGAATAGCAGAGAAGCTGGCAGAGAAGTTGATCAGCGTGCTGTTTGAGGTTTGGTTCCTGGCCTGCACACGCTGCTTCCCCACACCGCCCTACTGGAAGACAGCTCGAGAGATGCTGGCCAACTGGAGACATCACCCTCCGGTGGTGGAGCAGTGGAGTAAAGTCATCGCTGCTCTCACCTCCAGGTACCGTAGACCTGCGTATAATAGCTGCAGCTTTATTTCTGCTCTTGTAATCATAGTTTATTTAATAGGGACAAAACAGAATAGCGTTTCTTCACAATATTGAGCAGCATAAGTTATGGGTCACAGACAAAAAGAGGATTTCAAGCATCGAGGCAAATAAATGTGTAATAACGCTCTAATTGACTGTCATACATGTTCACCACTAATTACTGAGACGCCCACTAAAATCCTGTCAAACTGTGCCTAATTACTGACGATATTTAGCACATCTGTGGTAATACTGTCAAAAAGACACAGCGTTAAACACTTTGTCTAAAGTGAAAGTAAACCATCAAGAGAAAAACGGATGTGTGTCAGTATATTAGACGCGTGCAGCTCTTAAAGGGACAGAACTAAACATGCCGCCGCTTGTTATTAAAGGGATAGGTCACACAAACATTATAATTGTGTCATTATTTACATGTTGTCCCAAACCAGGATTAGTTTATGTGCTTGTGCTAAACACAAAAAAAAAGATATTTTGAGCAACCAAACAGTAGCTGGTCCTCATTGAATTGAATATAATGTTCAACAGAAAAAAGAAACTCATTCAGGTTAAAACGAGCTGAGAGTGAGTAAATGATGGATGCAGTGTTAATTCAATACTCCTAAATACACCTACTCTACCTGAAAAATAAAAACACTGTGTGTTTTATTCGTATAATGTTTATTTGTAATGCGTATCTGTTCGAACAACAAAGATAAAATAATGACAACAATTTCTAACTTTGCTCATTTTGGCCTAAATATCTGCCCTTCTTTTTATTTTATACTTTGTTACCTTGAAAGGCTTTGTTTTTATAAAAAAAAGGCAAATTAGTTTGGCTGTACTGCTCCGACAACTTGCAAAATAGTCAAATCAATGACAAAGAATCATGATAAAATTGTAAAAATCGTGATATGATATTTTTCAGGGCCCACCCCTAATGATAACTTATTTTTTAATATATTTTAATAAGTGCAGGTCAGAATATGTATTACGCTGTTACGCTGAAGGACGATGCTTCACCTGTATTTTAACATTTTCATTTTCATTTGTAACAAATAAAGTACACACTTGACTTGGATTTAATAACTTTCCATGTATATGAAATCCTGTTGATGCAGACACCAAAATGGGACGTCTTGTCTTTGGCCCCTTCATTGTTAATGCGCTCATCTAGTAAATTTATATCCTCAGTCAGAAGAAAAGTGGCAATGACGCTCGTTTTTGACGCACAGTCATTGTGCTTTCAGAAAAGCAGGTTCAAATCCTGTGCATTAATGGCAAATTATTGCATTTATAATTATTTAATCATACAAACTGATATCCCACTATTTGCAGTTTTAAATAACTTCTTTATTGTGTGGTTTCATTTTAATAATATTTACTTTTGAACATTATTAAACAAATGGTTTACCCAGAAATTAAGCTCATGCGCCTTTGGTTAATATTTGAACCCCAAATCAAGATATTTATAATGAAACCAAGAAGCTGAAAGACCAAGTAACCAAAACTTAAAAGATCCAAAAAGGTCATAGAGTCGAAAGTTTAATCAGCAGAGAGACTGAAACAGACATTTTAACCACAAAATGTAGCCTTTAGTTCAGTTTATATTCATGTCTATGCATTTGGCTGATATTGAAAGTGACTTGTATTGCATTTTATCTGGTCACGCATTCACTCAGAATTGATTGGCATGACCTTGCTCTACAGTTTGAGCTTTTTTTTAATGATGTTTATGCTTTTGTTTGTTTTATTGCCTTATATCTTATTAGTTTTGTTGTCCTCACAGGCTGCTGCGGTTCATGTACGGCCCATCCTTCCCTCCGTTTAAAGTGCCAGAGGAAGACGCCAGCCTCATCCCCGCTGAGATGGACAACGACTGTGTGGCTCAGACGTGGTATCGATTTCTACACATGCTCAGGTCTGCAGTCGAAGTGACTTCATCTGCTTTCTTTCCCAGTCCGCTGGGTCAGTTCGATTATCTCTCTCTCTCTCTCCTTCAGTAACCCCGTGGACCTGAGCAATCCCGTCATAGTGAGCTCCACCCCAAAGTTTCAGGAGCAGTTGTTGGGGGGAAACAGCGTTCCTCACGAGGTCATTCAGCACCCCTGCCTCAAACAGCTGCCTCAGATCTTCTTCAGAGCGATGAGGGGCGTCAGCTGCCTCGTGGATGCTTTCCTCGGTAAGATCACATAACAAGGCTCTTTTATTTCATGCTACTGTGGTGGTGTTAGCATACTATTCCATAAAGTAGCATTTAAATGAATATGGTAATCGTTCAATACAGTGGTACATTTTTTTAATAGTAGGAACACTACTATTTTTTGAAAATAGGCTCATTTTCCAACTCCCTTAAAAGTTAAACCGTTGAGTTTTACTGTTTTTTTTTTTAATCCATTCAGCCGATTTCCGAGTCTGCATTTGCTATGCCTGAATTTATTTGATCCAAAAACAGTAATATTGTCTTTTTTTTTTACTATTTAAAATTTAAAAAACCGCTTGCTGTTTGAATATATATTATAAAATGTCATTTATTCCTGTGATTTTTAAAGCATCATTACTCCAGTCTTCAGTGTCACATGATTTGATGTTCACGAAACATTTCTTATTTTAGTATCATCATTTTATTAATATATCATTATCGATGTTTATTATCAATATTTAAAACATATTTTCAGGATTACTTGATGAATAGAAAGATCACGAAAAGCTTTCGTATACCATTCAAAAGCTTTTTTTTTGTTTGTTTTTGGGGGGATTTTATTACCAATGTTGCTTTTAAATCGATCAAAAGTGATGATATAGATATTTATTCATTGTTACAAGAGATTTCTTCTGAACTTTTGATTTATCACAGGACCCTGAAAAAAGTCTGCTCGGCTGTCTTCAACATAATAATTGTTTTTTGAGCAGCAAACCGTGAAATCAGGATGATTTCTGAAGATCATGTGACACTGGAGACTGGAGTAATGATGCTGAAAATACAGCTGTGCGTCACAGAAATAAATTACACTTTTAAAATATATTCAGTTATTTAAAGTAGTGTAGGATTATAAATTTAGAAATGGTTAAACACAAGTTTCCCATATAACAGTATACAATTTAAAGTAATGTATTTTGTTATTTACTTTCTG
>JAUCMS010000093.1:1098074-1112106 GCA_032357445.1 Enteromius radiatus | reverse complement strand
GTTTTCAGAATAAAGAGAAAATTCTGCTTCTAAATCCAAAGTCTGTCTCCTGGTCTCTCTGGGAAAGTTTCACAACAGTAGTAAAAATATTTTAATTGCAAAAGTTATCTTTAAAAAAACATTAACAATCTTACTGTTTAAAAACTGATAGTGTGCGCAGCAGAGCATCAACACATTATTTTATTTCACTACATTTTAATCTCAGATGTAAATGGTATTACTCACAAATAACGTCAAATACATTTTTAACAGAGCCTTTGTAGCATTTTGTCTTGTTACCACTGAAATAAAGGGAAGCTGGCATGACATTAAAAAACAATCAACAAATGAACTCAGATGTTGTTTTAGTGATTGATTTTCCTGATCATTCTGTTTGAATCTCAGTCGCAGTGACGATTGGCTTTGACTGTTTTTCCATTTCTAGGTGTTGCTGTTTGTAAGAAACTCGACTGTCATGAATCTCTGCCCTCTTATGGTACTCTCATAACTGTGCTCTTCTCTGATCATTATTACTCTTAGCCCTTTTTTCCAGAGACATGGTGCTGTAAACTTCTCTGCAAGTGCATAATGTTGCTTGTGATTGGCTTGTGGTGATTTAGGTCCATTTGATGAACTCCTGCTCAACATACTCTATTTTCACAGTCCATCTGAAATAATTCAATTTACTGAAAAATGATCGCTAAGAATTTTATTTGTTACATAATATGCTACTAATCAAAAGTTTCAATATTGATAATAATCAGAAGTGTTTACTGAGCAGCAAGTCAGCATATTAGAATGATATGAACTGAAGTAATGCTGCTGTAAATGCACCTTTGATCAAAGAAATAAATTACATTTTACAGTAAATTCACTTAGAAAACAGTTAATTTAAATTGTAATAATATTTCACAATTTTTATTGATCAAATGCAACCTCTGTGTAAAAAGAAATCTTTAAAAAAAAAAACTCCTAATTGATTACATCAAAGGCAGTTTGTGAATAATTAATTAATTTACTTTATTTGTTAAAATATACTCTCTAAACTAGGAGTTAGACACATGAACAACAATTTCAATGTGATATTCTTGACTCTGTCATTATTGTTGAGAATCAGCACCGTTTCAATGGGAAAAAAAGCTATTAAGTCTATAAACTACATTGTTTGAAAGCAGATCAAAGTCTGGTTTAATGGGTTTTTGGTTGAATTATACGTTTCAAGCATGTTCAGACATTTAGAATCAGATTTTAAACTAAATAGTACAATGGTGTGATTAATTTGATCAATATGTGAGACTTTTGTTAAATGCCGCAATTCAGTCAAAATTTGTCCTGAGATGAATATAGCGAGCAAAATGTCTGGCCTTCCACTGTTTGTGACATATCGGTTTAGATAGTTGTCATAACTGCACATGCTCAGTGGTTTATTCACATTAGCCTGACATGTTGTGTCCATATAAATTTCTTACAGTTCTTCAGCGATCTTGTTTTATGTTTCCTCAGGGGTCACAGTGTCTAGGAGCAATATTCGAGACAGACTTCCCTCCATAGGTACACTAAACCTGTCCAAACCCAATCAGTTAGTGACTAACAGTAGGCTTAACAACCCAACACACTGATTCTGGAAATGTTTGGGTTCAACGTCCTAATTAGGGACAGAAATAAAAATCATTTCCATCAAGTTGGAGTTTCTAAAGTTACGTTTATAATGTATGTTTATAATCCCATTTTTTCCCCCAGGTGTTGCTGTATCTCGGAACAATTTTCGAGACAGGCTTCCATCTTATGGTATTTGATAACGCGCCTCTGACTAATCAAGAGGTGTTTGGTTCATACACAAGCACGTTTAGATCAAAAATCCCTGTCTCTTGTGGAAATCAATCATCAATCTTGTTAATTGCCTTGTTTTTGCTCCCATGCAATTGGTAAATCGTTGCCCAAAATGAACGTGAGCATACTTATTGGTTGGTTTCCAGTCTGCCTGTGTTCCAGCTGTCTCTTGTTTAGAAACAAAATCAAACTGGCATTTAAATGGCACTTTGATTTAAAGACATCATGAAATTAAAATGTGACATTTAGTTGCTCTCTGTAGCCTTGGGATAAGTCAATTCTAGATTATGCCACAAAACACCCATATGCATGTGTAAAATTTTAAATTAAAATTTGTAATTAAATGTATTCATTTATGAAATATTATTTTGCATATTTATTAAATATTAATTTTAGATATTTATTACATGTGAATGTTTCTATTATGCTCATGTTTAAGCCTATTTTGATAATGTCTGCGACATGATTAAATGCATATATATATTAATTTTTTTATGGCTATCAAACTATTATAGATCTAAAATAAAACATTTTAGGTACTTAATGTATGTATACTGTGTGTATATTTATATAAATATATAAATGGACATGCATACGTAGTGTATATTCTAAGTATATTCATACAATTGATATTCTATATACATATTTTACATGCATAAACATATATTTATATATATAGACATGTATGTGTGTATTTATGTATACATAATAAATAGACACTGTACACACACACACACACATATTATATAAACAAAACCTTTGATTTTGGATGCAATTCAGCATAAATAATCACCTGACAGCATGTCATTTATTTAATTTGAGTCATAATAAGTTTTTAAAACAGGCGACCAGGGTCTTTAATATCCCATCTATGAGGTGGAGGTATACATGATAAAATGGCTCTAAAATATCAGCTTTCCACTTACGACAATCAATAAACTCTTTCGGTTTAAATGTCTGTGGAGCTTTCTGGAACACAAAAAATGAAGAGGGGGATCGGTTTCGTTTGCCGGCCAATGAGTATGTCCACAGAGGTTTAAGGCAAATATCCAAATTTGAATGCAGGGGTTTTTCCAGCATTTACTACCAATCAGCAGCTGAGCTGGGAGGCTGTGTGGAAGTCCAGCGCTGATGCTGATGCCTTCGTCTCTAGTGGTTGCTCTTCACTGCATCTCAATGCTGTGAACGGGTATCCCTCGCGTTATCAGTCATGACCTCCATCAAAACAAGTCTTAATGTTAAACAGTTGCTTTATTGTACTGTTCATTCATCTGAACAGTGTTTTAAAGGGCTCCTTTAAATTAAATGCATTATTATTATTAATTGATAACCTAACACACAATATTTTATAATCTGGTAGAAAAGGGTTAGAATTTGGATGCAACATTGTTTCTAAGCTTTTCTTCCTTTTCAATAAGCATTGTTTGCAAAGGAAAAATAACATTGTTGTCCGATCTGTACCTTCAAGTGAAATGAAGGCTTATAACGCGAGGGTTATCTGTGTTTAAATTCATGATTAGTGTGTGGATTAAAGGAATAATTCACCCGATAATGAAAATCATTTACTCACCAACATGAAGATTCAAACCCATATGATGTTCATTTCTCAGTGGAGCGCTATTAAAGGAGATGTTTAGCAGAATGTTTACGCTGCTCCATTACATGCTATAAAAGCAGACCGTGATCAGGACTAAAGCTGTGAAGATGTATCTGTGCGCTATATTAAAATTGTTATTTGTTGGGAGTTTCACCTTCTTGGCTTGTGAGAGCCAGTGAAGTGAAAACTTGATGATGCTCCACAGAAAGAAAGTCCTACAGGTTTAGAACAACATGAGGGAGGGTAAATGATGAAGATTTTTTTTATTTTTGGGAGAATGATTCCTTTAAAGTTGGTGAATCTTGCACTACTGACCCAATCAGTACTCACCATGAAGCATCATGGGTATACATTTTCGTTTTATGCATCTAAGGGTTTAGATGATCTATTATACAGCCTGTATCAATATCTGCATTTTTGTTTATTGGTAGTGTTTCGCAGAGCCTTGCTGATGATGCTGAAATGGCAAAATCAAGGAAGCATCAGACGTTTGGTTGTCTGATGTCGCAACATCTGAAAAGCATCTTTCATTTTGTGTTTTCCCGTATTTTAGGGCTGAAACGGATCTGCTGATATGTTGTCCTGCTGTTCAATAAAAGTTAGGCATGTTGGCAGGTGCTTTAAGGCTGATGTGATCTCTAATGTGTCGTTGGTTTTTAATTCTTCGGTTCTCTTGCTTCTCCACCTGTTTGATTTGTCTCTCAGGTATTTCCCGCCCCCGCTCAGACAGTGCTCCGCCCACACCTGTCAATCGCCTCAGTATGCCGCCGCCCCCAACGACAACCAACACTACACCCCCCCACAACCGCAGGCACCGCCCCACCGCTGTTGCCAAGACAACCAGCAAAGCCTCAACGGTATGACCCTAAAAATCAGACGTTCTGCCCTGCCTTTATCTTTTTAGGGATTTGAGTGTAGAGAGCTGAAACTCTATTGTAATTGATCAAGGATCAGCGATCTCTGACTAAAACTGATCAGGCAAAGCAAACCGTAGGTTGTAGAGACTTATAGAGAGATAGTACTTACACCACCTACAATGTGACAAACATAACATAAAACACAAACATGGCTAGTGCAACTGTTTGTCTGATTGACTTGAAAATTGGTATGCAGTGTCTTTGACCAAGGTGCGTTTCTCAAAAAACATGGCGGCCACCACCCATTGAATATGAGCACCTATTAGACAAGGTCAGTGGAGGCTGATTGGAACAAAACTTGGTAGACCTCTTTGACTCATGGCCCTGAACGATTGTAAATTGCGTGTGCTTTCACAATATTTATATCACATGATAGACCTCATTCTGTAGAACCACTGCTGTCTTAAATGAGTGAGAAGCTGAAAAAAACCACTGCAGTATAATTCTCTCAAATGTCAAAAATTATCCAATAAATGTTGAACTTTGTCCGTTGGCTAGCTATAACAGTTTAGAAAAGGGGTGTGTCCAAATACATGCATAATTAAACAGCCTATAAATCCTAAACAAGAACTCAAAACTTCACGAAATAGTGCAAGCACATGTGACCGATGATTCTAAACAAGCATGCAAACGTTCACAAAGATCGGACCATAGGTGGCGCTATAACAGTAATAAATGTTAAAAATCATCATATTTGTATAGTAAATATACAAGGTAAAAGCTGGTTATAGGCTTACTAAATAATAAAGATACCTATATTACATCTATTTTCATGTGTCTTTAAATCGTTGCTTGCAGCTGTAGTTTGTTTCACTCAGAAATGCTTCACATTAATTCACATTATTCATTGTTGATTTGTGCAATTTACTCTCCACTCCACAGACTGGCCAGACCAAAGTGTCTCACCAGCCGTCATCCACCTCTCCGCTCTCCAGCCCGAACCAGACGAGCTCCGAGCCGCGGCCGCTTCCGGCTCCGACCCGGCCGAAGGTCAACAGCGTACTCAATCTGTTCGGTCAGTGGCTGTTTGACGCGGCGCTGGTCCACTGTAAACTCCACTCCGGCCTGAGCAGAGACAGCAGTATGACCGGTAAGATAAGTGTTAAGAGTAGTACTACAGTCACCCTGTTTTCATTTGTTTATCATTTCTCTACTTATTTTACCTGTTGAGGGTGTTTTTCTTTTCTTTTCTTTTATAAAATATTCCTACCTGCAAGATTGTACCACATTCAGGGTCCGTCTCCAGTGTTATTACAGTAGTGTAGATGCTGTACGAATCTAAAGAGGTTTTAATGTTTTGTAATATTTGTATATGAACATCCTGACCTGATTTGCCTTAAAAAAAAAAAAAGAATGTAGATGAGTTTGTTTCTTTATCAGATTTAGATAAATGTAACATTGTATCAAGCAATTGATGTTCTGCAGTGAATGGGTGCCGTCAGAATGAGTCCAAACAGCTGATAAAAACATAACAATCAATATTATAAATCATGGACTAATATTTTAGCCAGAAGCAATGGTTTGGAGTTAAAAACATGTAAATAATAGATCTGTTTCTTATAAAAAACCCTTTTTTTTTTTCAGCAAGATTTCTTTTTTTGGTGAACTATTCCTTTAAGAGGATATAATAGTTATCAGACAAATACCAGTCAATCAAAGGTGTATGTTAAAGTAGATTTATGATATGCTAACGTTCAGCTTTCTAGCCTAGCTAGGTTAGGTTAGTTTCCACTCGTGGCAGCTGGACAGTATTTCTGCATGTGTGTCATCAGTCTAGTCTTATTTTTTATGCAAAGAGTTGTTGATAGCATTGCGTACTTCTTTTCTTCACTTGCATTGTTTTCATTTTTGCATGATGGGTAACTGAAACTCTTTATAATGGTCTCCCTGTGTCTTTAAAAGCACAAAAGCAGAAACGAAACGTCTGAATAGTTTACTGAACTCTACTACTGCTGTTCTTTGATTTGTTTCCATTTTATCTCTGTTATCTTGCAGCAACATTTTTCCAAATTCTTCTTTCTTATAAATCTTGTAAGTAGGAACACAAGCTTTACCAGTTGCAGTTATTTGGTTTCATTTCAGTTTTGTTTACTTCAATCTTTTTTTTTTGGTTTTCTTTCGTTGACACCGTTCACTCGTCCATTGTTGCAGTACTTGTTTTCTTGGGGCAAGAGACTTGCGCATAAACTGCTTGAGTTAAAGGTCCGGGGAGTGTTTTGACTGCTGCCCAAAATCTCATTGGCTCAACTGCAACAAATATTCAGGATCCTGAGGTGGGCCCATGTTTTTTCCGAGCATCACCTGACCCGAGAATGTTTGTTGCGCTTGATCCTTCTCCTTGATTCAACTTACCCGCCATCATTAAAACCATACCATCTCCCGAAGGACCTCTACTAACTGATCTTCTCCAAAGAAACACACCAACCAATCTTGTTTTGAGTTTTTGCCCAGCGTTTATTTTTATTATTGTTTTTTTCCGTTAGCGTTTGATTAATTTCCTCAGTTTTCATTGGTTCTTTTTATGTTTTTGTATGGATATCTTGCATGTCGTGGTTGTTGGTGCAGTTCGTTTCAGCCATATTGTGCCTTATTGTCTTAATTTAGGATGCTGGACTATAGAAATTGGCCTTTAATCAACGTTTGTCTGACATGAAATCCAACTGACATGCTCTGATAACAGGGAGACTGACCAGGAGATGTCGAACAGCGCCTTCTGCTCTCGCTCACTAACACTTGATTGAACTTTATGGCACTGCAATGACTGTTTCCTCTAAATAGATACAAACGTGCTGCCGAAGCAAAAGACCCATTAGATTAGCTCTCGCTCCCCATCTCTAATGAAGTTATGCAGATATCCTGTCAAACACATGTAATAAACTCTTAAGGAAGGATAAATCTTATGTAATGTGAGTATTTATAGATACAAATGATGAATAATATGCACTTTTACTTTCATAGGTTTCGCTTAGTATTTAAACATGTTTTTAAGCAATAAATCAGCATATTAGAATGATTTCCGATGGATCGTGCGACATTCAATACTGGAGTAATGATGCTGAAAATTCAGCTTTGATCGCAGAAATAAATTACAGTCTACGATATTATTCGCATAGAACAGAGCTCTTTTTAATTGTAATAATATTTCATGATTTTACTGTATTTTTAATTAAATAAATGCAATATCGGTGAGCATGAAAGGCTTAATTATTCCAAAAAAACTTAATTATTCCATACCTTTGGCCAGTATTGTAAATATTTGTAAAATTCACATTTAATTATTTGAATGTCCAACATATTTATTTCTCTGAATGTCATTTGCATTTAAAGTTGTTTCAATGTGTCTACATATTTTGCCTGTGTAATAAAACAATGCAATTTATCCAGTAATGTTAAACAGCATGCTTTTAATATATATATATATATATATATATATATTTAAAGCTAATTAACTTTAATATTGTTTATTATATTAGAAAAATATTATTAAGAATTATTATTGTTATTATAATTGCACTATTTTATAAAATAATAAACTATAATATATATATAAATAAATAGATAAATTTATTTATTTATGGTTTAATATAAAATAAAATCAATTTATAATATTTATTTATTATAACATTTATTATATCTTGTTATATATAAAAAAAAAAAAGTTTAAAAAGACAGAAAATCATGACATTAATATTTATAACATCTCTTTATCTCTTACAGTCACATTAAACAGATTAGATTAAATGATCTGACATTTTGTTCCCCTCTTCCGGTCTGAAGATCTCTTTGTCGGTAATCCCTGTCATGTCCTGGTGCAGTCAGCATGTAAAGCGTCACTGAGCGTTTGCGCTTGTGTCTCTCCTTCCCGTCTCTCTCTGTCTCTCTCTCAGCCCTGGCGACTCAAGCTGGAGTTGAACTGAGACGTAAAGGCTCTCAGATGTCCACAGACACCATGGTGTCCAACCCCATGTTCGATGCTAATGAGTTTCCTGATAACTACGAGTCGGGTCGAGCCGAAGCGTGTGGGACGCTGTGCAGGATCTTCTGCAGTAAGAAGACGGGAGAGGACATTCTTCCAGTGTACCTGTCCAGGTAATCACTAGCTGTTCTCCTCCAGTCACCACTCAGTCAGTACATACTAGTCAACAGTCCCTTTTGCTCACTAAGGCTGGATTTATTTGAAAGAAATGTATACTTTTATTCAGCAAGGACACAATAACATTTATAACGTTATAAAATATTTCAGTAACACTTCACTTAAAGCCTTTATATAAAATGCATTAGAAAACTAGTTTGAGTTAAGTAGTGATGCACTTTTTAAAGCATTGTGTGTTGTTACACCTTTAGAAAGTGTAATGCATTTAAGCACATGAAAAACAAACCTTCAAATAATACTATGCTTTTTAACTTAGTTATTTATGAAAAGATATAATGCATCACAATGTACCTTATGAATACCTTTACAATGCATCATACATAACAAATTAAAGTGTTATCTTTATTTCTATTTCAAAAAATGCTTTCTATTCATCAGAACGTACTGAAATAATATCAGTTTCCGAAAAAGCATTACAGCATTAAGAATAGTAAGAACCATTATGAATAATTGAGCAGCAAATCAATGATGCTGAAAATTCACAGAAATAAATTACGTTTTACAATCTATTAACATAGAAAACAGTTATTTCAAGTTATAAAACTATTTAAAAATTTTACAACATTTTTGACAAAGTAAATGCAGCTTTGGGAAGCATAAGTAATTGTTTTAAACTTTTGATGCTAATGTAACCAGACCTGATGGTTCTGTCAGGTTCTACATGGTCCTCATCCAGGGTCTTCAAATATCAGACTTTATTTGCCGGCCGGTTTTAGCCAGCATCATCCTCAACTCTTCGGCTCTCTTCTGCTCCGATCTCAAAGGGATCAATGTTGTGGTTCCTTACTTCATATCTGCTCTGGAGACCATTCTACCGGATCGGTGAGCAATGCTTTCTGAGAAATCGGATCCAAAATACGCCTACGTGCTCGATTTTTAATGCGTGTTTATTCTGTGCCGACAGAGAGCTGTCTAAGTTTAAGTCGTACGTGAACCCCACCGAGCTGAGAAGAGCTTCCATCCATATACTGCTGTCCATGCTTCCTCTTCCTCACCACTTCGGCAACGTCAGATCAGAGGTGAGAAGCTTCAGATCTAGGATTAGCTTTTAGTAATTTACTCCGTAACTTAATTTTCTGAGATAGAAATAGAAGTTTAATGGGCTGTGTTATTGTAATTGCATTTGCAGGTCCTGTTGGAGGGGAAATTCAGTAATGATGACAACTCTCTTCATGACAAGGCGGTCACCTTCCTCTCCCTGAAGCTGCGGTTGGTCAATATTTTGATTGGCGCCCTGCAAACAGAGACCGACTCCATCAATACACAGATGATTCTAGGTACAGCTGCCTATTCAATATGTCCCTTTGAAATATTGTATGACCCTTGTTCAAACCCTTATAATAATAATTATTATTATTCAAGTATAAAATAATAATTAACTATATTAATATTGTATTATATTAACATAACAACAGTAATGATTGTAATTATAACATTATATATAATATTGGTATTGTATCTTACATTATTCAATAGACGTTAAATATACAAAAACTATATTATTATGTTAGAATACAAAATAATAACCATTACATTATTTGTATTGTTGTTTTGTTTTTATTAAAATATGTTATAAAAGCTTATTAGTTATAATAACAGTATTATGTAAAATTTTGTGTTTGTGTTGTTGAATTTTGCACATTTAATAGGGATAAGTATCAATAATAATTGCATGCGTGTCTGTTTTTTCAGCCGCAATGCTGAATATCGTCCAGGATTCGGCTCTGTTGGAGTCTGTCGGTGCTCAAGCTGAAGTGGTAGGATTTTCTGTTTATTTATGAGCTCAGTGAGTTCAGAGAGAGAGCTTTGATATAGATTTGAAGTGGTGATCTGCAGATGAAGAGCAATCGCAGTTCACCAATTAAAAATGTCATTGTGTCTTTGCTCTGTGTAGGGCAGCGTGGACGGAAGCCATTCTCTGGCTAAGAGCCACAGTCGCAATAACAGCGGCATCAGCAACGCTAGCGCAGGCAGCTCCGAGGCTACTACTCCAGACAGCGAGCGGCCCGCTCAGGCCCTGCTGAGGGACTACGGTAAGCCCAGAGGGACAATGTGCACAACCCACCAGCGCATTAGAGCTGCTTTAACTTTTAACTTTGAGGAACTGCTTTTGTTCCCAGTCGCTTTGTAGAAAAGCATCTGCTAAATGCATAAATGTAAAAGCTCTGTAAGATTTCACACATTTCATTATCCCAGTAATGCCAAGATTCATCAACAGAGTATAAATGATCCTGTTTTTATATTTTGTGTTCAACATTTTTGTGGACCCCAAGATGTTTTAGAGAACATTCACACTACTCTTTAAGTTCAGTGAAAGCATACAATACATCATAAAAGCACCTCTAAATGCCATAAACTAGTCATAAACTAGCCAATATGTAAACAACCCCCTTTATTTATTTATTTATTTATTTTTTTGTCTAAATGTCTGGGGCCTCTTCAGTCTGAACTGATTGAAAAAAATTTACGTTTCAAATTTTATTTTTATTTATTTATTTTGTGCATTTTTTTTTTATTATTGAATCTTTTGCTCAGTCTGGTCTGTGTGTTTGTTTTGCATTAGATATGTGAGAACACATAAAAAACAGACGTTATATATTAGATATCAAATATTAAAAAAGGAACAATTAGTACCTTTTGAAAAAGCTTTGTATGCAGGAAAAAGATAAAAATATATTAATAAATATTGCATAGTATCATAAAATCTCCTCCAAAGTCTAATATATAATCAAAAAGTATTATTAAGCAAAAATACATTGCATTATTAGGCATTTTAAGGTTCTGGTCACTTTTGTCCACAAAATGTGCTTTTTTTTTTATTTTTTTTTTTTAGTAGCATGGTATCTTTCAAACATGTTAATGGTGCATTTAAATGTCGTTTTTTTTATATAGCACCATTAAACACAACCAAAGTTGTGCTGTACAGCGAGATAAAGACTAAAACCAATACGATAACATGACTAAAATGCTTCATCACTGGCACGTTTTCAAATGCCTGTCTGCAAGTGAATGTGAATGTATATTTCTTTAAAGTGTGCCTCTAACCAGTTTGTGTTCTTTATAATGAATGCTTCTGTTTAATTTCAAAGCATGATGTCAGATGAAGCCTAACACGGCTTGTTATTATGATTTCTCTGTGCTAGATCATCAGTGTCTGTGACTAGCTGAGCGAGAACGTGTTCTTGTGCCCGTCTGTGTTCATGTGTATGGTTTACGGCTGCCGTCACATGGCCGTCTCACGACTGCATCTGTGCCTGGCTTGCGTCTTGTGTGTGTGTGTGTGTGTGTGTGTTACTAACCCGCCGTCTGTGGCGTGCTGTGTGTTATATCCCAGCTCTCCACACAGACACGGCGGCTGGGCTCCTGATCCGCAGCATCCACCTCCTCACCCAGAGACTCAACTCTCAGTGGAGACTGGACATGAGCATCTCGCTGGCCGCGCTCGAGCTGCTGGCCGGCCTCGCCAAGGTACACTGACAGCTTTATATTTCTATTTCAGATACGTTTACAGCCAGTGGATCTTTTTATATGTAACCCTGGAGTACAAAACCAGTCATTAGTGTCAGTGTTTGGAAATTGAGATGCATATACCATCTGAAGCTGAAGCTTTCCATTGAAAACATTTGCCTGAGATTTAACTATTTAAAATCTGAGAATGCAAACAAACCAAAATATTGAGAAGATCTCCTTTAAAGTTGTCCAAGTGAAGTTCTTAGCAGTGCATATTACTAATAAAAAGTATAACATTTTGGTATGTTTCATGTTTTTGAAAGAAGTCTTGTTCTGCTCACCAATTTATTTAGTGGGGAAAATGCAGTAAAAATTGTGAAATATTATTCCAGTTTAAAATTACTGTTTTGTATGTGAATATATTTAAAAAATGTAATTTATTTGTGTGATCAAAGCTGAATTTTCAGCATCATTACTCCAGTCTTAAGTGTCACATGATCCTTCAGAAATCATTCTAATGTGCTGATTTGCTTGAGAAACATTTCTGATTATTATTATTATATGCTGAAAACCATTTTGCTGCTTTGTATTTTTTGGAAATTGTGATGCACTGCCATTTTAAGGTTTGGGGTCAAGTAAGACCTTGCAACTATTATGTTATGAAAGGTTTTGGGAGTCCCGAACAACAGGTTGACATGGATGCATGGTCAAAAAACACTTTTCTTATAATATGCATTTATTTTTATTTATTTATTTTTTTTTTTCAAAGAAAAAAATACTTCCAAACGACAATTTTGGTCAAGATTGGTCGGTTTCATTTAAAGCAGTGTTTGTGATCTTTTAACGCTTCAAAAGTTGCATCTAGTGGTGAAGAATGAATGAACAAGTTTCATTTCATGAAATCATTTTGACGTCAACATGAAACGGCTCAGGACTCGTTTCAATGATTCAGAGTCGACTCTTTCTTTTGAGAGACAATAACTTTATACATGGTGCACTTCTTAGATTTAATACTTTTAAGGATGTTTTCATTCACTTAGAGCTGTGTTACACACTGCAGGAAAGATCATTTACAAAAATACATAATAGAAAATAAATGAATACTTTTATTTAGCAACGATGCATTAAATTGCTTAATAGTAAAGACATTTATAATGTTACAAAATATTTCTATTTCAAATAAATTCTGTTCTTTTGAACTTTCTATTCATGAAAGTATCCTGAAAAATAAAAGATATCACAGTTTCCACACAAATGTTCAGCGGCACAACTGTTTTCAGCATTGCTAATAATCAGAAGTGTTTCTTGAGCAGTAAATCAGCATATTAGAATGAGTTTGAAGGATCATCACAGCAATAAATGACATTTGAACAGATACTCACATTAAAAACAGCTGTTTTTTATTTTTACTATTTCATACTATTTCAGTTTTACTGCATTTGTTTATCAAATAAATGCAGCCTTGGCGAGCATGAGACGTCTTTTCAAAAAACATAGTTGTTCCACTTTTAGGCCACTTTTTCCATGTTTTTGTAGTGTACAAACTGAGTAAAATGCGTGTTTGTTTGTTGTTTGATCTGTCCAGGTGAAGGTGAGCGTGGAATCGTCGGATCGTAAGCGTGCCGTCAGCTCCGTGTGCAGTTATATCGTGTATCAGTGCAGTCGTCCGGCTCCGCTCCACTCCAGAGATCTGCACTCCATGATCGTCGCTGCCTTCCACTGCCTGTGCGTCTGGCTCACAGAGCACCCCGACATGCTCAACGAGAAGGTACGGTCCGGCTGACGTCTGTAAATGCTCAAACAAGAGCTCCAGCGATTGGTAATAATTGGTACAAAGTCCTGTATCCTATTTGTTTTGTGTTGTGTCTTTAAGGATTGTCTGATCGAGGTTTTGGAAATTGTCGAGCTCGGCATCTCGGGCAGTAAGTCCAGAACCAGCGAACAGGAAGTGAAGTACAAAGGTGACAAAGAGCACAACCCCGCGTCGATGAGGGTCAAAGAAGCTGCCGAGGCCACGTTATCATGGTGAGAGCAGGGTTATTATAGTTAACGAAAACGAACGAAAAGACTAAAACTAGAATTAAAAAAGCATTTTCGTTAACTGAA
>JAUCMS010000093.1:1085784-1097684 GCA_032357445.1 Enteromius radiatus | reverse complement strand
TAAAAACTAATTAAAACTAACTGAATTTGAAAACAAAAAGTCAAAACGAAATAAATACTAAAACTAATGAAAAATCCCAAACTATTATAACCTTGGGTGAGAGTCCGTCTCATTTCTCTCCGGTGATGTCACTTCCAAAATAAACAATTCCTGGTAATTTACGTCATCCAAGATGTTCATATCTTTCTTTCTTCATTCCAAAGAAATGGCATTCCAGCATTTTTGATGGTGGACATTGATTTCAAGGCAAAAAATGCAACTTCATAGAGCTGTTTGTGTTCCAGTATAATGCAGGTGTTGGGTGCGTTCCCGTCTCCCAGCGGCCCCGCCTCGCCCTGCAGTCTGCTGAACGAAGACACGCTGATCAAATACTCCCGACTCACCTCCACGTCCCACAGCAACTTCAGATACTTCGTCCTGGATAACTCGGTCATCCTCGCCATGCTGGAGCAGCCTCTGGGAAACGAGCAGAGTGAGTGACACGCTTCACTTCTCATTCCTCCGGTACATTTCAACGCCGACTTCCCATTTCTCATCCATGCGTTTGTGTCAGCAGACCCCAGTCCGTCGGTCACCATGTTAATCAGAGGCATGTCTGGTCGACACGCCTGGACGATGCAGCTCTTCCATCAGCCTCGAGGAGCAAGAGCCAATCAGAAGGTAAGATGCAAGCTTATCCAGCAATCAGAGCGTAAATGTGCTTTCAGTAGCCAATCAGACGGTAAGGCGCAAGCTGTTCTTGCTTTTTTGTTTGCTTTCGATTGCTTCTATTGTCTTCATTTGTAAGTGTGCTAAATAACAAAAATATACATGTAGAGCTCAACCACCAATCAGAACGTAGATGTGCTTTCAGAAGCAAGTGAGATAAAGTGTCTTCTTAGATTTAGTATTTGGGAGTGATCTGCATCTTGAAAATTCTGCTGATATGCCAAAAAGGCATCATTTTACACAAAATATCATTAATAAAAACTACAGGTTTTTTTTTTCACAAAATAAAAAGGAAGATTTCTCAAAATAACAAAGCAATCAGCTGTCAAAGTTTTGATTTTAAATAAACAACAAAGTATTTAAAATGCATTTTTGCATTTCAATTTGGTGTGATGAACTCGGAATACACATTTAATATTGCTTTAATGTACAATGTAATGTTGCTTTAATAATTGCTTTAATTAAACTACAGTTAAAACTAAAGTAATTCTAATGCCAAAAAAACATAAACACAAGTTTAGAAATATGAAATATGCTTTATAAATAAAATGTGTAGTCATCAAATAGTGTCATACATGATAAAAGTGCTGAGAATTGAACAAATCATTTGGCTCAGATAGAGACAGGAATCATGTGTTTGTGCTGTTTTTCTGCTGATTGAGGAGTAATACTACCTTAAAAATGATTATCAAAAGCAAAAATATTTTGTGAGAAAGAAACAGGCACCCCAAAATTAGTAAGAAACTGGTATTATATTTTATTTAGCTCAATATGATTATACCTCGTCTCTTAATGTCCTACAGCAAGTGTTTGTTCCTGAAAGCCGACCGGCTCCCAAAAACGATGTCGGGATTCGGTTTAACGTCAAGCACAGACCGTTTCCAGAGGAAGTGGATAAGATTCCGTTCGTGAAAGCCGACCTGAGCATCCCGGATCTGCATGATATTGTGGATAAAGAGGTAAAGAAAGCCTCAGAACATTGTGTTGGCTTTAATATTACACACTTGACATCGCCACGTGAATGGTATCAAATTTTGATATTGTTTGGTATTTTGGTATCAAAACAATTACTATAATTGGTTTAACGTTCATCACAGTATTCAATAAAGTTATGAAAACAAAAAGTGCTGGCCTCTTAATTCCGTAGCTTTTGTTTCTTATAGAAGCATCTTATACATTAAAACAACAAAGCGTAGAGTGAACAAAGGTCTCTAATAGATTAAAGTGCGATAATAAAGAATCAGAACATTTTCTACCATCACAAAGATACTTTTAATAGCATGCTTAGTGCAAAAAAAAAAAAAAGTTAAATAAACATTTTCAGGTCAGTCATATTTTAGTCCAAACTGAAACCAGGGTTATTATAGTTAAATTAAACTAAGCCTACAACTAAAACCATAAAAAATAGTACTTATAATAATAATAATAATAATAATATTTCACCCTTTCATTTATTTATACTTGATTTACTAAAATAACTAAAGCATGAACTGAAATAAAAATGTTAAAACTCTACATATACATAAAAAAACTAGAAATTTGCAAAAAATGTATACAACTTTTACTAATATTAAAATTATAAAATAAAATGCATGCATAAAAAAATATTCTAAATATGAATAAAAAAGGTAATAGTATCACAATGACACTAAATTAACACTAGTATAAACAAAATTTCAAAAACTTTTAATAGAAATTGTAATAATTAGTTTAAACATTTTAATATTGTTTGTATTCCTTTCTTCTTCATGATATCAGTAATGGGTAGAAACTACATGGACATCTGCTCACCATACGATTCACATGAAGATGAAACCTGTTACTGTTCAATATATGTGTGTGTGTGTGTGTGTGTGTGTGTGTGTGTTTCAGTTGGAGCAGCAGCACGATAAGCTGCGAGCCGTGATGGGAAAGCAGATAGATTATGAGACAAAACTGGAGCACTACACAGAGGAGTTATGGAGGAACAAACCATTCCCAGACCCGCTGACAGACTGTAAACCACCGGCTCCCGCTCAAGAGTTCCAGACGGCCCGCCTCTTCCTCTCGCACTTCGGCTTCCTGTCACTAGAGGCGCTCAAGGTACGAGAACGTTACAGAAGGACTGACAGATCGACTGTATTTTTGAGTTCCTTTGATCAGTTCTGGCTCTCCATATTTTTAAACAATATCAAACAACATATGTGATATTATACATTTCAAATGAGGAAATATGTTTTCACTTTTATTTGTATACATTTTAATTTTAATTCAATAATTAACATAATAATTTGAATATAAGTGTATTTATAAATACATTATAAAAATAGTTTTAAACAATATATATGTGATGCATTTTTTGTATTAATTTATTTTGTTATTTGTCATTATATAGACCTTTTCTTGCTTATTTTTATATTTTTAATTTCAATTTAATGACTTACGTAATTGATAATGTACATTTATAAATGTATTATGACAATATTTTTAAACAATATCACACAGTGTTTGTGATTTTATTTTCTATTTATTTTATTTACTTTTTTTATTTTTTTAATTTATTTATTTTATAAAATCAAATCATACCCTGAGAAATTATTTTTATTAAATGTTAATAACAAGTGCATCCCTACATATATACTGGTTGTTTTGTCAGGTTATTGTAAGAGTGGAGTGCATACCTTGCCAAAAATATGTTAAGCTAATTCTAAAATAATTATTATAAAAATATATTTATACAACATCACAATATTATATTATTTTTATTATTTATTATTTAGTATTTGTCCTCTCCTCTATCTATAGATTCAGATTTTACGTTTTAAGCATTTAATGGTTTCAGTGTAATTCATACTTAATTCCTGTTTCAGGTAGCTGGATTTTTCTCTTCGTAATAATGTTCTTTACAGAGTCTCTGTATTGATGGCATGGAAAAAAAGCATTGACCTGAATCTAGCTGCTGCTTTGTGTGTGTGTTTTCTCTCAGGAGCCTGGAAACAGTCGACTGCCTCCTCACCTCATCGCTCTGGAGTCGTCTATGCCGGGTTTTTTCGACGACGTTGGTAACCTGGACCTATTACCGTCCCGGCCGTGTGACACCGTGTTTATCTTCTACATGAAAGCAGGACAGAAGAGCAGCCAAGAGGTGCACTAGTTAATACAGCAGCTGATGTCACAGGTGTGCATAAATCAGCTTTAATGATAACGAGCTTGTGTGTGCAGATCTTGAGGAACGTGGAGTCGTCTGCAAACGTCCAGCCTCACTTCCTCGAGCTGCTGTTGTCTCTGGGATGGCCGGTGGAGGTCGGTCATCATCCGGGGTGGACCGGGAGTGTGTTCACCAGCTGGACCATCAACACATCCAATGGTGCTGATACACCAGGTACACACACACTGAAAGAAGGATATTTGATTAATATGTTTTTTTATTTTAGTATTATTTGTACAAACAATAATAATATGTTAATTTTATATCAACACCTTTTTACAAAATGCATAATTTGCAACAAACAGTTAATCAGCATGATTATGTGTAGACATGCATGTTTTACTGTCTTCTCACGATCACACTATAAAGGTGTGTGTGTGTGTGTGCGCACAGATGATTCAGTGACTCTGGGTGACACCGGCGGCGGTGTGTTTAATGGAGAGAAGCGGGTGTTGTATTACGCAGACGCTCTGACAGAAATCGCCTTTGTGGTGCCGTCCCTCAGTGACTCGTCCGGTAAAACACTTCTTTATTCAAACACTTTCAAGTTTTATTAAATTTGTGGCTGAACAGAAAAGTGAATTTGAGGCATCCTTTCTAACACACTGCAGAGCGCTATTAATGGAGTATTGATTTCTTCATTAGTTTAATTGGTTTAACCTGTTTAATGAGTTCTTATTGATTTATTTAATATGACGAATGTTCATTCCTGCCGTAGCTGAGTCATCAGAGCACAGCTTCCCGACGGCAGACTCGGACTCTCAGATGGAGCTGTTACCCAGTTTACTGAAGCAGCCCAACCTCACGCTGGAGCTCTTCCCAAACCACTCCGACAACATGGGACTCTCACAACGAGTAACTCAGACCTTTAAATCTCTGCAGTTCTGTGGCTGGATTGCCTCCAACTGCTTAACTGCTATTCTCATACATACATATACATGTATACATACATAGAGAGAGTATAGAGGTCTATAAAGTTTGGAAATAAAAGATCTTAATTATATTTCTTAATAATATAAGCGCATTTTGCTGCATTTCTGATTACTGTCAATGTTGTGCTGCCTGTTATTTTTGTGGAAGCCATGATAAATTTATTATTATTATATTTGAATGATTTCTAAAGGATCATGTGTCACTGAAGACTGGAGTAATGATGCTGAAAATTCAGCTGTGCATCACAGAAATAAATTGCAATTTAACAGATATTAATGTAGAAAACAGCTATTTTAAATTTCAAAAATATTATTGTAGTCGATCAATATTTTTGATCGAACCAATGCAGCCTTGGTGATTGTATAATGTGTTTTTCTTGCGCACAGTCCCCGACAGTGAAGAGCAGAAAGTTGCCGCCTGGCCGGACGATACCGCCGTTAGGACCGGACACCAAAGTGTTGGTCGTGTGGGTAGAGCGCTACGATGACATAGGTAACATGTTTTCCACTTGCTTAAAACTCCTTGATTTTCAAAGTAAATCCTGCATGAACTTGGCTCTGTTTCTCTCAGAAAACTTCCCTGTGTCGGAGTTACTGGCGGAGACGAGCACTGGCGTGGAGACGGCCGTCAATAGTAGCACTTCCAGGTAACACGCCGTTTGAAAGACTGATTTCAGTCCCTGAATTGATGTCATTCACCGTCACACATGTTCTCTCTCAGGTTCAGCTCCTCAGAGAAGGACGTTCCAATAATATTCATCCATCCGCTGAAGACTGGCCTGTTCCGGATTAAGCTGCACGGCGCGATGGGCAAATTCAACATGGTCATTCCTCTGGTGGACAACATGGTGGTCAGCAGGAGATCGCTGGGTATGTGCGTGTGTGTGTGTGTGTGTGTGACATGAGGATATAAATTTAGGGGTAGGTTTAGGTGTAGGGTCAGTGTAGGACAATACCACATACAGTCTGTACAGTAGAAACACCATTACACCTATGGAGAGACCCCAGAAAACGTGTGTGTGTGTGTGAGAGAGAGAGAGAGTGATTTATAGTGGGTGAGTGTGTGTCCTGTGGTCATAAATGAAGTGTGCAGTGTTGAATTTGTGCTTCTCTCACCCTCTCCAGGATTCTTGGTGCGGCAGACTGTAATAAACGCGTGTCGAAGGAAACGCCTGGAGAGCGACTCTTACAGTCCTCCACACGTGCGGCGGAAACAGAAGATCGCAGAAATCGTGAACCGCTATCGTAACAAACAGCTAGAGCCCGAGTTTTACACCTCGCTCTTCCTGGAGGTCGGTGAGACGAGCCTCAACCCATAAACCAACACAAACCAAGGTGGATTTCATCTGCGCTCAAGTCAGTACTTTTGGATAAATAGGGGTTTTTTTTATGTTGATTTGGCCAGATACTTACACTGTACACTATCAGTGCCCACCTGACAGGATGATTATCCAAAAATGTCTTTACAAAAGCCTGTCAACTGTACATTTCACCCCACTATATATAAATATAAATATATATTTTGCATCAAGAAAATTAAGCCTTTTTTATTTTATTATTGGTGATATTGTTTTCATGGCATTTCCTTCTCAAATTATCAATGCAAACATTATTTTTCTTTTGAATAATAATAATTATTATTATTACAAATTATTTAAATGATCTTTAAATGTGATTTTCATTACTGTAAAACTATAAAAATGCTGCTTTACGTTTTTATTTGAATTAAAGTAATAATGGGCAATACAAGAAGTACCACCATGATATATAAATACTTAAATTAATTCATACATGATTATTTTTTGCATTTATTTTTTTGCCTTGCATTGCATTTACAAGAATGTCAATTAATATCAACTCTTCAAAACGGGCTTCATTTTCTTCATGCAAAACGTGATTTTGGAGTGAAATCAGACCGTTATGACTGAGGTTTGGTGCGACTCGCCCCGTTACTGAACTTCACAATGAATGACGTTTTACTTCACCGTGTTTATGATTTGAAGGAACGTCCTCATGTGAAGCCATTTCCTCTAAAGCACTATGAAAATGAACACTAATCTCCAGCAGCCAACGATACGATGCCAGTCGCTGCTTCTTCTTCATCCTCCTCTTCCTCTTCATGCTTCATCAGTCCGCTCACCTCAGCGTTGCTTCTACTTTCTTTCTGAACGACGAGGATCGACTGAGAAACCGTTAATAGCAGAAAAACCACTGAGATCTTCAGCACAAAGATACTATTTCAGCTCATAATGCATTTCAGTCGAAAGACGTAAGGGCTTATCATTTGTTTCTATTCCTTTCTCATCGGCCACATTTCATTGATTCAGCATTTCCATCCTCAAATCAAACTGAATTCACCACAGGAAGAACTGCTGTTTCCATCATCATTCAGGAAACAGCCTGTGTTTATTTATTTGAGTTTTCCATCATCGTCACCCAAACACAGAGACAGTTTTGATGTCCGGTTATTGCTAGTTATAATAATTATGGAAGAAGTCGACACGTCTCAGTTTTTGTGGTCAGAAGCTCCCTGTTAACGCTGCGTTTCTTTTGTAAGAACAAACTGTAAAGGCCGGTTGCTCGGAGGCGTCTCTTTTTTTTTTCCGTGTGTAAATATTGACGGCATGGACTTTGTATAAAGTTTGACTTTCTATGTAAATATCCGCGGGTGTGAAGTTCTGCTCACTCATCTTATACTATTGATTAGGGACGGCACAACTGATGAACGCTTGTTTGTATTTATGCCATCATATATGTGTCCAAACAAAACATTGGATATTGAATGTAACACATGTAATGAAATAAAGATTTTAATGAAATTCTTATCAGAGAAGAGCCGTGAATGCTTTGTTGTTATTCTGCTTTTCTCCTCAAAGGTTGGTCTCATTAATCACGCTGTTATCTCGTGCAGCTCTTTATGGAAGTAAAACCCAATTATTACCCAGCAATCATCTTGCACACCGGTTTTCATGAATAGGGAACAAAATAGAGCTTGAAAATGAAATCAAACTATTGTTGTTACTCAAGAAAAGGTCAGTGATTGAAGCAGTTTAACATGCACTCAGAAAATACTGCTCCTCCTTTTCAGCAGATTCACACACGCTGAGGTTTGTGGTTATTAATATGAATTATTGCAAACCCTGATTGAAGAAATGGTCACACTTTAGAAGAATTGTTAACGACTCAACTTTTTAATTTGCTGTCTATTAATAATTAGTGTGGTGGTGAAGTTTAGGTATTGGGGATGTAAATTAAGGTCATAATATGTGCTTAATTAGCACTAATAAATAGTATTATGCATGCTAATAAGCAAATAATAGGTGTAACTGTAAAATAAAGTGTTACCAAAAAAGATTTATATAGGGCTATTTGGTAATAAATTGTATAAAAAGTGAGATTATTTACATTTAATCCCATTATTCAGACATTTGATGTGTTTAAAATCAGACTATTTTATTCTGTCAGATCAGTTCATCCAAACCTATAATTAAATAGAGAGTTATATGTATGCCCCATTAAAAATAAAAAGTTCAGCTGTATCTTAAAGGTAAAACTTTGTAATTAATTTAGATGTCAATTATCAACTGCATGTCATTTAAACTAGAAATCGTGTTTTTACTAGATTCAGTCATGTAACCGTCGCTTTGGATAAACGTTCCTCCTCTTGTCCTCTAAGAGCTGTCTGGCTGTTCTCCTGGCATCTTTATCTGATGCTGTTGGACAGTTTGCATGAAAATGTATCCTGACTGACTGAGGCTCACACACACACACTACAGATACATACACACACACACACACACATACACACAATACAGATACATACAGTACACAGACACAAACACATACAGACACATACACACACTACAGTTACACATACACACACACACACTACAGATACACAGACACAGATACATACACAGACACACACACACACACACACTTGTGAGCCGACCCATCCAAGCATCTGGACATCTCTAATAATGAAATCTGTTCCTCCAACCTTCTTCACCATTTTCTCATGAAATCTTAAATATCTAAGTAAAACAACGAGTAAGTCTTGTTTTTGTGGGTGATTTTTTGGCTTAAATCAAGAAAAAGTATTTTTTGGGGTAAACTAATGAATAGGGAGTCAGACCTGTAACCTGAAGGTATTTTCACAATACAAGACTTAATATCTGACAAGTCTTTTTTTTTTTTTTTCATGATTGACAAATAATTATAGTTTACCTTTATATATATAACGACTTGAGAATAAACGATTGACTTAGATTGATGTGTTTAGATGCTTTTAAAGAAACGATCGCCGCACATGGCATGAGTTGAGTTCTGTGTCTGGGGTCTTCTCTGATGCCCTGAGCTCTGTTCTGGACAGCAGAAGGTTCGGTGACCCCGTGAGGTTCTGGCTCTCGTCCCGTCGAGGGTTCCTGTGGTCCAGCGCCAAGCGTCCGTCTTTACCCGGTGTGAAGCCTCGTAATGCCTTATGCTGCACTCTCTGTCTCCAGACACTTTCTATGGAAGCATGTTTCTGCCACAGAATTCAAATGGAAAATGGCGCAATAGCAAGTTTAAATCTCACAATTTTAACTCGAGTTTGCATCACAATTCTGTTTCTGTAACAGAATTAGAAAATACAGAAGGTACATTTTTATCTGTTTTTTTTTTATCTCCAATTAAAGCAACATTTTTTTTTCTCACATTTTTATAATCTTTGCATGTTATATTTATTTGACACTGCATGACTAGACATATCTGTGGTTCATGCAGAACTATCATTCTCTCGTTGTTTATATATATTTTTATGAATAGCACAACACATATTTTTGATACACTGTAAATCATGGGCTCTAATGTTGTTTTGAAGGGACAAAATGTGTTTAAGATTGTGAAAAGCTTTTGTCTTGCATACGGTTAAAGTGAATATGAAGGGCATAACAGCAGAAAGTCTTTTCTTCTGAACCGTTGGCGTTTCTCTGATCCTCAGGAACAGACCGTCTGGCTCTGCTGTTTGTGAACGCTGAAGATGTTTTATGAAGAACTCACAGACTGATCCTTCAGGCTTTATCAGAGGAGACGTGTGTGTGATTTACATTAGGCAAGGCAAGGCAAGTTTATTTCTATAGCACATTTCATACACAGAGGTAATTCAAGGTGCTTTACATAAAAATGAATAGAATAATCATAAAAGCAATTAATAAAACAATAATAACAAAAAACAATCATAAAAACAGTGATTTAAAACAAAGAAAAAAAATTGATTGATTAAAATGATTTTAAGATGATTTAAAAATTGATCTAAAATAGGTTTAAGATAGTTAAAAACAGAAAGCAATCGTTAGAGCATTAACCTGCTCTCAACAGACAACAAATGGTGTAGAAATATTTTTCACTGTTGTAAGATTTTTACGGCTTAATCTTTGTAAGTTAACCCTTGATAATATGTAATTATACAATGTGCATTAGGCATTACAGATACAGGATTGTTCACTTCCTATCTAACACTCTCTCTAGAAGGAAGAACTAACAAAGGAAGACACTATACTCTCAGAAATAAAGGGACAAAAGCTGTCACTTGGGTCTATTTTGGTACCTTAAAGGTACTTAAAGTGTACATATTTGAACCTAATAGGTACACACGTGTCCCTTCTGAAAGGGTACCACCCCAGTGACAGCTTTTGTTCCTTACCTGAGAGCAAGAGATGATCTCGAGCAAGACAATGGACGCGTTTCACAACAGAATAAAAACAAAAAGGTAATTGCAACTTTTCATCTCAGATCGAAGCTTAGGATTACAAAATGTCAAATCAGAATTAGATTTAAACTTATGAGATAGAAACTTAGAAGTACAGTATAAGATGTGGAGACAGAAATGTGTAGTTATGAGATAGAAACTTAGAATTATAAGATAGAATTTCAGGATATAAACTCTCAATTACGAGATTTAAAATTAGAATTATGAAATATAAAATCTGAATTATGAGATAAAATATATAATTTTGAGATAAATTCAAGATTACAAAATGTAAAATAAGAATTATAAACTTATGAGATATAAACTTCGAATTATAAGAAGTAAAATCAGAATTAGGAGATAGAAACAGAATAACAAGATATAGACACAATAAACCCAGAATTATGAAATAGAAATGTGTAATTATGAGAGAAACTCAGAATTATGAGATAAAATAGCAGGATATCAACTCTGAGCTATGAGATTTAAAAATAGAATTATGAGACAGAAACCAGGATTCTGATATATAAATTCAGAATTATGAGATAAACTCAAATTTATGAGATATAAACTAAAATCTGAAAAAAAAATCAGAATTAGGAGACAAAGATAAAAACTTAAAATTGCAGGATATAAATTCAGAGTTATGAGATATAATGTATAATTATGAGACAGAACCTTATAATTATGAGTTATAAAAAGTTAATTGTAAGATATAAATGTTATGATTGAGATATAAATCAGAATTATGAGATAAAAGAATAAAAGCCTGAAATGTCGTGTCAGCTACCCATGTGTTGCTGTGAGCTGCTAGTTAGCATCATCTGGTCTCTGATGAAGGTTTTGGGCTTTGATTGAAGGCAAGGCAAGTTTATTTCTATAGCACATTTCACACACAGAGGCAATTCAAGGTGCTTTACATAAAATTGAGTAGAAAATGTCATTAAAAAATCATAAAATAATAAGTAGAAAAACAGTGATTAAAACAAAGAAAAAAAAAAAAACTGAAGGCAGTGTAGTCATGGTAACCAGCCCTAACCGCTTTAAACTGTTCACTTGTGCGACTCTCAGCATCTGTGATGAAGAACACAGTCACTGATCAACAGAAGCTCACCGGTCAGATCATTCCAACATCCAGAACCTGACACAAGATCTCAAGAGTCCTGTATTTATCAATTGTTTATATATTACATCACAAGTGTGTGTGCTATAGTTGTGAGGAACAAATTTCTCCACAAGGATAGTAAAGCCTGGTGACTTATGAGGACATTACCCCATGTCTCCAGTTTTTCAAAGCACTTATAAATCATAGCTTTATTCTTAATATAAGATATTAAGTCACCCC
>JAUCMS010000093.1:1044436-1055989 GCA_032357445.1 Enteromius radiatus | reverse complement strand
ATGCTTTATAAAGGATGAACTGACTATTTACTAATGCTTAACTAATGATTCATAGCGTGTTGTTATTATAAAGTGTTCTGTTTGTTTAAAAATGTGATTATATTGTGCAAGACAAGATACTCTGTCTCTCTCACAGTCAGCGGTGAATTTATTAATAGAACCTTGTCTAAAGAAGCTTCCAGATTTACATAAGCATTGCACAGCATATCCTCTTCACACATCATCCATGTGCCAACAGTCTTCTGTGTGTTTTTCCAGACTCATCCCTCCTCTGAACCAACTCGATCTGCTGAGAAACCTCAAGAGCAAATCCGGCCTCTCCTTTAGGTGATGTAAAATTGCAGCTTTTTTTTCCCAGATTCTCTCAGATGAATAGTTTATGTGTTAATGACTTGCCATTTCAAGCAAAATTGATACATTTGAATATTTAGTGTTTAGTTTGCTAAAGGACTTCTATCATTGCATTAAAAATTATTTTCTAACACAGGAAGGAAGCTCAACCAGAACCCTCTCCGAGGTTAGTCAAATCATGTGCACTGTACATATACAGTAAATGACTTATTTCTCAGGCACCACAGATGTTAAATGTGAGTTGTAATGCTTTCTTTTGCATGCATCATGTCCGTTTGAGTGTCATCAGAGCCACCAGCGCAGGATGTGTTTCATTCACCTTGTTTGTGTGCAAATATTTTGCCTGTCCATGTATGTCCACATCAATGGACACATCACCTATGTGTGTGTGTGTGTGCGCGCACATATATTAGTTTGACCTTGTTTGTGTGCAGACAGATGTGTGGCGTTTAATAAACCAGATGCACATGAATACAACCGCCCACGTTTCAACAAAACACAGACACACATGTTGTGAAGACACTTTATTATAACCTTCAATTACTTATATTCAAGCTGAAATGTTGTTTAGATGGTGTATATAATGATTCACAGTGTGGAAGCAAAATTAATGACATACTCTTAAATTAATGAAAATTTCATGCACACTCAAGGTGGTCATGCAATGCAAATTACTTTTATTTATACATGTTTTGGATATATTCAGGGTTTTGTGAAATAAACATGGAATTACTTTAATAGCCCTGCAATCATTATAAATAATCAGCATCCTTGAAATGTGTCAGCTGATCAGAATGTGTAAAATGTCAACATGCAGTCCTATTATGGATTTTACCAGATCAGGTAAAACTCCTGGGTGAGTTTGAACCCTTTTCAGTAGTAAAGCATCTGCAAAACCTCAGTCTCTGAATTCTACACTCTTCCACTCTTCACAGTCAGAAAGTGAGCCTGAAGGAGCGTGTATTCTCCAGCCCGAGAAACTCTGCAAACAAAGGGAAGAACTCTCCTCAGGGCCAGCAGCCCCTGCGACGCTCTCCCAGCGCCGACAACAGCATCGAGGACAGTCCCTCCAAAGTACCCAAGAGCCTCAGCTTTGGCGACCGCAGTCGAGCCAGACAGGCCTTCCGCTTTAAAGGTGCCGCGTCTCGTCAGAACTCAGAAGGTGAGGGAAAGATATCCATTCTTGTACGCTTATCCAGTGTTGCCTTCTGTATCTGTCTGCTTTGGTCATGGTTTGGTAGTTGTAGAGTGTTACATCTGTTACAGTTGTTACAAAATGTTGCATACACAGAATGTTACAGAATAGTAGTTGTAGAAAGTTGCATTTGTTACAGAAAATGTCATCTACAGAATGTTACAGAACAGTAGATGTAGAGTGTTACAGTTGTTACAAAATGTTATAGAATGTTGCATACACAGAATGTTACAGAGTGGTATTTCTAGAATGTTACACTTGTTACAGAATGTTACAGAACAGTAGATGTAGAGTGTTACACTACTTACAGTTGTTACAAAATGTTGCATACACAGAATGTTACAGAATAGTAGTTGTAGAATATTACACTTGTTATAGAATGTCACAGAACAGTAGTTGTAGAATGTTGCATTTGTTACAGTTGTTACATCACATACACAAAATGTTACATAGACAGAATATTACAGAGTGGTAGTTGTAGAATGTTACACTTGCCACAAAGTGGTACAGAATGGTACATGGACAAAATGTTAAAGAATTTGTAGTTGTAGAATGTTACATTTGTTACTCATCACAGTTAAAAGTTGAAGATTTAGGTCCAACAAGTAACAATCATGAAAGACCTTCATTATAGTTTGTATATTTGAAGTTGCCGTAGATACAATGTGAAAACTGGTTCCTGGCTGAGGAATTATGTTTGAGTTTTTAAACTGGTTAGACATGTTCATGTTCATTTGAAGAGATTGAGATTTATAGAAGTTGCACACATCAGGATTCTTATTCTGTCTTTCTGTTGTTCCATTGCATGTTATTTTTGCAGCGTTGTATTGTGATCAGTGTGATTCTTTCTTTCTGCATTATTTGTGCGTATCAAATCTATTATAATTGAGTGTTGCTTTTGCTGCCAGTGCTTTTGTGGAGAAACTGAAAGTTCTTGAGTTGACGATTATGAGCTAATTATTTTATTAGCTATAATGTGCTATTCATTTATGTAAGCTATTTAAGATAAGCTAGTTTTATGATTGGTATGAATGCAGTATATGATTTCATGGCATATATTATGGCATAAATATATATTATTTTACATACCAATCATAACATTTGGCCTGAATCATTAGGCTGTGTGTTGGAATACTGAAATATAATTTATGAAAAAGTCTGTGCTTTGGTTAAACTTTCCACAAAGTGCAAATTCACAACTTCTTTTCTAGTAAGTGGTTTTTACATTCCTTGACATTTCATTTAATAATGTAGAGTTTCAGATGACTAAATATAAAGGCAGTCCGCTGTGAAACCTAATAAAACTATTTGTGGATGGCAGCTTGTGGAACGTTGACCTTTTGTAATCCATGTGTGTGTTTATGATTTTCCCCTCGTTTTTTTCTGATGAATGTGGATCCTGATGCTGTCCCTTCCATTTCTATGTTGGATGCTGAAAAGTGCTCATTGAGATGCAAGAGGAAGATTTGAGACACAGGAACTCTCCAGGTCAGGCAATCCATATGGGTCGGGCTCCCGTTCAACCGCTTGAAACCAAAGCACCATATTCAGTCAAACTAACCAGCTTCAGTCACAGCACAACCACCAGTCTGCAAATATGCTTTGAGCTATAATTAACGTTTTACATATCTTACACGCTTTATAAAAAAAATTAAATTTGTTACATTAACTGAGCGATATGGACAAAAGTATTGGGACACCCCTATGTTTGGGATATTTGTAGCGAAATTCAATGCGTCTTTGAAAATGAGTTGACCACGCCCACCCTCCGTCAATCATTGCTTCAAGGCGGGATTGGCAGAAGTTTAGATTGTTCCAAACATGGCGGCTGGAGATATGAAGTGGAGCGTGAAGAGAGAAATAGTGGTGTATGCTTCCATAAAATGTAGACCTACAGCCAAAATCTCATCACCAAACATTTTGCGGAAATCACTAAAGTAGTGCAACCTCTTCATTAAAAGAGAGTGTCCCAATACTTTGTCCATATAGTGTATCACACACAATCATACTGTTGCTTTGAATATTAACATAGCGTGATTTCATTAGTCCAGCTAAATGTGTTTAATTGTCTTTCATTCAAAGTAAAGCTCAAGGGTCTCTTAACTAAAGCTCTCACTTATACAGCATGCTAAATGTATTTATTTTTAAAGCAACATAATGTAAGATTTTCTATTTTTGAATGACTACATATCTCTCAAGACTGCTGGGATGAATTTATTGTTGAAATGTATCTCTGTTTAAGGATTCAGCTGTCGTTGGGATAAATTGGCTAAAAGGGCCGTCAGCTAAAGTTCATCAGTCAGTTTTGTCAAATGTGATCGTCTGATCATCATGAAATTTAGACATATGTGTGTACGTGTCTTTCAGAGGCAATGTACCAAATGTAGCATATCTCAGCCACTAGATGGTGCTGTAAATGTATCGAACTCGAAAACAATAAAAAACTATGATTGGAAAAATTTGCACCAATTAACGTTTTCTAAAAAGCCTACTTTTCAAACTCAACCTAGGTCTTTCATTCTGTTAAACGTTACATTTTCTTACCAAAAAAAAGTCAATACAGTTTTCAGGTGTATTATTGGTCCGTATTGACTAACAATACCATATCATATGAACGCAGTGTGCAAACCTAACACATTTTGGTGTAAAAAGACACCAGGACAATCTTAGGAGATGCTCCAAATTAAATGAAATTCGCTTCGTATCTTAAAATTTGGTTTGTTTGGATCCAGTTCATTTCCTCTTCTATACTGAGAACATCACAGCGGTCTGAGAATATGCCAGTCTGTAAAATCTTACCTGCTTTAAATGCTGCACTGTTCAACAATGAAAAATATTAGTTATTAAAATCATAAAAATATTAGGAACTGTTTTTTAGTAAGTACTTTTATTTTTGCACTTTATTTTACATGTGAAAAAGGTTAAAGGGTACCACTAATTAGTCCCATTGATTAATAAAGTCCCATAGCCTGTGAAATATATTCAGTGTCATAAAACATGCATGGATTTATTATTATTAGTTTCTGCTGGCTACAAATCTACCATTTTGGTGACAGCTGACAGCAGCAGATTTAAAACCAACAAGTGAAATTATTTTAAAAAATCCAGAGATTATTATGCTTTTTACATTGAGCTGCATGAGATATTTTGTGGTGCAATAAATTTCATGTTGTGTAGGCTATATTTATTTTTGGTTTAGCAATGTTCTTTTATGAGTGATGCATTTCTTTAATGTTAACAGTATATTACTTTTCCCTCTTCTTGTCTCATTTTAGTTTTGTTTCTCTAAACGTCTAGCTAGTAATGCTGTACTTTGGTTTAGTACTTTGGTTTAGTAACGATGCTGTTAAGTTCATGAAATATCTTGCTGTGATCTATAAACGGCTATCAAGATATCAGATGTTCAGCCTATTATAAAGGCTACGAAGAACAGAGAAGTCAGAGAAAACACCTGACGTCTTGTTAGTGTGCAGAACTCAGTTTGCTTCACCAGCTTCACTTGAATGTCATTTCATTGTATTTAAAAGCTCTTTGAGTATTTGTAGCTGAACATTTCACTTCATGCCAGAAAGAGTGTGTGTCATTTCTCTGAAGGTCAATCGTTTATTATTCCAAATCTGGCTTTAAATCTAAATCAGGTTCACCTTCTGAGAATCTACAAGTTTCAGAAAATGTATTTTATTCTTCATTATTACGACCATTGCTCTTTGTAGTTATAGATTTTAAGCAGGTCTGTTTTGTTGTTGGTTTTCTTTAACTTTATTACCATCTCTCCTCCCCAAACTATTGCAGCAATCGAAGGGTTAATCAGTAAGAGATTATCAAACAGCAGCTAGTTTTTTTTTTTTTTTTACCAACCCTAGAGCTATAGTGCGCACTTTGCTCTTTTACCTGCATGTGAGGAGAACTAGTTAGTCCTGAGGAGGAAAAGTTGATGCAGTGAAGACCACAGAGCCTCATTAAACCGCTTTCACCCGGTCATTACTCTCTCGAGGGTCTGGAGCTGGATGGTTGTTTTAAGGCTCTGTGGTTTATTTGGCATAATAAGCGCAGGTAGATTTATTTGTACGCACCTGTCCTGTGCCAGATGGTCTGTGCTAACGAATGAAACACAGGAGAATAAAACGGTGACCCAAAAAGACAGATGCAACAGCGTTTGAATATAGCAAGAATATCAGAACATGGGCTGGTTAGTGTTATTTAAAGAGATAGTTCACCACAAAAAAGAAAATTAGCTGTTCATACACCACCTTCAGGCCATCCAAGATGCATTTTTTCTGAACAGTAAAGAAGATTTATAGCTGAAATTGTGCTTCGTGGTGATTCATAAAATTCATGTCAGTGGCTACCATTTTATTTTAATCAAGAAACATGAGTCCACATGGCTCCTGATGATATATTGAGATCTTGTGAAGTGAAATGATCCATCTGTGCAAAACTATTATTTAATTAACATTAAAACACATTCTCCATTGATTTTACACAATAAGAAATGTATGCACTTCATTCCCATTTTTTTAAGCTATTGACTTACATTTTAGGAATCACCACGGGCCACAATCTCTCCACCTACATCTTTCACAGCCTGAGTAAATGAGTACATTAACAGCAGTTTTTCAGTTTTGGTTGAACTATCTTCTAAGTGTTAATGACTCTAAATCAGTGGTTTTCAACCGATCAGAGTTGTGACCCACAAGTTAGTGACAGATCTGTTTTGATACCTGTATAATATCAAATGCTGGTTGGCATTGTGTTGGGTCGGTCGAGAACCGCTGCTTTAAGATTCAAGGTAGTTTAGATGAGTCCAGCACTGAGGTATTACTGGTTCATCCATCAGCAGTACTCTAGAAGATCATTTAAAACAATTCAAAGTCAGTTCAATTGAAGAAAGCATTTCATTATGGTCATTAACATATCTGACAGGTGCCTCGGTGCTTTAACTCGCTCGCAGTCAAACACTTCATTAAATAATGTCTTTCTACAAAGTCAGGCTTCTGAAAGAAGTATTCATTTAATTGTATGGCAAAGTTCATCGCAGTTTGCTTTTACAGGAACCTCAAAAAAAACCAACAAAATAAAACAGTTTGGACTTAAATTACACTTAAATGTCTCAATGTCACTGCATTAGATACAAAATATCAAATCTGCACAATTTTGTATTTTTTTCTGTAAATATATATATATATATATAATATTGGAGTTTTTAAGAAGATATTATTACTAGTGCTGTCAAACAGTTAATCACAATTAACTGCATCCAAAATAACTGTTTTTGTTTACATAATATATGTGTGTAGTGTGTATATTTATTGTGTTTATAGAAATACACACACATACAGTATATATTTTGAAAATATTGACATGTAAATATTCTTTTATATATATATGTGTGTGTGTTTACTGTCTATATACAAAATATTTATGCATAGTATACACACATGTATATTGTGTGAACAAAACAATTTATTTTGGATGCAATTAATTGTGATTAATCGTTTTACAGCACTGTTTATTATCATTTGTTAATTGATAATTTTTTTTTAGAAATTTTCTATCAGTTTCAGTGTTCATATAATTTATTTATTTATTTATCAATAATTTTAAACAAGTTAAAATTAGTGAAATTTGCTAGCAATTTATTAATTGTCCTTATTATTATTATTATTATTATTTTGTAACTTTTTTAATTTGTTTATCATTATGAACAAACTAGCATTCTGGTGTGTGTATTTCCTTCTTTTTTATATCATTTTAAACCAACTTATTTAACATCTTCAACTGAAATAGCTCTTGATTTGATATTTGCTGATCTGATTCAGGGATGTATATTCAGTTGAAGTGTCCAGATGTGTTTTGGGGTCACTGTATGGCTTTCTCCTTTGGGCCACAGTTGTCTTGTATTCCTGGTGATAGCTTTATAAAGATGGCGTTGCACTGACCAGTCTGGTGTGGGACTGAGCTAGCTAACCGAGTTAACGGCTGCAGCTCTGCTGTGTAGGTTTTTGGAGGGTTTAGGGGGTTTGTGCACTAACTCCAGAGTCCTGCTGTCCGTGTTGTGTTTTTTAGAAGCCAGCCTTCCTGGAGAAGACATTGTTGATGACAATAAGAGCTGCCATTGTGAGTTTGTCCCTCAAGATTTAACGCCGGGACTAAAAGTTACCATCAGGGCCGTGTGGTAAGCAAAGATGAGACAGGCAGCATCCATCAGACGAGTAATATTATTGATAAAACTACAGCAGTCTGCATCACATAATATTACCTCATAAACTCAGTCTTTCCTGAATGTAAGTTACAAAATGTGTTACATTCAGTCTTTTGAATCCTTCGTTACATTCACACTTTCATTGCTTAGATCATGCCAGCGATATTTTGAATGTTGAAGGTCAGTATCAAACCTGAAAAAATAACAGACCAGTGTCTGGGACTCTCACAAAAACATGTTCAGGTCATGTTTTACTGCAAGATTAAAAGAACAATTCCTATATAGGTTCTTTTTTTTTTCGTAAATAAAAATGCATATATATATATATATATTTTATTTTTCACATTTATTTAATTTAGCTTTAATAGCTGTAATAACTAAAACTAAAGTTGAAATAAAAAAACAGCAAAATAACTAAAACTTTAATTCAAATGAAAATGAATATAGGAAAAAAAAAATATATATATATATATATATTACTGACAACTAACTAAAACTGTAGGTTTTATTCAGTTTAATTTCAATTTTTACATACATTTACATAAAAATTAGAATTTTTGTAGATTCATTTAAATATATATATATATATATATATATATATATATATATATACTTCTTTATAATTTGATTTATATGAAATAATAAACAAGCCAAAATAAAATAAGTTTGACTTTTTTTTTTTATTCCAAATAATATTTTTCAGAGATTTAGTATTATAAATATGTAATCAAAACATATTTTCTTGTGTCTTTCTTTATATTTTGGCTGAAATATGACCTGGACATGCTTCTTTGTGCTGTTGTGCAGTGTTAAGCGTGATAATGTGTGTGATTGTTTATCTCTGCAGCATCATGAGGTTCATGGTGTCCAAGCGCAAGTTTAAAGAGAGTCTTCGGCCGTATGATGTGATGGACGTGATCGAGCAGTATTCGGCCGGACATCTGGACATGCTGGCGCGTATTAAAAACCTGCAGTCCAGGCAAGAACAGATACAGTTGCTTCTCTTCTCTTCTCTTCACACCGTCGGACATGACAGTGACACTTGACTCATACACACTAGATAGTGTTGTGTTGTGTTGTGCATGGCTCGATTTCCTAAATGTCTCTCACTGGTTTGATGTTCATATCCGTCAGAATCAGAACTATCCTCACATGTATGATACCCAAAACCGCCTCGAAACGCTGTCTTCAGTGGTTTTTGTGTGTTTAAATGCCTCCACTGAGAAGCATTATCTACATTTTCATCTATTAAGATACAATATCATGACATTTAGCAGTTCAGAGCAGTATATGTGGGTCCAAAAATGTCAGTCAATACTCTTTGATGTAGGATTTAGTTTGAAACTATATTCACTCCGAAACTGCTGGTAAATATCATAAAACCATAACCAAAAATGTCACATTCATGATTCAGAAATGTATATTTCTACAAATATTTTAAAATATAAAAATGTTTTAAAACATATTTAAGATTTGTACACTCGATGGAAATTTTTAATATATATTTTTAGATCAATTATTTAAGCATGAAGGATTTTATTTTATGGCATGTAAAAATGTAAACAATATTTTAAATATTAATATCTGACATTAAATAATTTAAAACAGAAAAATATATAATACAATGTTTAAATATGAAATATTTTATTATTTATTAATGTATATTAATAAATAAATTATTATTTATATATAAAAAATATTATTTTAAAGTAATTTAATTGAAGAAAACAATATATATATATATATATATATATATATTATAATGAAAAAATAAAAATATGATGTAAACATTTTAGATAAAAGTTGAAATATTGTTTTATTTTATTCTATATTTATTCTATATTTAAAAAAAAAAACTTTTATTTTTGAGTTATTAAATTAATGTTGGGTTGAAAAATTGCATTAAAGTTTTTCACTACCATATAAAACCAAAACCATCCTCACGGACCCATGAGGCCATAAAAACAGCACTTTTTTAGCGTACATAAACTGCTTATCCAACACAGTCACATCCGTCTTGTTTTAGGCCGGTCCTCCTGTATGTATGAATAAACGAACGTGCCTATGATTTGACACGCAAATATATTCCTGCTTATATGAATAAGCACACATGTCGGAAACATTACTGGCATACTCTCATCACATATCGATCGCTGCCAGCGAGCGCCAGAGCTTTGTACGGTAATGTCTGGAATATATTTGGAGGGTTTGTTGTTGTTGGTTTAGGTCTGCGCTGCTCGTGTCACGTCATTCTGCATTCTGCTGTCCTCTACTCTATTTGCTTTGCCAGGTTAGATATGATATTGGGTCCTCCGGGCCCCGGCACCCCTCGCCCAAAGAAGTGTTCAACCAAAGGAACCAAAGAGTCGCCCCTGTTGTCTTCTAGGTTAGGACATCTCCCGGGCCTGCGTTAGATCTCTCTCGCTCCAGAAACCAACCAAGAAACCTGCTTCTGTTTCAGACTACATGGCTAGTAGACACCGAGCTCCCTAAACAAACTAGTGTATTAGTGCATCGAGCCTGCGGCTGCTGATAATCAGCTCCTAATTCACTCCATCACCTTTGTTTGCTGTGAGCGAAGGCTTTTGTAGAGAGACGTTTAGTCGAGGGGAATCCAAATACCACATTTGGGTGAGTTACTAGTCATGTAGCTGAACTAAAACTGGTTAAGCTAGTTTGCCTGCACCGCTGTGTGGAAATGAAGAGTTGCGGCAGCAAGAAGCAGCAAATGGAGATGCACTGAATGGTCTTAATTTCTGTTTTTTATGCATGTCGGCATGGCGTTTTTTCTGGCATGCCACATGATGCTCAATATTTTTTCTCCATGCTTGATTGATTCCCACCGAAGCAGCCAAACAGCACATCCGATACCGTATTTAGACGGAGTGTCTCGGATCAGAAGCACCCCTGCTAGTGTAGTCCATCAGCTTTGGATAATGTGTCCAATGTGCGGCTCATACTCTAACATGCAACTAAAAGGTGTGATTTCACTTCGACACATTGTTCAAAAGCGGCAAATAACAACAGAAAACGTCCCGTCTGGAGGGCCTGACTCTTTCTGTCCAATCATCTCTGTCCGTCTGCGTGTGGACACGCCCCCCTCATTATCATATCCCTCCCTCTGCATGCGTTTAATTCCCACACTGCTTTGTGCTTTAAGATAGAATACATGGTGTATTATTTCTTAAAGTTAAGAATTTATAAAGATCTTTCATATGAATGAACATGTAAGAGAAATATTTATTTGAAGCATTTAGCACAAAACAAAAAATATATATATTAAAAAAATGTATATTAGTTCTGTCAAATGATTAATCGCATCCAAAATAAGTTTTTGTTTACATAATATATGTATGTACTGTGCATATTTATTATACATATATATATATAAACACACGCACACATACAGTATATATTTTGGAAATATTTATATGCATATATTTTATATTAATATTAATATTTTAATATATAAACAATTTTTGCCTAAAAATGTACATGCATTTACATGTAAATGTGTATTTATATACAGTATACAGCATACCCACATGTATTATGTAAACAAAAACTTATTTTGGAAGTGATTAGTCATTTGACGACACTAATATATATATAAACATATTACATATTTATTATTTTAATATTAAAATAATATTATAACGGAAAATCAAGTGTATTTAACAATTTGTGAATATGAACAAAATGTATTTCTGTGTTCCGGTGTTCATATTTGGGTCATTCCGCCAAATGAGTACCATTTGCTGGTCGAAGAACCTCAAAAATAAACTTCAAATTTCATTGAATTTCA
>JAUCMS010000093.1:921701-963929 GCA_032357445.1 Enteromius radiatus | reverse complement strand
AGCATTTTAAGACCAAACAATGGCAATGATGTATTTTAAGATATCTCAGTGCAAGTCTTTTCCAGTTTAGACAGCTCCTAACATTTATTTTAATCTAGGACTAGTCTTAAACCCTGTTTGGGAAACCGGCCCTTTATGTTTATTTATAAAGCAGTATGATAAAAAGGCAAATCAAGCAACAACAACAAAAAATTGACCGACCAAGCAGCCACATTACAAGCCTTCATTTCTTCTTCGATGAATCATTCTATTCTTCCAGTTGCATCACAGTTTTAGTAACTCATGTCTTTGCATATGTTTCCATTCATTTCAAGGGATCATATGAGCAGATGAGTCTTGAGATAAATGCATGAGCGAAAATTTATTAGCCCATCCCGGCAATTTGCGAATGCACATGCGTTAGTACTTGGAAAATGATTCTTCACCTTTCAACACTCCCTCGACCTCCTCCAATTATTATACTATGTGGTATATTAATAACAATGACCCCAAAATCGCTCAACGAGCATATTTGTTGATGTATTCCATCAACGTCGTCTGTATTTTTAACCGGTTTACACGAAGAAACTGTGCATTGTAAATATGCATACCTGCTAAACGTTTATTATGTCACTGTTTAGGTCGCAGTCTTGTATAAAAAAACAGAAAACCGATTTCATAGCGTCTTTAAATGGTTATCTCGTCCCAGCATGGGAGAGTTTACTGCGTTATTTACTTCCACCAAAGCAGGACTGTGGATTAGGGCTGCTAAGAGCTCCAAAAATGACCTAATCTAACATTTAAATCTGCCAATAAATCACTGTGTGGTCTTTACTGCAATGCTTCTGACAGCAACGTGATTCATGTCGTTAGAAATAACAGTGCCCCCTGTGGCACCAATCTAATTAGCCAGTGCAGTTCAATACTATGATTGCAGAAATTAATGCGTTGCATGATTGTGAATGTGTGTATTTCATTCTGTGCTCGGCAAGGTAGAGATGCAGGGTCAGTTGAAGAGCAGACTGCTAAATATAGTCTGTGTGTTACTGTAAGGGCCAAACTCTCACAAACTACAAGCTTGCTCTGACCATGCCTTGTAATTGAGGGAGAAAATAAAGAATGAAATTACATGTTTATTTTTGAAAACAATTTTAATCTTCTCTCCCCTCATTTTGGAAAAAAAGCAACACCCACAAGGACACTCAAAACCAAGATGGGCTGTCGGAAGGCCGTTCCAACTGTTTATTGACTTGATGGATGTCTGTAAGCCAGAGCTGACGACTTCTGTGCATGAACGCTGAACTCAGATATGGACAAATTTCAGCTGTGTGAAAATGTAGTCAAAATCAAGAAAATTGAGGTTTATAGGCAAGGCTGTTCAAGAAAGTTACAAACATTTTTTTTTTAATTTTGCTCATTTTTTGAGTTTTTGGGAACACAGAAGACATCATTTCACCACACACCAAATACTTTTCTAATTTTTCTGTTTTCATGATCAATGTTTTGTTGGGCGTCCTGTTTTTCAAGGGAATGTGCGTGCTTTTGTTTTGGTTTTATTTCAAGGCATTCTGCTGTTATTTCATTTTTTTTTTTTTTTTAACTGCATAAAATCAGATTGTGGTGTTGTCCGATAAGCTGAGATTTAGTTTTAGCCTTTCAACTGGCAGGATAACAGTGCATATGATGCTCTGCATCTGGTCTGTTCATTACAGTCTTTGAAACCACCAACACCACTTTAATAACAGGACTCCATACGATTCGCTTTGCTTGATTGACGTTGATATTTAAACGTATTATTTAACTCATATGATAAAATATAAGAAATAGCATATGCATAAAATTAATAATCTACTAGTTTATTGATTTTAGCCATTCATTTTTCTGAAAAAATGACATGGACACTTCCTCAAACGTCTCTTATATATTCACATTAGAAAATCATTCAGTTTTTTGATCATAAGCACTAATCGAGCCCATTTTTTTCTACATTGTGACAACAGGGATTGGATGCACAAAATATAACATTTGCATATGAAGGACAAATCCCATATTAACACGATGGATGGATGGACAGATAGATAGATTGACCAATGTGTAATAAATGGATTTATGAAATCACAGAATTCTACTAGCAGGTATAGTTTTTGAAAACTTCATGCAAAACCAATTTGTGCATTTTGTAAGATTTAAAGTTGCTAACAGGCTTCTTTAAGTTTTTAAACCTTTTAGTTGCCTGTGTGATAACTTCCTGATAAAATTTGAAAATTCCGAGCTACTATTTTCAAAGTAGACTAGCTATTGTTGTTGTTGTTTTTTTTTAAATAAATAAATACATATTGTAAATACATTTTAATCAGAACAGGGCTTTTATGGCATATTCGAGGTGTAAATATAGCCTAGGGGCCTATAATAATTTGATATGTAGACCTACAGAAATTGTTTTAATATAGGCTTTAGTACGCTTATTTCTACTTAAATCTATTTCGCGATCGCGCGGCAGTTGCTATGGTTACTCCCAAGCGATTTCTGTTCGGAGCGAGTATATTTAGGCTCGAAGTAACTTTTTGCGGTTGTTGAAAAGTAGGTCTATATAATCTTGCCTTATAAATAAAAAAAACGCATTCATCTGATACCCCCAGGCTGTTGATTTTACGTCTTTTTGGGGGGAGTCAAAAGTTAATTGCGAGGATCAAACCCCCCACAATTCGTAATCTGACTTAAGTTATACATGTGGGTCTCTCTCTCTCTCTCTCTCTCTCTCTCTCTCTCGGCGGTTGTTCAAAGTGTCTTCGCTCCGCTGTCATTAGGAGGCGGGTCTCCCGGTATCCGGGACTCCTCATAGAAGACTCGCTGCGCTCCGGCGGACTTTATTTCAGTCAGACTCTGGACCGAGAGCTTCTCCTGCTTTTGGACTGAACTTCACAGGACTGCTTCCTCCGGCATGGCCGCGTCGATTCTGGAGGTACGGAAAACACAGTCTGATCTCAGACCTGCGTATGTTTTCAGTCTGCTTTTATTGTGGGTTTCTATCAATATCAAGTAGGCTACGCGTCTCAAATGAAATGGTCTGAATTAGCACTATATGGATGTTTTGTGCGTTATTGGTTTACATAGGCTTTCTTCTGATTCTGGTCACTCAGTTAAAGTTATTAGATAGCTTGCGTATTAAATTTTAATTAAAATGACTCATTTTAGAATAACTAATTTTAGATCTAATTGATGATTAAAAATATAAAGAAAACGCTGAAATTCAGTCCATGTTGTCAGGAAGACTATGCACTTAAATCCACAGTTACAACTCGTGGTTTGCATTCATTGAAGAGCTCTTGAAAGTTCTTTAAAAAAAACTTTTTTTTATTCTGTAGTCCTTTAGAAACCTTAGACACCAATAAACTGTGAAAAACTAATAATGAACTTCGTAGAGCAAAAAAAGTATGATTTAAACCTGGAAGAACCCTTATTTTTAAGATTGCAACACAATCAAAAAGCTTGTGACCAGATAGTCGAGCCTAGACACTGAATTTTTTTCAAAATAGGACATAAAAACTCTTGCGGCAATGGTTTTGGATGTAGGCATCAAATTTAAGCTCCACGCGGTAATGGAGAGCAATTAACCTGGAAACGGGAGCAAAACCTTTGCCAAGATAAACCGCACACACTCAGCGGGAAATATCATCACACACACTGTGCCTTACTCATTCATTTATCATCACTTCCCAACGGAAAATAGGGTAGACCACTGCCATACCCAATGAAGAGAAGTCCAACCATAGTCTGTGACTGCAAGGTGATGTTTGGATGTCTTAAGTTAGGCTTGTGGGAATCCTAAAATGCCAATCTGCTTTTGAGTTTAACATCTAAACTTGAGTTACTCATTATTGACTGTAAACATGGTTACCACATGTTTTTCGGTGGCTGTGTTCATGCACTGGCATAAAGCATGTTAAACACTTCGTGCTTGGATCGCTGCGAGCGTGAGGATAATTGACCATCTTTGATTTCTAAATGATTCATTCTTGTGCGTTTGTTCAGATGCCCAGTTGACAAGTTGATGGACAACACAATTAGAGTTTTCAAAACCAAACAATTGTTTGTTCTTCCAAACAATGTCATATTATTTTTGCCAGTTTTCACAGGTGGATGGTCACTATAGAGATGTAAACATGTTAAACAGGAACTCCATGTGTGGTGACATTAATTATTGTGTTGTCAACGCTGGTGCATATTTCTGTCTAGACTAATAGCACAGGAAGGATGTTTGCACAACCTCTCTTTCATGTTAGAGAACTTTGTGATGGCTACAGTTTATTCAGACACCTTCAACATTTCTCACGTTATCACAGTTTATTCACTATAGTTGTGTCAGAATTTGATCATGTCAATTAGAAAGGCATGTTATGGATTACAATCAACCAAAAATGGTTCAGCTGTTAAATATGCTTATATTTAACAGCTGAACCATTTTTGGTTGATTGTTATCACAATTAGATAATACTAATTTAAGTCAACCAATTATGAGGCAATGCTTAATTTTGTTGAGTCGGTTGTGGAAAAAGGTTGCATTAGCAACTGAAGAAAAACACAAAAAAAATTAGGTCAAAGTGTCTAAATCTGACCATGGACCACAAAACCAGTCATAATGATCCATTGATGTATTTATACTTGTCCAAATGAAATGCATATTACTAATTACCTCAATCTTTAATATCTTCATGCAACATGATCTTTACTTATGCTAATGATTTTTGCCATAAAATAAAAATGGATCATTTTGCCTGTTGCTACAAATATACCTGTGCTGTTTATGACTGCTTCTGTGCTTCTTGGTCACAAATATTTTACATAAATGAACTGTAGCGTCCTGTACTCTCAAAAATGATATATCTGCTCTTGATTTTACTGTATTTGAAGCAGCATAGATTGCTCTCTGATCTCTTGTTGTCTTCTCAGGAGGAAACACGTTATGGATCCAGTCCCTTGGCTATGCTAACAGCCACCTGCAACAAGTTTGGAAGCACCAGTCCAGTCCGAGACTCCGCCACGCCCGGCAAAGCGGGAAGCACGGTACCAGTCAAGAAAGCCTACAGCATGACCTCCGAACTCCAGAGCCCTAAGAATAACATGCGAGGCAATGAGGGCGTCGCAGACTCTTACAGCGGCTCCTTCAGCTCCGCTGGGGGCTTGCTAACCCCGACCGGCAGCCCTCCTCCTGCTCCCACCGGAGCGTACGGCTCCGAATACAACCCCTTCTCCAGTTTCCAAACCTCCAGTGCCTCTCAGGACCCTTCGCTCCTGGGAACCAAAGCCACAGCGGACTGCCTGACCAGCGTCAACACCTACTTGGACATGACGCATCCCTACGGCTCCTGGTACAAGGGCATCCATCCCGGGATCACAGCCGCTCCTGCCAACGCAACTTCTTCTTGGTGGGATGTCCACACCAACTCAAACTGGCTAAGCGCTGGACAAGCCCAACCAGAGAGCCTCCAACCCGTCGCTCCGCAAGCATCCCTCAATTCCCAGATGCCTAGTTACGCTCCCGATTTTACGCCTTTGAATCCGGCGCCGTATCCGTCCGTAGGCTTGAGCTCACTCCAGTCTTCCCAGCACATGCTCCCACAGGACATGTACAAGCCCAAACCCGTCCCCACTTCTGGGATCCTGGACAATTCCATGGGGCTCAAACCGGCCCGGGGATCTCCCGGATACACCGGAGGATCTACGACCGGAAGGTCTTCTTGCGATTGCCCGAACTGCCAAGAGCTAGAGAGGCTCGGCGCCTCAGCCGCGTCCCTGCGCAAGAAACCCGTCCACAGCTGCCACATTCCCGGCTGTGGGAAGGTTTACGGCAAGGCTTCGCACCTCAAAGCCCACCTGCGCTGGCATACGGGCGAGCGGCCCTTCGTCTGCAACTGGCTCTTCTGCGGGAAGCGCTTCACTCGCTCCGACGAGCTGGAGCGCCACGTCCGTACCCACACTCGAGAAAAGAAGTTCACCTGCCTCCTGTGCAATAAGCGCTTCACGAGGAGCGACCATCTCAGCAAGCATCAAAAAACCCACACGGAAGCCAGTCTGCAAGGGAAGGGTCCGGAAGAAGAGGCCGAGCCCAGAGGCACAGAGGAGCCGACGGATTCCGCTAAAGTGGCTCCTCAGGGGCCTGCCGGAAGCATGCAGGACCCGGCGGTCGGCGGAGACGAAAAGAGCAGCACCGGGAACGGTGTGGACGGCAGCAGCGGGCTGCTGGACATATAAAAGCACTGCGTGTGCGAGGAACCGGACGGAGACTCTGGCCAGTGGAGCTACTGTTGCTTTGGTGCTAAGCTGCGTAGGAAACGATATCCTGTGTTTTATTATGTCGAATGTGCTCCAGCGTATCATGAACGTCTTCAAGGCTGGGAGAAATGAGTTACACTGAGAGTCAAAAGTTGTTGAACAGTGAGATTTTGAATGTTCTGCGTACTATACCTGCATTTATTTGATCACAAGTGCAGCAAAAACAGTCAAATTTTGAAATATTTTTACTATTCAAAATATCTGTTTACTATGCGGATATCTGTTAAAGTGTAATTTATTTTTGTGATACGCTGCTGAATTTTAAGCATCATTCTTCAGCGTCACATGATCCTTCATAATAACATGCTGTTTTACTGCTCAGGAAACATTAAGTTAAAAACAGTACGCTTTTTCAGGGTTATTTGATGTATATAACGATCCAAAGATCAGCGTTTATCTAAAATGAAAAGCTTTTGTAACAGGATACACCATTCAAGAGCTTGGAGTCAGTATCATTTTCTTTCAGAGGGTAATAGAAATTAATACTTTTATTTACTAAGGATGCTTTAAATTGATCAAAAGTGATGATAAAGACATCTCTAATGTTACAAAAGATTTCTGAACATTCTGTTCATTAAAGAAACATTGAAAACAATTTGCTCCATAATAATAATAAATCATTTTGAGCAGCAAATATTGTAATAATTTCATGTGACACTGAAGACTGGAGTAATGAAGCTGAAATCACAGGAATAAATGACATTTTAAAATATGTTCGAATAGAAATAATTATATATTTTAAAATAAGTTATTTTCACTGTACTTTGGGTCAAATAAGTGCAGGCTGGGCAAGCAGAAGAGACAAACTTGACGGATAGTGTACACATGTTTGTCTGGAGAGGCCTACATTTTGGGGAGTATTTTTAAATGTTTTAATGTCTACGAATTATTATTGAATCATGTCTTATTCTTTGTTTTAGATTCCTTCTTTTTGACAACTTTTAAGGGCGTCTGTTTTTGGAGCCCAGCGTTGAGCAGAGCATCTGACATTCAGGCTTCAGATCGATGCACATTTTGTCCTGTTTTTATTTAATTCAAATTGATTTCTTTTATTTTTTTAATCCTGAATGCTTTTTTGAGGACTCGTTACTTTGATAGAACTGATCAGGACACAATCTTCGGCCGCAAAGAGGCAATCTGGTGTACAGTGAACCATTTTCTTTTATTTCATTATTGGTCCTGTCGCTTGTCATTGTTTTATTTAATTTCCTATTTACATCAAATCTAATTTATGTTTTAAATTATGAGACAATGTTGTGTTTCACTGGTGTTGCTGAGTGGAGGTAGACCATGAAGCGAGTCATTTATGAATAAATTAAGTCTTCTCATTCATGTGATGGTTTTATTGATTTTTTTTTTTTTTTTGGATTGATGGATTTAAATGTGTATTATTAGCAGATATAAAAAAAACAATTTAATTTTAAGAAAGATATTATGTATGAAATATACATTTTTGAAGCAAAATAATTGTGGAAATAATAATTCTATGAACTGATTACAGTAAAAGTCATACAGTAGTTTAGTTAAACTTTTTTTTTATTATTTGTTTCACAGCAATTTTCAAAAAAGTATCTTATTTCACCCTAAAAAAATATTATGCTTAACCAAAATGTAACCTAATATTATTAGGACCCTAATTTTCATTTTTAGCACATTTTCCTTCAAATTTTTATTACTGTAATACAAAAACAAGAGAAAAGAATAATAACAAAATAAAGTTTGCACACATCATGGTGTTATCATTTATTTGAATATATGTTAATTTAATAATAAGTTAATGTTACAGTTATGACATTTTTTTTTTTGTATTGCAGTAAAAAAATACTTTACTAAGAGTAATCGAAAGTAAAACTTTCAAAAGTGGTAGAGTTAACCTAATTAGCCTAAATGAGCTTAATTCTCTGTATAAAAATATATCATTTAGTTTTTCTTGTCATTTTGGGTTACAATGCAGATGTTTTCATGAGATTCCTTCACATTTATTCATGATGCATCTGTTTTTAATATCTTAAAAAACATATCTGCAGCCATCTAATTGAGCGAAGACCTGCATGCTGCGGATACAGAAATATCTCTGTTCTGTTCAGCCGAATGCCGTGTTGTGAAAGTGTGTGTGTTTCAGTATCACACCAGCATATTGAGTCCAGAGACGCTGCATGTGGGATGTCATAAATCAAACGTATGGTGCTCAGAATAAGTTGACCACAAAGTGTGAGTAAAACCTTTTTTCTCCAGAAATTGTGTCATTGCTTTGAATGTTTGGCCCGTGAGTAATGGTTCGTGAAGGGAGAGCACATAAAGCCAGATAAGTTTTCCTCGTGCCATCAGGCTCCTATACATCCCTGATGATGGGAGTTTCTGTGGGTTCCTCTGCTCTTTGCTCCTGCTCCGTCATTCGTTCTGTCTTACGGCTCAACAAATGCTTTAATTAGTTTTTGCAGCACAAACAAAGCAGAGCTCTCAGTCACACAAAGAGTCTCTCAGAACACCACTCGAGGAAATTAAACCTCCCCCGCTGTCTGTGAGGACCAATTACCCCCCACCGGCCCCACACCGGACAATTACCCCGCATAAAGCTGCAGCACGGGGCAGGAGATGACCGGAGGAGACCGCTAAAGAGAGCCTTGGGGGCTCTTCCATTTCATTTAGCTGTTTATTTTCATATATTTTATTTGATTACAGTGCTTGTGAGGAAGCATTTTATTCTTTTTCAAGAATATTTTATACATATTTTTTTTTTCCTATGCTTTTAAGTTTGAATAATTTTCCACTTACATTGTGAGAATGATTAAGTGACGAGAAGGTGTTAACATGTTTGAATATGGCACTTTCTTTTTAATTTTATGAGACAAGAGACTCCTTACATAGTGATGCTTTTCAATCTATTTTTATTTATTTATTTATTTTTCATTCATTTTATTTTATTGCAGTGCTTTTGAAATTTCTCTTTTTATTTTTCAAGTTTCTTTGCTATTAATTCAGCTTGAGTGCATTTTTTAAAAAAATATTTCAATAGTTTTTATAAAACTTTAAATTTAATTTTAAAATTTTAAACTTTCCCACTTAAGTTGTGACTGTCATTCCTTTTTTTTTCTTTTTTATTCTCCTTATACTTTGAGGTTGTTTTTTGAAGGTAGTATTTATTTATTAAATTACAGCACTTGTGATTTTTAATTCTTTAACATTTTTTCAGTGATCTCAGCCGTATGCATGCTATCTGTTGTTATTATGAAATTTAAGCATCATTTTAGGTAAGTTTGAAAATATTCCACGTATATGAATAAAAATATATTTTTAAAGTTGCAAATAAAACAACTTTAAAGTTGTTTAAAGTTGCAAATAAAAAAAAACTCAATGAGTAAATAATACTAGTGTCAAAATTTCCCATTTAATTCAATGTGTTACTGTCCTTTTCTATGTAATCAAAAGTTTGCATACAGAATTGTAATTATTTTATATATACTTAATGTAGCAAAGATTTTGAAACGCATTCTGTCTGTGTGAACGACAAAACTGCTGCGATGCAGGTGAAGGCGAGCTACTGAAAACGGCACAAGCTGTGAGATCCGGAAGCCGTTATTTCTGTGATCAGATGCATGCATCAGTCGTCTCTCTTCTCATCGACTCCTCTTTGACTCGGCGTGTATGGTTCTAATTTACTGGCTCTAATGAGCTGGAGTTGAGGTCAGTTGGTATAAAGCATCCCGGGGCCGGCTCTGTCATCAGGGCCTGACATGTTTATGGTGGTCTGAAGTGGGCTTGGCGGTCTCGGCCGGGCGGGCGGAGGGCTGGGTGGGGTGTGTGTTCGTGGGTGGGGGTGTAGGAGCTTTATATGGGGGGTACAGGAGGGTCCGTGGCTTCTGACTATTATTTTTGAACTTTTATACTCCCCTGTGGTGGCGGTAACCTTGTTTTATTTTTGTATCTTTATGTTGGAGGGGGAAAAAAAGGAAAGACGAGGATCTGCCTCGAGTGAAGCCATAAAAAGATAAATATACTCAGAGCCATGAGAGAGAGAACGAAAAAGAGAAGATGACAGGAAAAGAGGGAAGCACAAACTCCTCAAACGCGACTCTCAGATGGTCAGCGGATAAATACGAGTTGGAGTTTTACTGTTTCTTGAGAAGAAGTGGTTTCGGTACAGTTTTGAGGGATTTTAGTCTTTCTTTAAGTGCTCGAGCACTGACAGTAAACGATTACCGGTTTATGTTAAAAATCTGGGTATGATTGTGGTATAGATGCAATTGGATTTAGTATAAATATAAATAAATAAATAAATAAAAAAACATAAATGAGAAGAAAACATTACTTTAAACAACAACAAAAAAATATTTTAAAAAGTGAAAATATTTATTACTGAATTTAATACATTTTTTTATTTATTTTTATTGATTTACACATTTTTAAACAGTATTTTTAAAAACATTTTAACACCATAAACACATTCCATGAGTGTCGACATTTGCATGCATGTTCACGATCCTAAACACAAACACCTCACAAAATATCAAGAACAAAATAACAGGTTAACCGGTATTTTCATCAACTCAAAAAACGATGCAAATTGACCCGCAAGACTTAACTTTTAGGGTTTTAAGCCCCCCTTAAGTACGAGCGACAGAACAGTGTTTGCATGCATTTGAAAGACCGAATGATTAAATGATGAAGTTTGTCTTCCGTCTGATTGTTTTGTCGTGGATTAAAGCACCAACAATAGCCCTCACACTGATCTACAGGCCTTTATTTCTCCTCAGGACGCCCTCGGGAGCGGGAGAGGCGCAGGTGAGCGCAGGTGAGCGCCTCATTGTTTGAGGGCCGTGACGCCTCGGGCCCTGCTGCGTACAACAATGGCTGCAAAACAAATGATGAAGGAGAAGAGCAGAGAAACCCGGGTCACATAAAACAAGAAACCGAGGTCGGGGAAGGTCAGATGGAAAACTGATTAAGAAAAAGGAAAGAGAGCATTCAGTTTGGCAACACAAATGAAGATTGATCATCATTAGCTCGTTTAAATTAACTGCGTTGGCAACAGCCTGGTGAATAGAAGCACTTATCTGAGCCTTTACGGGCTCCAGTCTGTAACTGAACTCGCTGCTGCCCTGAAATGTATCAAACGCACCACTAAATGGACCAATTCTGTTTATAGGAACTGTGGGCAGGCTGTGGCAGACTCCATGCCCCTGTAAAAAGATAATATGTTCCCTATTAAATGTCCCCTGGATGACAAATTGCTTCCAGAAAAAAAAAGAAATGGAAGTTAGGGAAATGAGCTGTGACATTTCAAAATAGACATGCACTCTTAATTCCTTGAGTTTATCATTCGAGATGCTTTATACTTCCTTGTTTTCACAGGTTTTACACTCATCTGTTCATCAACGCTTGTGTTCCTCCAGTCTTACTGCGTAAAGCTACGGAAGTAGTTTATTCCACATTAATCGTGGAGCTTTTGCTTTTTCAAAATTAGAACTACTGTGATAAATAAAACATTTAATAACCTCTGAGGGACTGCAGAAGCTTGTTTCTGCCACAGAATTAAAACAAAGGTGATTGTGACTTTTTTAGTCACATGAGTTTTGAGTTTTGAATCTCACAATTCTAATTCAATTTTGAGAAAAAAAGTCTGAATTGCGAGATATAAACTCATAATTGTGAGGAAAAAAACGAACATTTAAACGAACATGATGATCAATCTTCATATGTGCTGCCAAACTAAAAGGCTCTGTTTCCTTTTTTTGCGACTTTATCTCAAAATTGCAATTAAATTACAATTAAAAAGAGATTATATCTCACAATTACAATTTTGAGAACAGATTATGAATTGCTAAATTGCGAGATATAAAGTCGTTCATCTTTTTATTTTTATGTTTTTGCCTTTTTTATTTTTATCATTCAGATGTATAATACTGTAACAAAATGCAAGCTTGTAAATATTCATTAATGCAAGAATGCACTAAAGCAGTAATAGGATTTGAATGAGTATTATTACTTATAATAATAACTAATAGCAATAGTAATAAATAAAAAGATAACACATTTTACTGTGAAAACTGTCAGCCATTTTTATTATTTTAGGCACAGTATTAATTATATTAAAGTTCAATTTTGTTGTTGTTTGCTATCGGCATGATACCATTAGGCCTATAACTATCGTGTTAGAAATCATTAGGATGTTAGGTAAAGATTCTGTGGAAAGATTATTTATTCAAGTGATCTTTCCAAAAATCGATCCTTCTGACTGCTCTTGTGCTCAAAGGTCACATATCATCAATTGTGTACTCTTGTAATTTTGTTTGTTTGTTTGATTGTTTTTTTGTCTTTGTGGGACAGCATGAAAATTGTAGGCTGCATGCAGTTGTTTTTAAACGCAGCATTGGGTTTCTTTTAAAATGCAGCCCAAAGTATTAGAAGATGACTGCATAAACAAATGTTCAGAGAAATTAAAATTTGATAGGAAAATAGCTTTGGAGTGGGCGAGAGAGAGAGAGAGAAGTGGAAGGATGTTGAAGTGAGTGATTTGGGTTGGCAGGGTTCTGGTGGAGGAGTGTGGTGGTTCTGAAGTCCTCCAGAAAGAGGCGCCAGTGTGTCCGGCAGGGGCCCTGACCATGAGCCACTTCCCCCTCGTCTCCCCCCCGGAGTCACGGCCACAACGCCCCCCTCAACTCACCCGCTGGCAGGCCGAGCGCCGCTGCCACCACATGCTTCTTTAATATCCAGCAGAAATTGAAATGTCTTTGTGGGTTCGCACACAAACACACACTCACAAGTGTTGGCCATCATGCACGCCGTTGCATAACCCAACACACACATGCATGCACGCACTCAGACACAACTGTTTGGCATCACGCACGCTGTCGCGCACACACAGACATGCGCACGCAGACTTTGCATGCATTTGCGCGCGCTCACCACCAAAAATAAATATATAAACTGAAATCATCTCATTCTCTCATTTCATGCCAAGAGCGGTTAGAAAGACATTTTAACATGATGTTACAGCACGTAATGGGAGGATAAAAAATGCTCAACGCTGCACAAACCGGTTTGGCTTCTAATAGCAAGACTGACTTTAAACAACTGCAACGCTTGACCTAGTCTGCGCTGCGTTACGCCGGGCAGAAGTGTGTTTATTTGAGCACCGGTAACTTTTACTACAAAAATATACGAGGATAGCCATGGAGGCAGTCTTCATTCAGTCTGTTAAACAGTTCTGGTTCAACAATCAAAACACTTGACGGGACACAAACACTGAGCACAAAACTGGAGAACTTACTTTTTGTATTTCATTATATAAGCTGACATCATTTAAAATATGCAAATGGTTAAAAATAAAAGCGATGAGTATGATAAAACAACAAAACATTGCACTTGTGTATTATCTTTTACATCTAATTAAAAAAATACTGTATTGTTTTAAACTGAAAAATAGCTTGAACGTCTGATTAATGTAATTGAATAAGATTTTTTTTGACTCTTGTAGGACACTAAAGGTTCAAGAAGATATGTAAAACATGAAAAACATTTAATGTTTAGTACTATGAAGTCTAAATAAACATTTTTAGGAAAAAAAAAAAGTTTTAAAAAGCAAAAGCTAATGAAAATGCAAAAACAACATGATTACTAAACTAAAATTCAAATGAAAACTAGGCTAAATATAAACAGAAAACCTTAAATAGTGCATCAGTGGTACTAAAATAACACTAAAGGCCGGTGAAATACTTCAGTTCCACCCAGTCTAAAATGATGTTTCATTTCTTCTTTAAGAAGCAGGAGAAGGTTTGGTCTCTTGCATTCATGTAGCATGATGCATGTCAAGATGCATGTATGGAGAGGTAATGTGTTGTTGAGGGACGTACTGAAATTAACGCGCGGCTCGTCCTGCAGTTAGTGTGAGCCCATAATGACGCTGATCATTACAGATGAGAATTCCCTTAAACAGCCTGGGTTTGGATCCGGAACGCTCCACTCCATCTCTAGAGCCACCAACCGCCGCTGCCGCCAAAAATAACACAGCAGCGCCACTCCAGCCCGCGCCTCACCACAGAGCGGCCCGCCGCAAGAGCCGGGATCAAAACACACACAAAAAAGGAAACACAGCATATTGGGGGAAGGAAAAAATTGTTCATATAACTTTACTCGACTTCTTATAAGATACACAGAATCTGCTGATGATTTTGGCTCCTGGCAAAGCCACAAAATCGAATCTACAGACGAGGCCAAGGCTGCTCTGTGTGTGTGTGTGTGTGTGTGTGTTGTGAGCTCGATGGAGATTTGATGAAATAAATTGCCTGCAGTGGTGGTTCATAGTAAAGTCATTCAGCAATGGCAATTACTTTAATAATTCAGACGGCAGTGAACAGCTCATCGAATGCTCAGATTAAAGCTTGATAAATGAGATGGTATGGCACTGCTACAGCCAAAGATTTATACATAGAAATGTTACCAATTCAAAAGCATTTTTCTGCTCCAACATATATTATATGTTCATTGTGTGGAAACGCTGACTGATTCACTGTAGTGGACAAAGGGGATTGTTATGATGTGTTTAATTAAACATTTAAATGTTTAATTAAGCAGAGTAGACGTTTGTTTCTTTGTGTGCACCACGTTGTAGTGAGATTAAAATAATAGCCAATGATGAAAAGTTGGTTTGAAATGAGGGCAGGTCAAGATGAAACACAATGCTGCCCCACTGAGGAGACATGAGAGCTGCACATAAAGAATGATAGAAACAACAAAAACTTCACTTTCAAAAAATGACATATCCAAAATAAACAATAAAAATGAATACAATCTAGTTTATTATGCTAGGGAGTTGTTGTGATTGCTTAATATTTTGCTAATGGTTGCTCAAGTTTTTTTAGCGCGTTGCTATGCAGTTGTTGAGCTGTTCTGATTGGTTTTCGCGCGTTGCCATGCGGTTGCTGTGGTGTTCTGATTGGTTTTTAGCGCGTTGCCATGCGGTTGTTGAGGAATTCTGATTGGTTGCTTACCATAATTTAAAAAGACCCAAAGTAAGTTTCTGAGATATAGCTGTATGGTTGTTCTAACCTATGAATATGATCATCTATGGTTGTTTCATTTTCATTTCACCATTTTCATTGTTCTGAACGCTTATAAAAATCTTTTTTTAATCTTTTTTAGTTTAATGTTTAAATCACCAGCAGTAATTATGAACAATATATATGGGCTTTACACGGGTTCAGCAAACTTCATAAGGCTATTTACATATTATATTTTAGTCAAATCATTGCATCAACTAAATATAAACCACTAATTTAATAGCACTTTGGTAAACCATACAAAATAGAGATTAATTGTTCGTCTGTTAATGAGCAAATAATTGTTTGTCCACTAGATGGAGCCATAGATGTGCATTTGGTATATTGGAATCAAATGTCTTTGTTTCATTTTAAAATCACATTTACTTGAATTGTCATGGGCAAAGGTTTTATACCGAGCATCAGTTTTCAAATGTTCTATTTATTGCTCAGCTACAATTAATATATTCAGTTTAATTTACTCAGAATAAACCATTCAACAGCCTCATGGTAAGAATGAAAAATCTATGAAAGTTTCTCATTGTCATTTGTGTTACAGTACAGTATGTGGTGTAAATTATTAGAGGAATGAAATAAGCCTTGAAAAAGCCAACTTACTGATATACTATTTAAACGTATCATTTACTTAAAACTGAGCCAAATTATGCTATAATCATGCTAACAACATGCTAATCATGCAATAATCATACTAGTAGCCAGCTAGTAATGCTAACAACATGCTAGAAACATGCTAATCATGCTAGCAACATGCATAACAACACCCTAGCAACTGCCTCTGGTACGCTAGCAACCACAAAGCAACACCCTAGCAACCACCCCAGATACCTTAGCAACCACATAGTTATACCTTAGCAACCACCTCAGGTACCCTAGCAACAGTACATATAGCAACACTCTAGCAAACGCCCCAGGTACCCCAGCAACCACATAGCAACACCTTAGAGACCACCCGAGTTACCCTAGAAACCACTCCAAGTACCCTAGCAACCATCTCGGGTAACCTAGCAACCGCCTTAGCAACCACCCCACGTACCCTTGCATCCGCATAGCAATACCCTAGCAACTGGCCTAGGTACCCTAGCAACCACTCTGAGGTCCTTGGCATCTATCTATCTATCTGTAAAATGACTCTATCTTCAAAACTTTTAAACTGTAAAATTACTTTATACTTCAAACTAGTTTAAACTGAAAACCTATAAACTTTTTAAAAAAGATTTCTATAAACTACTTCAAACTTTCTAGCTTGGTTTTTTCAAGCCAACTTAAAGTTTGCCTGCAAACTAAGTAAAATATAATATGAAATAAGGAAAATAAATAAGGAAACAAAGTATCTAAACAAGTAGCCTTAATAAAGAAATTAAGGAAACGAGAGAAAGAAGTATACAAAGATGTGTTAAACAGAAGTAACAGTAAATAAACAACTGGAAATTATTATTATTTATTTTTTTATTTAAATATTTTTGTACTTCAGTGGAAAACGCTATTAGCTTTTTTCGCGACAGTGGAAGAACTGGCCTACATTCAAGCATCGATTTAAACAGACATTAAAACAGATTCGAGCTTTGGCCTCCCATTGGCTGTGTTCGTCAGCGCTGTGTCACCTCATTGGACGGTGATCAACCGATGAGCGTCCGCCTGTTTGCCCGTGACGTCACGCACTACTTTCAGTCGACCGCCTGATTTATGTATTAATCGTTTGGACGATGTGATCGCGAGGGGAAAAAGAGCGTAAATGAGCTGTAACGAACGGAACACCGAACCGTTTGCGCAATTGCAGTGCTGGTTTACAACACGCGCTCTTTGGGACATAATCCGCGGGAAAAAGCAGCAGCTCGCGCGTGTTTGTTTGTCTAGTCAGCCGTGACTAAATGAATGCTTGATTTCAGCACCAGCCACAGGACAGCACGCGTTAGCATGTGTTTTTACTAGAGTAAAACGGTGTAAACGCCAGTGTGTTGTGGAGATCAGCGCGGAATGGCATCGCGGTGGATCTCGTTCATCGCTTTACTGTGGGGTGAGTCCAACCTGCTCATGTTTAATGTCCATCTGCTCCATAATCCACGTCAATCCTCCAATAACAGTGAGGTAATATTATACTAACGTTACCATGCTATTTTTTGGAGACGTACAATAACGCCATTCATAACGCTATACCATAGTGGAATATTCATGTACAAATATTAAAATGAAAGCTCAAGTACGTATTTTGTGATAAATATATCAAATTAGCATGGTAATACCATGTTGTCATCCTTGAAGTAGCATGTAAATACCATTGTATGTCAATATGGCAATCATTCAGAGCTGGATTTCAGTGTTTTTGGATATGTCATGAGAGTACCATACTTACAATAATACTAAATAGTTTTTTACATTTATACATTTAGCAGATACTTTTGCCCAAAGTGACTTGTATTTCATTGAAAGATCTATTGTAATCAGTTCATGCATTCCCTGGGAATCAAACCCACAACCTTGCTGTTGCAAGCGGCATACTCTTCTGGTAAATATTTTAAGGAAGTACTTCAGTGTACCATGTAAATACATTAAACTTTGGTCATTTGGTGCTATATTAATTTACTTTGGTGTTACCATCTGATAAAATGTTTTTCTTGTGTGTTTGTGTGTACAATTTATTGATCCTGTGTCTGTTTTAATTTTATTATCAATAGCTGTAAAATTAAAACTGTTCAGACACCTATGGTCCATATTTGACACATTACTTCATGTTGGCATTGTCACTGGAGCTATATAACATGATCCCAATTGCATTTAAGTTACACATTTAACATTTTACCAGTTCTTGCTTTGATTTGCCTAGGAATCAACCCCATGACCTTTGGCTCCTGAGCAACAGTACTTTTATACAGTACTCCGATCTTTTCATTTCCACACGGTGTAATACTGACATCGTAATGTACGTATAAGCTGTGCAGGATTTCCACTGGCCTGCTGCTCTGGTTGTGCTTTAATTGCGCATCTGATCCGCTTACAGCTTCTGTTCTCTGGTCATTATCGGTGGGTGGGTGTGGTCACATCCCATGAGTCACCGAAACTAGCCAGGAGAGCCTGATGCCGGCCAGAGAACACTTACACAAATGACCTGTAGTTTCCATCAAAATGCAGTTATCGTTAGTCGCTTACTATCATAACAGTAAGCCAGAAATGCATCTTTAAAAAATGAGCTTGCTAATTGTGGAATGGGTTTTGCATTGGATTCAGAAGTTTACCTCATGCTACAGAGTGCATGTCAAACCCAAATTTACCTCTGAAATTGCCCTGTTTTATTGAATTAGTTCAGCGTAAATATTTCGAATGAGTGAAGAAATGCTTCAGCTGTTATATACTGATACAGATACTGATATTTAGGCTAAATGATGAAATTGCAGTGCTTGTAATGTAAATTAATACGATTTTTATAACACTACAGCACGTACTTACATAAAATGATATAGGCCTAGATATCAGTCGTCAGTCTATATCTCCAGTAATATGTTTTAGTGAAGTGATCCAAACATGTAATACTTTGATGATTGAGAGATGGAGAAATAAAGGCTCCTCAGGAGATGTGAGATGTTTGTGAAGATCATTCCTCCGCTGAGGAACAGTGAGTAAAGCTTCTGGAAAAAACGCTCCTCAAAAGATCCTGATAATCAGTTTTGAGATGCACAGGTCTGCAGAATCACCCCCCTGTGAAAACCATGAGTTCAGCTGTGAGCTCACAGTTTCTTAAACGTTGGCGTAGAATGGCATTAGTGTTCATTACTCTGACCCTTTCATTCAGAGATGCATTACAACATGCTCAAACAAAGCGTGGCCATGAATAAACAATACTTGCACTCGGTCCCGGGAATATAGAGCGGTGCCCTCATTTAAGTGGGAATATTCTGCACTTTGCTAATTTATTGGTCTCATTCAGAAAACTGCTTTGCATGTGTAAATCCCTACTGTATACAAAATTAGTTATTTTTTATTTATACAGCATTAATAAAACAACCAAAGTTGAAGTGCTTTACACGTACACCAGAAATTAAACCACCACCAACACGACAAACTACATAAAACACTTACCAGTTCAGATTAAATTGTAAAAAATAAATATCTATATCAATTTTAAAACTAGCTAATTGCATAATTTTCATCACAACAACCATTCTGGACTTAAAGATTACATTTTCTAAAACTAGTTTCCAAAAGGCGTCACTGTGGAGATTGAGATAAAAAATGAAGAAAAATATAGAAAAATTATTCTGTATTGTTTCCAATCAAGCTGTAATTTGGTGCAAGTATGCAGAAAATGTTACAATATTTTTTTAGATTGTATTTAGAGTGCATCTTAGTTTCTTAGAGGTGTCAGATGGTAATATATGAAGAACAATCAATGTAAATAAATGTATTTTTATTGTGTTTTCAATCAAGCTGTAATGCAAGTATGCAGAAAATGTCAAAAAAGTGTCACATGTGCTTCAGTATGTGTGGAATAGATGTAATTTTAATTTAGATTACATTTTTTTGTACAATATTCCCATTTAAATAAGATGATTTGTGTGGAAACCCTATTGTGCAGTGTGAGCTAATTTATCGACCTCTCTTGGAAAACTGCTCTGCATGTATTGATCCCTGTGGTTAACCTTCAGACTGATTAACTTTGGTTCTGTTTGTGTGTTAGAGTTCCAGTGCTGCGTGTGCCGTGAGGTCACTCTTCCCACCGGGCCGCTGTACCGGGTCGCAGGCTTCTCGCTGTCCCTGCCCTGCGCCGTGTCGGCATACGAAGGCCCACGGACGCAGGATTTTGAGTGGTATCTGTACCGGGACGATGCAGAGGGCCGTCAGATCGGTGTGGTGTCCACACGGGATGCTGGCTTTCCTTACGTGCCGTTCCAGGGTCGTGTGCAGGCCGGCGAGGTTCGAGTCGAGAGGGATTCGGGCGACAAAGCCAGACTGATCATCCAGAGGCTCCGTTCAGATGATCAGGGCCGATACGAGTGTTACACGCCCAGCACTGACACCCGCTTCCTAGGGAACTACAGCTCATCAGTGGTGGTCAAAGGTAGGTGTTAAATCAGAATAAAATTAGATGGGTTAATGATGATTTTAAAATGTTTCAAATGCATGTTCTAAACTCTTATTAGGGGTTTTAGTCTTTAAAATATGAAGAAAAGTATGGTAAATATTACTATTTTTACTGTGCACTATTTCCAGTTTAACTGTAATTTGGCGCAAGTGTCCAGAAGCCATTAAAATATTTGATAAAGATTGTATTTAGGATACATCAAGTGCAAAGTAGAAGATATGCAGTTCTAAAATTTTCTAAAAGGTCTTAAAAAGTTGTGATTCACCTTTTTTTTTTTTTTTTTTTTTTTTGTACTGCATAATTGTCACTTTGATTGAAATGATGTAAATAAACTTGCTGCAGTACGGCGTACTGAAAACGCATTGCACAGAGTAGACAGAGAGAGTTAGACCTGTGTGTGTGTGTGTATATATAAATATATATATATATATATATATTAGAGCTGTCAAATGATTAATCGCATCCAAAATAAAAGTTTTTCTTAACATAATGTATGCGTTTATGCTGTGTTTATTCATATGTTTATATTAAAACACACACGTACAGTTTACATATAAATGCATTTATATATTTATTTCCTTATATTTGATATTATATCTAAATAGATTTAATATATAAACATAACATATTTTCATTAAATATATACATGTATGTGTTTGTATTTATATATACTTAATATATTTGTATATACGGTGTATATTTATTATGTAAAGAAAAACTTTTTTTTGGATGTGATTAATCATTTGACAGCACTAATATATATATATATACACACACACACACACACACAACTAAAACTATAATGTGTTTTGTTGTTGTTGTTGTTGTTGTTTCAGTCATGTCATTAAAATGGGCAAAAAGTAAAATCTTCGGAGTGGTTTTAAGAAGTGTATTTTTACATATAAATATTTCCGCAGTGATTCCCGACACGCTGCTCATAACACACTCTCGCATCCTGAGCGGCCTGCCTGTTACCGAAGGCACGGAGCTCCAGCTGACCTGTGCCGCGTCGGTCCAGTCGGATCAGCACACTCATGTGTCCGTCACGTTTGGCATGCGCAGCAGCAACGGCCCGGAGTCTCTGGGGCACAACCTCCGAGAGATCATCGCAGTCGACCGTGAGCTGCGTGTGACGCCGGGCCGCAGCGGATCCTACGGGAAGAGATACCGGGATGGAGAGATCACTGTGGAGAAGAGGAAAGGCGACGGAGGCCGGGATCTGTACTTGCTAAAGATGAGCACTCTGGCACCCGAGGATTCTGGGTCGTATTTCTGCGAGGCTGCGCAGTGGATCAGAGATCCAGATGGAAAATGGGAACGCATCGCACAGAGGACCATGGAGCTCGGGAATCTCACTGTTCAACCACTTGGTTAGAAACATTTACATCTAAGGTCATTCCAAAAATCATTAGGATACTGACTAAAGATTATGTTCCATGAAAATGTTTTTATGTATTTTCTACCGTTTGAGATTTATGACTGGTTTTGTGGTCCAGGGTCACATGTAGGCATGTACTGTAGCAGATGGTTTTTATCAAAAAAAGCAACAATAGAAGCAATCAAAACCAACAAAAGAGCAATGCATTACATTTAGTCATTTAGCAGACTTATTTTTATAAATAAGTAATATTTACATCATGCATGTTTTGAAGTGTGGGTTAGTCTCTATTTAAAGCTCAGACAGTGTTAACTCTTACTGCTGTGTGTCCCCAGCGGAGACGCTGAGCGTGCGCTCCGTCCCGGAGGGTGTGGTCTCTCTGAGGCCCGGCGCTCCGCTCCGCCTTGGCTGTCAGGTGTCGGGCGTGGGTGCGTGGAAGCGCTCGGCGCTGCAGGTGCAGTGGATGCGGCGTGGGCCGGCGGGTGGCGTCGAGGTGGAGGTGGCCCGTCTGGATCCCGATGGCGTGGTGACCTGGGGCGACGATCTAAGCCGGGCCGGAGGAGGCAGCATGGAGAAGGAGACCGTAGGGAGCTTCTCTCTGCGCCTGTTCTCCGTTCGTCCCGCTGACGCCGGACTCTACCGCTGCACCGTGAGCGTCTACGCCGGGAGAAAAATACCAGCCCCGGAAAGTCCAGCCACCATCACACAGAGGTCAGAGTGGGTCACCGTCAGCCTGAAGACTGAAGGTGCGTGAGAAAGTGCTTGTTTACATTTAGTCACTTAATTACATTTATCCAAAGTGACTTACAAATGAGGTCAATAGAAGCAATCAGAATCAATCAATTTTAACCTTTCACAAAATAAATAAACATTTACCGAAAAAGGTGTAGGCCAAGGGCTAGTGTATTTTGTTTTTTTCTTGTGATTATGTATTTAAATTATGCATGCATATTTCCAAAAACTATGAGTGCAATCTCATGTGTGAGAAATGTAATTGTTGTAATATTTCTATTAAAAGAAATAAAATACATGTTTATATTAAAGTAGAAATGGACGATAAATACGCATTTCGTATGGAATTAAATGACATTGTGCTGCATCACACCACTATCGCGAGGATATCGCCAAGTTCACATTGCATCTCCTCACACCCCTAGTTTATAGGCTGATTGATTACATTTGATAATTGCAAATGTGGGAATTTTGGCTAAACTCATTTTTGTTGCTCCATATTTCAGAAAATGCTTTAAATTTTACAATTTTGGGGGGATTAAAATGTTGTATATATTCAAGCAAATTATATATGAGCAAATCCCTCTATAAAAACCTTCAGGATATAGACAGGAATAAAAAAAAATAAAGTTGTTTGTGTGAGTACTACTTGAAGTGGAGATATATGTGTCAGTGTAAGAGAAAAACCTAATTTTGAGAAAACATATTTAACTTATGTACTGTAATTGTGAGTTAAATGTCGATGAAGTGCCAGAAAAGAAACACTTAACAGTGTTTTTGGATGTTTTCAGTCCACTAGTCTGAAAAACCACTTAAAAATCTTAAACAGGTGCATGAAAAAAAATGTCCCCTTAATTATATAATGCATAAAAAGAAATGATAGCAGGTCAAATAAAGATGGAAGAAATGTGTTTTTAGCCTGTTCATGAAGATGGCTAAGGACTCAGCTGCTGGGGTTGAGTTGAGAAGGTCATTCCACCAGGAGGCAACATTTAAAGTACTCCTATTATGGGTAATCAAAGGGTTCATATTTTGAGAGTCCTCAACAAGTTGACATGCGTGCAAGGTCAAAAAACATGTTTTGCATTCATTTTTACCTTACATGCTCAAAGACCATTCCATGTTTCATTCACTTAGAGCTGTGATACACTCTGCAGGAAAGATCATTTACAAGAATCCATATTAGGAGCACTTATGTACAAGTCTGCGAAAGTGATTCTGTGCCTGTTTGGGATGTATTAGATGCAGTGTTTATTAACAGAGCATCTGTTTGTGTCCGTTCAGAGGTGCGTGTTTCCGCTAGCATTGATCTGCCGCGCCGGCCGCTCCTGAAGCGTGGCAGCACCGTCACCATGCTCTGTAACGTCTCTGTGGAAGCCGGCGGAGCTTCACGGGTCGAGGTCCAGTGGCTTCAGAAACCGGAGGAGCCGGCGAGGAAAGACGCTACGCTCTCTGGAGACAGCAGAGGACAGCTTCTGGCGACGCTGACCCAGGACAGCCTGACCCTCATCTACAGCAACAGAAGCCAGCTAAGCGTGGACCGTCTGTCCGCCGGTTGCTTCCGGCTGAGGATCTTCTCGGCTGAGGAGGAGGATCAGGGACACTATCGGTGTCGGGCCGAGGTCTGGATGCAGGATCCTCACGGCGGATGGTACAGCACCGGCGCTGAAGCCCAGTCACTGACCACACACCTGTACCTGTACGCACGAGGTGAGTTATCACAGCAGTGAAGCTCTTACTGTACAGAATTAACCTCTCTGATGCCGGGATTTATTTTCCTAGCCAGAAGGACTCCCAAACCTAAAAAAGACCCACTTCCTAAATTATACAGGCATCCATATATTTTATATAAGTGAGCCAAAGGCAGTCATCAGCAGCACAGATATATTTGTAGCAGCAGACAACAAAATACACCATATGGGTCAAAATTATCCTTTTTTTTTTTTCTTTTATGCAAAAAATCTGTAGGATATTAAGTTTGTAAATGCCCTACAGTAAATATTAGTAATATGCATAGCTAAGAACTTAATTTGGACAACTTTAAAGACGATTTTCTCAATATTAATTTTTTTTAAATTTAAAATTTTTAATTTTTTAAATTCCAGTTTTTCAAATAAATAAAAAGCTTATTTAAATTTGACTCTTATGACCGGTTTTGTGCTCCATTATTTTATATTTCATATTGTTTTCAAATTTAACTGAATATATTTGTTTTATATTATATTTGCAAATTGGTAAAATACTGTCTGGAAAATATTTATTTTTAATTTTATGATTTGGAGCCATATCTTTTTCTATTATATTTTGAACTGATGTTTTGCTTATTTTGATAATCTGAATATGGTTCATTTATGTTTGACAGTCATTGTTTATATTCGAGTATCTGCTTTAATGTTTCGATTTTATGAATAAGGACTTTTATTCTGTCACTTCAAATATAGGCCGCTGCAATTTTATTTATTTTAAAGAAAAAAATATCTATATATGGTCATTTTAGAATAAAATATTTAAAATAATGTTTTTATTTCAATGTAATAAAATGTTTTTAAGTGAGCACAATAAATTTGAAAGCACTAAAAATAAATTTTATATGTTCTATATTCTTTTATATATATATATAGTTTTTTTTACATACTAACGAATTATACACGCACACATACACACATTTTAAAAACAATATATTTTTTATATTATTTTAGATATTTTTTTATTTCAAAATAAATGTTTTTTGGTCCTTTTTTCATGTGTGCACAGTACATTTAAAACCACTAAATATATTTAATATATTCTTTCTTTTTCTTTTTTTTTAACCCCATTTTGAAAACTCCTGTTCTAGTGGTTTCCTCTTTCTTTCTTAGTGTCAAATGTTCTTGTGTTCACATAAAACCCATGTAGTCCTAGCATGCTTGCGTGATCTGAAGTTGAACTGAAAGCTGTTTTAATGTGTTTTCTCCTCAGTCACTGATCTGCTGCTCTTACCTCTCGTGATCGGCGTGTCGTCGGCTCTGTTTGTGGGTATATTGATCATCGCCACCGTGACCTGCTGCTTCATGAACAGACTGGCTAGACAGCGCTCACGCACACGGAAGTAGGAAGTATGAAAGACACTTTCATGCAAACGCATTCAATAACTTGAATGGAGCAAAGAAAACCGGGGTTTAAACAGGTTTAAGGTATTCTGAGATAATGTGCACTCAGAATAGGGAAGGAGATCAGAGCGATGACGAGCGTCACATTATGTTAATCTATATGTGGCTGCTAACAGTTGCACAAACGCATGTCGATTCACTTCAAGCTGTGACGTTGTGATATGAAGTCGAATATAAATTTCTGTGCGAGTCTCAATGTAGGTATGTTTTGAAGAACCACTAATAATTAATCCATAGAAGTCCAGCACTGAAACCACTCACTGCTTTAAAGTGTGCTCGCGATTCAACAGAAGACTTGTTAGTATAAAACACTTTTCCGGCATGCCATATTTTTCATCTTTTGACGTTTTGTAACAGAATGAACTGCACTGAGCTGTTCAGTGAACTGGGAGTGAATCCCTCTTTTTCAGTGACGTGTTCGTTCCTAGGTTCTGCATTATAAATGGTGAATTTCACAATGAAATGTCTGGGTCAGATTTGACCCTGAATTCTGAAGGAAAAGAAAAAATTGCTTTAGCATCTGTACATTTTTTTTGTTTGCTTGTTTTGTAGGATTTTTCTTTTTTCGTAATACTGTTTAATTAAGCAAATTTACAGCCTAAATGGACCTTGTGGGATGTGTGGCATTAATTCAGTACAGCAAATACTAAAATACTGTAGTAAATGTACTGTAACTAATTTTACTTCAAATATCTAGTAATTATGATTAATAGCATGAGTGTACTGTTTATATTTATTATGCATATATAAATACACACACATTTATGTATATATTTAAGAAAAAAGTGTTGTTTATATATTAAGAATGTATGTATTTATAATGTAAATATTTTCTTAATATACACTGTGTGTGTGTGTGTACTTGTATATGCATAATAAATGTACGCACAACACACATATTATGAGAACAAAATTTTATTTTGGATGCAATTCATTGTTTAACAGCACTACTAATAATATAATTTGTAATTAAAAAGTATTGAAAATTAGATATTTGCGTTACAATAATTTTTTGAATTTCACAAAGAAATGTTTGGGTCATATTTTTATTCCAAAACCTTTTTTCCACATAATATTTTTTTTACTAAGCAAATTTACAAGCCAAGTTTTCATTTCTGTAATGCATTCTGATGTGTATATATTGTCATAAATTCAGTACAGCAAATAATTCTTGTACCAATTGTACATAAAATAATCAAATATATGTTATTTTTGTAATTAAAAACTTAAAAATTCCAGCTTACAATAATTAATTACAATAAAACAATTGTGTGTGAGATAAAAGTGCAGAAAGTCATAAAAAGACCCCCTGTTTTTATATTTTAGGGTCAGATATGCCTCAGACATTTCCTGCTGGGATTCATCTGAATACGTGAAATATGATAAACATGTATCAATATGAATATTAAGTGATCAGAACCATTGAGTAAGAAGGTCTAAAAAGCTACGAGGAGTTCAGGCAGTTTAGCATGTTTTCTAAACGATCCTTAGAGAATCAGAAAACCACTTTAAGTTTCTCACATGAACTCGGCTGGAGCCCAGAGGTTACTTGAAAGGCTGTTTGCCAGGATTTCCCACTGTTCTTACAGGACCAGAGTGGGACACGGACCAAATTTAGTTTGTTTGAAAATTATTCCAACGTTAAAACTTTTACAATTTTTACTGTAATTTTGTGCATCTGGGTCATTCCACAAAACAGGTGCCTTTGTGTCCCTCGTTACCATGTAAATAATCCAGAGTTTGTGTTTCCAGGTTAAAATATTGTGCTCTTCTCTGCCAAGGACCAGCATATGTCTCCTCTTTAATCAATCTTTTATATTTTGATAGCTTTCTACTCCGAAGGATTCAGTCTAACATGTTCAAAATATATATATATAGTGAATTATTTTTTCAAAATTTACGTTTTTAGCAATTTCATCCACTTATCCTGTTGTGCCATAGTCACATTCCACCATTTATTAATATTTATTAATACCCTGGATGATAGATGTACTGTCATTGCTGATTCATTCTCTCCTGTGCAGAATCTGGGTTAGTTAAATGGACTTGAATCCTTGTGATTGTGAAGTGATAGCGCTGCTCTCTCTGGGATTGTACTAATGTGAAAGCCACATTAACATGGAGAAAAGAGATCCTGCATCTCTGCTTATTTACAGTATTCAGACGCTGAGATCTGATTTATCCTCTTACGCCACGTGACTAAACGCTGAGAGCAGAATATTCTCTGGATATTAATCCTCTGTTTATGGTCTGAAACCTCTTATCATGACATTCACTGGAATGCTTTCAGGCCGTAGCCGTCTCGTTCTCTTTCCTCTGTTTATTATTTCAATTGCAGTGTTTATGCCAGAGGTGCCCAATACTTTTAATGCAAAGGGCCAAAAATGTAATTTGATTAAGGACTGTGCACTGAAAAAAAATAGAATTTAAGGAAAGTGGTTGCAAAAAATATATAAATTAAATTTAAATTAAAAAACAAGTGTTGGAAGTATGTCAGCTGAATTTATTTATTTAAATGATTGCAACTGCTTACCTTTATTTAAAAAAAAAAGTTAGTAAATGTTTTTTCAGTGTGGGTGAATATTCCAAATATATTAAATTGTATTCAGTTTTATAGAACCATTTTGTTAATATTTTTAATCAAATTGGCTTCAAAAGTAAAAAAAAAAAAGTGTATGTACTTTTTATACATTTAAAAAAAAATTTTTATATATATATATATATAATAAGCTTCTACATATTTTTTTTTTAAATCAAATTTGCTTAGTTTTTGATATTTCAGTGCACAATTCTTTTTTTTTTTTCAACTAGAATATAAATTAGAAATGAAGATATGCTTAAACGGCTTGTTTTTTTTTCCCTCTTAAAATATGGCAGGGCCAAACCAAAGGCCCAGGTTTGGGCATCTCTGGTGATAAATCATGCATGAAATGCTCAAAAAGTATATGTAATCAATCCTGACTAACAAGATAACATAATACTCGATGAATCACTGTTGCTGTAGATTGAGAATAAATGAACACAAGAAAATGTTTTTAGCTGGAAACTCAAACACCAACATTGGATGTCTTACCTTTTCTTGTGCATTATATAATATGCAGTAAAGCAGTTGTGTAACACTGTATGTTCTTGCGTTTGCAAGGTTTTGTGGTCAGTGGTTTTGTTGTCTGCTTTTATTTTGTGTTGATGGTGCTCCGGGTTCCTGAATAAAACACGTCCTGATACGAGATGTCAGATTGTTATTTGCACACAGATAAGAAAGCTGAAATAACTGCACATTAAATCGAGTGTTGCATCGTCTGTGGTGGGTTTTGCACAGCCAATGCATTTTTGCTTTCATTTATTGTTGCTTTTGTTTTGTTTTTTTTCATGTTTGTGCTGCTAAAAAATCTTTTACCTAATGTGGTGTTTATCTCAAATCTTGAATTCAGTCAGCATCAATAATACTTAGTGTTTATATATAATGCGTTATAAAGGTATTCAGAATATATAAACATTTATATATATATATATATTTTTTTTTTATGCATTATGAAGCTGCAACAATGTATTCTAATGCATTAGAACTACGGCTATAATTATTGAGGGTATGATAATGCATTATAATTCAATTCCATTCAAATTTATTTGTATAGCGCTTTTCATGATACATATCATTGCAAAGCAGCTTTACACCAAAGTAATGTTTTACAGTATATGTAGTAGTAGTTTGTAAATGTACAGATGACATAGATGTGATATAAAGATCAATTAATAACATAATCGAAACAGACAAGGAACATTATAATTAGCAGCATTATAAGGTGCATTACACTGAATAAAAATATTACTATACTACCATACTACTACTTTTTTTAAGTAAGTGTTTGCAAATAATTTATTTAAATAAAATGTTGAAAGTTAGTACGTTTTGTTTATTAAATGTAGCTAAAATAAATTGATTGCAACTACTTACCTGTAGTAAATTCAATAGATATTTTTTAGTGTGCATTATATGAAGACGTTGAGTAAAATCTTTATCATATTGCTTTCTACAGTTTTTTTTACATTTTCAAACATTTAGGCCTCATTGAGCTCATTCTTTTAGTTAAAAAGCATCATTCGTGGATAATCACTCAAAAACTGAGGTGCATGATCTGGGATTAATGCCTATTGTTTGATTAGTCATTTCTAAAAAGAAATACAAAACCTGTGCTAGACTGAAAGCAAGCAAGTGGATGAAAAGATTAGGTCCAACATTTAATATTGCATGGCATTTCTTCAAATCGTTTTTGAAACACCACAAGATGAATACCCATCATGTTTGGTGCTGAAGTGTTTAGAGTGCATGTTTATGTAAATGAACGGCCCTTTAAATTTACATAGTATACATCATTTGCATAGTATTCTAAAGTGGTGACATCATTATTCAGAGTCAAACTCAGAAACAAAGTCAGCTTCTGAAACATTGAGATTTTTGCCATTTTTCTCCCAAGGCTGCACTTCTTTTTAAATGAGCGTCTGAAATACTTCTCAAGAAACCACGTTCCTGAGGAACAAAAAGCACTTCTTCCTCTTCAAAGATACTTCCCAGAAATAAATGCTTTTCAAAAATATGCTTACCTTGTTTCCCCTTATCTCTCCGCTTCTGCTTCTTTATTCTATAAACCTGCCTATTGTTCTTAAACCGCTCCTGGTGTTCCTCATTTTATAAGTTGCTTTGCATTAATGCTTCCTATAAAAGACTAGCAAAGAGAAACCAGACATTAAAGCATCTGAACGCTGTCCTTCCAGCTCCAGAAGCTTCAGGGTTCAAAGGTTAAACTCGTAAACACGTACAGTAATGAGACACTGAAGTGTGAAGCCAATGCTTCGTTTAAATCCTCAGCATACAGAAACGTTTCTGAAGCTGGAATGGCTCTGATTTACTAAAATAATGTATTATTTTTTTTGTTGTTTTTAGTTGCATGAACGTTTTACAGACTGGAAGAGTAAACTGGATTTATCATAACAATGCTTACTTATTGTCCTCCGAATTATGAGAAAAAAGGGCAGAATTCCCAGATTAAGTCCTTCCTGTGGAGGAAACCAGCTTCCATAAAAGAAGATTTGTGCCAAATATAACAAATATATAGGAGTACCTCATGTGAATAAAATTCAATTCTGTTTTTGTTTTTTTCTTTTTTATTCAAATCAATAAAATCTTTGCAACATTCGTATTTTATACACTCATTAAATTAACAACATTCAATCAAGTGAAAGGCATTTACAGAGAGGTCCGTGAAGTCATTTGGTGTGTTATGTAATGTATTTCATAACGTGTCACTGGTAGCATGTCCATGATCGTGGCGTCACCAGCTCCCAGAAACTGGTCTGTAAAGACAAAATACAGCAAACTGTGATCTTACGCTTATTAAATGATACACTGCATTATTTGTTCACTGTATGTGAAATATCTTTGACTTCCAGGAGGAAATGCAAGGGATAATTCACCCAAAAAATTCATATTTTGACGTGACTTGAACATAATTTCCCCCCAATATTTAAAGTGGTCCTACAGTGCCACCAAGAGGACGTTCTCATTTTTAAATGGCCCTTTGTGCCGATGACCTTTTTCAATATCTCTTTCAACAGTTATATAATTGTCTTGACAGGACTTGACACTCTGTTCACAAGGAGCATGGAGAATCTGTACTTAATTATGGAAGTATTCATATTTAAAATTTGCAGTATTTATTGACGATAAGGTTTAGTTTTGACTATAAATAATGTACTCCTAAATACATGTTATATTTGACACGCTGGATGACTTTATCTGGGAATCCTGCCTCTATTCTGAAAAGTTGATCATTTTTTCTCCCGTGGCAGAAACAAACGATGCAGTGCTTGAGATTTATTTGGGAGCTGTAAGCACATCATACACCATCTGTCCGTGTGTTCTTCGGCTGGCTTTGCTGCTCTTGTAACGTTAATCCTGGACTGAACTCAATCGTCACACATCTGCCCTCTGAGCTTTGGTGTGCAGACAGCGATACGTTAATCGCAGAGCTGAAGTGTGTGTGTGTGTGTGTGTGTGTGTTTTACCCCGGTGTGAGGGCACTGGATCTGAGCGTACCACTCCACACAGTACAGACACACGTGCACTCCCTGACCGATGAACAGACATGTCCACATGATGATGTTCCACACCGGGCTCTTCCGCGTGTCGTTCATGGCGAAGTTAAACACCACTGGAAAGATTCAAAACAGTCACTGCATTTCTGCTGCTCGTTAAAAACATAGTGAGCTCCCTAACAAGTCATCACACACCATGCTGTCTATACTTCACGATAGACAAACTCTGAAAGCAGCAAGGTGTGCGTGCATTCATTTATTTATTGTAGTTATATTATTGATTTATATTGTATTATAATAAATGTCTTGCTGCCTTAAGATTTTGGCCCAATATTTATTGATTTATATACATTTATTTATTTTTATTTTATATTTTAGATAAGGAAATCCTAAAATGCACTGCAGTGAGTTCAGCAAAAATGTTAAATAAAAATAGTTGGTAAGACTTTACAATAAGGTTCCATTTGTTTCTTAACTAAGTCATATATTAATCTCAGTTAATGATTCAACATTTATTAATGCATTCTTAAATCAAAAGTTGCATCTGTTATTATTTAATAAACCTGAGCTAAAATAAACAGTCAACAGCTGATTTTATTCAATTTGATTCAATTTTTTTTATTAAGTTACAGTTTTAATATTTGTATTATTACTTTTATTTGTTAGTTAATGCATTAACAAAAATGACTCAATAAGACCTTGTATAGTTTCACTGTGTGTGTGTGTGTGTCTCTGTCTGTGTGTGTGTGTGTGTGTCTGTGTGCGCGTGTGTGTGTGTGTGTTTCTCTGTGTGTGTGTGTGTGTGTGTGTGTGTATGTGTCTCTCTCTGTGTGTGTGTGTGTGTGCGTGTCTCTGTGTGTTTCTCTGTGTGTGTGTGTGTGTGTGTGTCTGTGTGCGTGTCTGTGTGTGTCTCTGTCTGTGTGTATGTGTGTCTCTGTGTGTGTGTGTGTGTGTGTGTGTGCATGTATCTGTGTGTGTGTGTGTGTGTGTGTGTGTCTCTGTGTGAATGTGTGTGCATGTGTCTGTGTGTGTGTGTGTGTGTGTGTGTGTGTGTGTGCGCGTGTCTCTGTGTATGTGTGTGTGTGTGTACGTGTGTCTGTCTGTGTGTATGTGTGTCTCTGTGTGTGTGTCCCTGTCTGTGTGTGTGTGTGTGTGTGTGTGTGTGTGTGCTGTGTGCGTCTCTGTGTGTGGGTGTGTATATATGTGTATCTCTGTCTCTGTGCGTGTGCATGCCTCTGTGTGTGTGTGTCTCTCCGTGTCTGTGTGTGTGTGCATGTCTCTGTGTGTGGGTGTGTATATATGTGTATCTCTGTCTGTGTGTGTGTGTGTGTGTGTGTGTGTGAGAAAATTTAAAGACCTTCACGATTTATATAGATTTATTGATAAAATCTGTAAACTACTGATGACATTTCTTCCTCGTTTTAAATATAAATGTGGTCAATATAACAAAAAAGAATCACGCGGAGTCACATTCACTCAGAATGCAATGTTCATAATGTATTTAGTGTGTTTCTCAGCAGGATCTCTTGCTTTCTTACCACCGATGCCGGCGAATGTGCAGAACATGACTGGGTAGAAGAATCCGAATCCCAGGGTGAAGGCGTATTCATGAACTAACGCAGAAACGGCAAAAACCGAGAGCGTGGCGACCGATCGGAGCTTGTGACCCGTCAGCTGAGGGAAGCAGAGCATTTCAGGTCAGATTTATTCAAACATGACAAGCGTATCAAACATGAGCTTCAGGAGAGTCCGTCCTCACCCTGAGAAAGTCTCTGTAGCCGTAGAAATAAAGCCAGTCGTGTACGACGATGTTCCAGGTGCGATAGTAGTTAGCGAACGACGTCGAGTTCCACCAGTCCTTTTAAAGTAGCGTGACATAAATTTACTGTATAGAATATTATTATACATTTATTTCTGGATGTTTTATACAGTATATTGGCCAACAAATTACGATTTGCTATAAATGTGCTCAGTTCATCCAAGATCAGGATGAGTGTGTTTCTTCATCAGATCTGGAGAAATGCGTCTCAGCAATGAATGGGTGCCGTCAGAATGATAAAACATCACAGTAATCCACAGCACTCCAGTCCATCAATTAACATCTGGAGAAGACTAAAGATCAAACTAATCCAGCGTTAATACCTTTTTAAACTAAAATAATCCAAAGTAATTCTGAAAAAGTGCATCACAGGAAAATCCAGTCACATATTTGTTGTTTCTTCGTGTAAACAGTGCTTGATTTCTCTCCTGATTCAGACCAGAACACTTTTTCACTGGAGGAGTTATTATGCAATATAGACTCATATTTTAGTTAAAAACTGGATTAGTTTGATCTTCTCCAGATGTTAACTGCTGGACTGGAGTGCTGTGGATAATTCTGATGTTTTTATCAGACTCTCATTCTGACGGCACCCATTCACTTCCATTACTGAGCAAAAAAACTCTGAAATCTTGTGAAGAAACAAACTCCTCTAGATTACTACATTTCCAGCACATTTGAAATTATTTCTGGCTGAACTATTCCTTTGACCGAATTATATTTCCACCTACTTTGTAAAACATCCGGTCGGCGAAGCGCAGCATCTCAGCGAAAGCGTTGAGCCAGCAGTGCAGGAAGGCGTAGAAACCCAACATTAATATGAGCATCCCTGAACAAGACAGTAAACCACCTCAAATATATATATATATATAAATGCCGTTAAATGATTAATAGCATTCAAAATAAGGTTTTGTTTACACAATATATGTGTGTGTACTGTGTATATTCATTATATATGTATAAATGCACACACATACATGTATATATTTCCGAAATTGTTATTTTAAGGTGTCCGTAATATAGAGTAATTACCTAGTTAAGCACTTAGTAGTAGCCATTGCACTTACATGAAATAAAAATGTACTTATCATGTGACTAAGTTATGAAATATTAGAGTTTGTAACGATGCAGATGAAACTGTTACACACCGAGTCTGTTACACAGATACTTATGTAACCAAAAGATTGTTGCATATGTGTTTTTTCAGAGTAATTATAAATTCAAGTGCACAGACATAAGCTATTTATATTTTTATTTATACATAATATAAATTATATGAATATACATATATGCATGTAAATACATGTAAACATTTCAGAATACATATAAGCGTGTGTGTGTGTGTGTGTGTGTGTATTTATATATGCACAATAAAAATACAACAAAACAATTTATTTTGGATGTGATTAATCATTATTAATTGTTTATATATATATATATATCATTGCTCTTTTGTTTGTTCTGATTGGTTGATAAAAGCGTCTGCTAAATGATTCGATGTGAATGTGTGTGTGTGAACTCTTGCAGAAGTGTGTGAGGTACCTGGGAAAGCGGCGTGGAAGAGTGCCAGGATGAATGTGCGTGTACTGAAGGGCTGGTTGCTCTTGTTTCTGAACACAGGGATGCACAGTCGCACCAGGATGAAGTACAGATAGAACAGACTGGCCAAGATCTGAGAGGAACACAACAACCAGCATTCAAGGTCAGGGGATATCACAAAATCATATCTATGCTCACAACCAAGAACATATTTTGTATTGTGACAGTTTGCATGATAGACATTCATTTATTACTCTCTCTATTCATTTATTACTTTTACTCTAATAAATCCATACACCGTCTGAGAGTGTTACAGTAGGTTTACATGATCTAAAACCTGATAAATTGCGCAGATTTATTAAAAAAGAAAAACTGAAATATCACATGGTCGTAAGTATTCAGACCCTTTGCTGTGACACTCATATATTTAACTCAGGTGCTGTCCATTTCTTCTGATCATCCTTGAGATGATTCCACACCTTCATTTGAGTCCAGCGGTGTTTGATTATACTGATTGGACATGATCAGGAAATATAAGACCTTACAGCTCACAATGCATGGAACTGTATATTATGAAAAAGTTAACAAAAATTGAGGGTTGAAGGGGAATGTGTAAATATCATTAAAATAATGTTACGCTTTTTATATCTTTTTCTTTTCTTTATGCAAAATTTAATTTGTTAATGCTTTAATTTTCTGGTGAAATATGACCCAGATATGTGTTTGGGAGACAGACGGGTCAATCCCACCTTCAGAAAGTTCATGCCAACATAATTCCACCTGATGTACGGGTTTCTGAAAGAGAACAACAAACAGTGAGGATATTGATTTTTAAGTTTGTCACGTTGTAATACAGTCGTTTGTCACAACGAGAGTTTACCGCGGATAAACCTCCCGATAGATCAGAGTCGGGCAGAACAAGAAGTACAGGTAGCTGGAGAGAGACGGGTATCTCAGAGCTTCTGTGAGGAAACATCAGGGTTACAGAAGAAACTAGCATTTCATTCAAATGCATGTTAGCTCTAATTTCTGTCAGGGGTCACGCTGTCGGTGGTGTTACCCTTCTGCGGTGTGTTTCTGAGGACGGCTGGTGTGGTTTCACGGATAAACGAGTAGCTCTTCATCACAAATCTGATCTGTGGAGGAAAAGCAGGATTTGGCAGATTTAACACGCACTCAGACTACAGGCTTCATCTGCGTGTTTGCCTCTGTTTGCCTAATTTAGTGACCTATTTAATTTGGCTAAGGACTGCAGTCTGGTCCGTGAACCCCAAATAAACACTGGCACAAAGCATTGCTATAAATCTGGCACGATCTCATAAAAACATATTTATGATCCATTTATTAACTAACATAGTGTAAGATGTAACTAGATTAAAATGTAATTAATTGCGATAATGGTACAGTGTATTAATGATATTCAAATATAATAAAGATTAAAAACATTTAATTAAATAGTAAGTAATAATAGTTAAATATTAAAATATATAATATTATAATAATATTAATCATTTTATTTATTTAAATAATTATTATAATAATTTAGAATTTATTTAATTGTGCATTAAACATTTCTAAATAATTATGTGTGTAAAATTAAAATTGATTTTTGCTATAAATAATAAATTATACATACATTCATAAGTAAATATATTTGTGTGTGTGTGTGTGTATATATATTTATATATGTGTGTGTGTGTGTGTGTGTGTGTGTGTAAAATTATGTAGATGAAATAATAAATAAATAACTAAACTAATTTGATTTAATGTTTTTATTTATTTTGATTAACTCTATGTATACACATTTTACATGTGATTTTATAATGAGTAAATGAGATGTGTCAGTGGCAGACCTGTGTTAGTGTCCTCTGTACCTGTTCTAGTATGATGATGAATCGTGAAGCGGGCGGCAGCTGATAATGCAGGACCACATACACCGGAAATATTCCCAGCATGCTCGTCTGTGCGACACACAGCGCTAGCGTTGCCATCACAGACACACACGTCCTCCAGCCCCGGCCGTGATTCAGTGAAGCCCAGACGCTCAGAACGTGATACGGGCCGAGCAGAGTGTATAAGAACATGAGCGTCCAGGCCCAGACCACCGTCCCCAGCTGACCGAACGCATAATAGAACAGATCCAGGTCCAGAACCAGCCTGAACACACACACACACACGTGTGTTCTGGGGTCTCTCCATAGGTGTAATGGTGTTTCTACTGTACAGACTGTATGTGGTATTGTCCTACACTGACCCTACACCTAAACCTACCCCGTACAGGAGACTACAGGCATTATTAGATATACAAAAAACACTGTTTAGTATGTTTTTAAGCCTTTTGAATTATGGGGCACTGAAAATGTTCTCATAAATCACCTTCATATTGTAATACCTGTCATACCACATAAAAACATGCAAAGACACACACACACACACACACCTGCCCTGGTCGATGTAGTCCACTGCTAAAGTGCTGATGATGAAGAGGAGGAGGGCAGCGATGAACATGTGATAGATGGTCCTGATGTGACTGATCTCAAATAACTCACTGGAGAGAGACACATGAACAAGTGGACAAAACATTATATATATATATACATAACATTTTACAGTCTTTATAACCATGCAAAAAATCTAAAGCACATTTTAATATTTTTATGCAATATTTATAAAGTTGTGACCTTTGACCTTCGCAGCTTTAAATAATCCGATTTATCAAATTTTGGTTGATTTGCATCTTTAATGAAACAATAACATTAATAATATACAGAAATGAATAAATGAATGCATTTCTAAAAAAATCTCCTTTGAATTTGAAGCCATTGGTATATTCTTCATATTTGTATTGCAATAAAGTTTTAAATAATCTAATTTATTAAATTAGATTTGTAGCTTATAATGAAAAAATAGTAATATTTTTTTAAAAATACAAAAACATGAATTAATCATTAAATACTAATGCTATGACTTTTTAAAGCATGAACTGATTAATTTCCTTTTTTTCTTACTTTAGATCAAGTTATCTGTTATATCAAGTAAGTTTTGCCATTTGATCCGAGCAAGACAGCTTATTTAGATGTAGGAAGTTATTTGTATGCCACGTTTTTAATTCAAGGAGACAGGTAGTTACTTGACTTACAGCAGAATTATCATTACATTAAGTAGTATGCAGAGCTGATTATCGTCAGTGATATGATGCACCGAAGTTTAGATCCCATGGGTCACGTATACAGTGAAAACAATATTGGTGCCAAGATTGATCCCTGGGGAACACCAGTACTGGCCAATGCTGACTGAAAATCTAGTGAGATAAGTCTTTTGGTTGGTTGCTAGGGTGGTTCCTCTCCACTGAATGAGTAACGAGTCTCCGGAGAGTAAGCAGCAGTGTTAATACTCACTCCAGTAGAGAGCATCGGGCCACAAACACCTTCCCCTGATCCGGTTTGTGCCTGCAAACCAAGATATCGTATGTGCATTTAAACCCTCTTCAGACCTGAAGCTGACATCACTGTGGCTGTGCTCACCTGTCGTGGGTGTGTGTGTGATCCGGGTGTGTGTGTGTGTTTCTGTAGAGCGACTGCATGGAGTCTGACAGCGCTCGCTCCAGAAGCTCCTTCAGACGAGACTGAACGTGTTGGAGCAGCTCCGCTTTCATCCTCTGATCACAAACACAGCCGTTATCATTCATCAATTATTACAGCTGCTTGTTTTAGATTAAAGGATTAATAGAAGTACGTTAATCAAAGCGTTCTAATAATTGTAGCTAAAAGTTTGAGCCAGTCTAAAATATATTTAGTTCAAAACCATTTTAGTATTCTGTATATTTTGATACTAATTTCAATTACACTCTAAGTTCATGTCACATTGCTATTAATATACTATTAATTAATGTAATTTTACTAAAATGTAACTGTATTAAATTATTATATTAAGCTGATTTGAGTGAAGATGTGTTTTTCTAAATTGTTCAATGCTTAGAATGAAAAATCTATTAATTAAATAAATTATTAAATTACTAACATTTATGAATGAATTTCATTAAATTATTAAATTAAGCAAGTTTTTAAAAATACATTAACATAATTATGCTAAATTAATTTAAGAAATTTTTTTTTTGTTTGTTTTAAATAAATATGAATGTATTCAATTATTAAATTAGATGATGTTTTAAATAATAAAAACAGTACAACAAACACAAACATTGCATGAAAATATTGCTGTTAATACAAGTCATGATTTTTGAAAGTGTCTTACCTCCATGTCTTCCTTTCTCAGTGTTATATCGCTCATATTAGAGGGATTATCATCTGCAGACAGACACAGACACTAAATACAGTAATAAGTGACACTAGCGGAGCAGGATGAAGTCAGACTCACTCTGTCTGATGGAGCCGTTCTCTTCTGTCCGTCCTCTTCTGCGATGCACCTCCGTGTTACTCGTGTCATAAGTTGACATGATTTCTGTCTTTTATTCGGTCAAAGTCCTGGTGTCTAAAACAGAACAATTACAGTCAGAGACTCGTGAGAGAGACGCTGATGGTTTGGAAGCTCCTGAATATAAGTATATAAATATGAATATAAGAGCTTTTAAAATAAAAGTTATTTACATATGTGTGTACTTTGTATATTTATTAAGTATTATATATATATATATATATATATATATATTAATTAAACAAATATGAATATATTTACAAAATAAATTTATTTTATTTACGGGGTTTTTTATATTTATATAATATATTTATTAAATATTCATTTCATTATATATTTAACTATGTTTATGTTTTATCTCCGTATTTTTTATTACTTTTTTTTTTTTTACTGAAACTCTTTCATGGACTTTGCTTTCTGCTTTTGGAGCAAAAGAGAGCGCAAAAATAAGATTCCATTAAATACACTAAATTGTATATATATAGAGATTTTCTTTTTTTGGATAAAATGAACACATTTGTGTCCGTGGAGCACAGCAAAAAACATGGCTCAAAATTACATACAAAGATCATTAGGATATTAAGTAGAGCTCATGTTCTATTTTGACGAATTTAAAGATGATTTTCTCAATATTTAGTTTTTTTTTTGCACCCTCAGGTTTCAGATTTTCAAATAGTTGTATCTCAGCCAAATATTTTTGGATCATAACAAACCATATATCAATGGAAATATTATTTATTCAGCTTTCAGATGTGGTCTAAATCTAAATTTACGACTTAAATTTTTGGTCTTGTGCTCCAGGGTCACATGTTTGTTGGTGTTAGTTATCATATACACTCTATAACCTCATGTGACCTTTTGACCCCTGCTGAAGTGAGCTGACCTGAAGTAACCTGTGCTAAACTAAACTAAGTTACCCAACTGAACGTAAACAGTGCTGATGTTTGACTGAGGACAGATTGGTGACCCACAGTAACCTCTGCCACTGTACTGTGTGTGTTTACCGTGTGTGTATCTAAGCTACTGATCATTCTGTTGCTCTCTTCAGAGATAAAGCAATGCCATGAATAACTAGACTGAAATATAATGAATCTGAGAAATGATGCTGATTACGTTGGGTTTGTCACACTGACCGATAGAGACAGACACAGAGTTCACATCTGTGTTTTAGTCAAGAAATATGCAAAAGATGAGTCATTTAATAATATTTTTATAGAAATAATGAATCGTGCTTTGTACAGTTACACTGTTAGATGATATACAGTGTACTGTCCGGCTCTTATTTCACCCAAAAATCAACACGAAAGAAATGAATGACTTAAATATTCAGATATAAAAAGTAAAATGCTTCACTATAAATCTTTTTATTTAATGATTATTCTCTATGATGAATCTCTTATTCTTATTAATTTTTGCTGACTTACTGTAATACAGTTTTAATCATTTTTCATTGAAATCATCAAAATAATAACAATAATAATAATAAAGGCACCATGATACATAAGCACTACAATTAGAATATAACATTATTATTAGTATTAGTATGTTATTATATCAACAAATATCAATATCAAAATATATTTATTTCATTTTTTAATTATGACCTGGACCAGTTTTTGACTAATTTTGTGAAATATACCCTTATTCATATGTATTAAAAGTAATAAAGTCTCCCCAGTACATATTCAGATGCTTTTATCCAAAATGTCGTACAAATGAGGACAACAGAAGCAATCAAAATCAAAAAACATGTGTTATAACAAATCTCAGCTTAGCTTAACACGCGTGATCTTAGTAAATGCATGCATTAGATAGAATAGAAAACAAATAGAGCAAGCTATTGATAGAGGCCTTTGTGCTTTTGTTAATGGTATAATAAATAAAAAGAAAACAGCTGGTAAATCAGGTTACTCACCGGGTCTGAGCGTGTCTGTGTCTGAGCTTTGCTCTGTATGTCATCAGCTCTACAGCGCTATCGATCTGCCCTGCTGACCCTCAGCTTCACCCGTAATACTCATCACACACCAATTCAACACAATCACAGTTCCTCGCACTTATTGACCTGCTTAGACTTTGACCTGTCCTTACATTAACTTTATCGCTTTTTTATTTCTTTATTGCTAATATTTAAATGACAAGTTCAGATATGGGCACGTTATATAATAAAGAACGAACCATTGACTTAAGTTCATTATTTCGGTATTATGTTTATATCAGGTATATTCTATCACTATATTGGTTTCTTTTTACGAAAAATATTAAAATCATCTTAAAATATCAGTTCCTTACACATTTTTTTTAAAAGTCACCATTGACTTCTATAGTGCTTTCTTTCCTACTATGGAAGTCAATGGTGACCAAAACAGCCTGGTTACAAACTTTCTTCAAAATATCATCCTTTGTGTTCAGCAGAATAAAGACATTCATACAGGTTTGAAACGTATAGTCAATCACGACTATATATAAAAATGTCTGTCCATGAAACAGCTTTTAAGTCAATTGTCCAATCAAATCTTTTAAAGGTGCCCTAGAAAGGGAAACTGAATGTAGCTTGGCACGGTTGAATAAGAAGAGTTGAGTACATGGACATAACATACTGTGAGTCGTTTCCTACTTCTTATAGAAATCAAGTGTTTGCA
>JAUCMS010000093.1:886125-899604 GCA_032357445.1 Enteromius radiatus | reverse complement strand
CTAATAAATGCAGCCTTGATGAGCAGAAGAAACATCTTTAAAAACCATTAAATATCTTACTGACCCCACATTTTTTACAAATATTCCACAAACAAGTTGTAACATTTAAAAAAAAAAACTTTCAGAAATAATTCCATAAACTATAAATAACATTTTAAGAATATCATCAAAGAACTCTGAAGAATGTTGTGTTAATGTTACTGAAGGGATGTTTGTTAGCTGGGCTGGGGTCATAGCATTAGCACATAAAAACATTATACATCTAATCCTTTCAGAACATTCAGAGAACATTCAAAACTAACATTCACTTGCAACAGGACAAAAAAAAAAAATTAAAACACATAAGAGAAAACTGGACATTTTGAATTATAGAAATAATAACAATAATAACAACAATACACTTTTAAAAATAAAGGTACTTGAAAGGTTCTTCACTGTGATGCCATGGAAACCTTTTTCAGTCAAATATATAAATAATGATATATTGAGATGTTAAAGTTTCTTTATTAGACTAAAAAGGTTCTTCTTTGGCATCATGAAGCAGCTTTATTTATAAGAGTGTAGAGAAACAGAAAGACAGATTCCCTGAAGAAGCACAGCACAGACTGAACAGAAGTGAAAGGCAGAAAAACGAGCGGTTGAAGGGAACGGTGGGCAGGGAACACACACACACACACACACACACACACACACAGATCAGGAATACACAAGAGATCAGAGCGAAGCAGATGCACCTGAACTCCAGCAAAACCCCAGACCGCTTCATTAGACTCAGAGACACAGAGCTGGTGTTAGCTTCGAGTGAGCGAGGAGGACATTCTCATCCGCTTTCATGATTTCAGACTGACATCAACTCTGATTGAACCCACAATCTTTAACGCATATTATCTACTCCAGCTCTGAGCGACGACACCGTAAAAACTCCACCTGACAGTCTCTAATACTAAAACATGCTTTTCCCCGTGAAGCTACTGCACATAAAAACCCTTGTCAGACCAAACCAACATGCATTGCAGCACAAATAAATTATGCAGTTACTGTTATAGGATTATTATTTTGCTGTTAATTTAAGACTTGATTTAAACTTTTTTGTTATTGTTTTGTCATTGTTGTAAAAACAAAAGTAGTATACTTAAGTAAAGTTCAAGTATTTTTAAGGATACTTTATATAGTAAGTAAACAAATATCAGTGTACTAATATAGTATACTCGTAAGTGTACCAGTTCAATAATCCTTGGGATTTAATTGGCCCTCTTTCTTGTATTTAAGTATACTTTAAGTATAACAGTAGTACACTTACACAAGTACACAACTGAAAGTTTTGAGCTTATTCTTTTTTAAACAAAAAAAAATAAAGACATAAATATTTTGAACACAAAGCTGAAAAAAGTCTATGATTCAGATTCAGAATGATAAATTTGAATTCAAAGTGTATTTCTGAGAATTACATAAAAAGTATGTTTTAGTTTAAAAGAAGTATACTAATAGCACACTTGAATACACTTCTATCAAGGTTCCTTTCTTAGATTTTCTTGTTATTTTAGATATTAATTGCATGTAGCATGTTCCCCTGCTGCCAGAATGGGTATGTGACTCATTGACTGAACCAGTGCAGTAACTAGCAGTGACCTGGAGCCGGTTAGGCGTCGTCTACACGTGTTCTTGCATGTGCTTTTACACGCACGCCTGATAAACAGCCCTGTGGCTTGGCATGGAAATCAAGACTTATTCTAACAAGAAAGCCAGAGGCTGGAAGAGCATCAAACCTACATTCAAGCTTTCTAATGGAAATAAAGCAGAAACTGCTCAAAAAATGTCACATTTGAATATTAATACAAACAGATTAACATTTTGAAATCCAAATGAAGTGTAAAACGTGAACGCATTTCAGGAATTTAGAAAGAAATTTTTATCCTTAAATCCTTATGAATCATTCTTCAGTAGATCCATCCTATAAGCTGATGCTATGTAAGTAAAAACAAATAATAATTATATTTAAACAATTTTTTTTAAGTATTAAAAAACATAAAAATATATATTTTGTGTGTGTATATATTTATATATACTATGGGGATTTTAGATATGTTACAATCTTCATCTAGCCACAGATGTTATGGATGGTAATATGAGAATATTACAGTACAATATATGCACTATATTGCATTTCTGTCAAAGATCTCAATGAAAATGTAATAATGATAAAACATGTGATGTGCAGACAGCTGCGTATTGAGCTGAGCCTGTTCTGAACTGCTTTAGACCAGCGCAGACATCTCACAAACTCAATTTTCTGGTGCTTCTTCATATCTCTGTGTTTCATTCAATCCTCCAGCGGTTTGTCTCTACAGCGGCTGCTGATTAAGAGTCAGAGCTACTATCACACAGACAGCAGAGATTTCTTTGATGAGGATGATGAAGGTCACTGACAAGTCTTGGGCTTTTATCAGATTCACGGAAAGTTAGAGATGGGAACAAAATAATGGGCAGATACTGGGTTAATGGCATCCGCTGGATTGCAAAGTCAAGTCTGCAAAGTCAAGTCAAGTCATTTCTAGGTTTGTACACTGAGAATAAATTATAATGTGCTTATCAGAAAATTCTTTCAAACTGAAATCACTTAAGGAGTGGTTCGCCAGAAAATGAACACGAGCTCATCTTCTGGTCATCCAAGATTAGAATGAGTTTGCTTCTTCATCAGATCTGGAGAAATATGTCTCTGCATCAGTGTCTCAGTAATGGATGCTCTGCAGTGAATGGGTGCCGTCAGAATGACAAATCCAGCATTAAGACATTTTTAACTAAAATATAAGTCAGATTGTCTCTCACGTCAAAACCCAGTCACATATTAGTTTAGAGCTGCTGTAAACAGTGCAGATTTCTCTCCTGATTCAGACCAGAACACTTTTTCACTGGAGGAAGAGTTATTATGCAATACGGACTCTGTTCTTGAGGGATTTGTTTCAGTTGTAGTCTTCTCCAGATGGACTGGAGTGCTGTGGATTATTCTGATGTTTTTATCAGACTCTCATTCTGACGGCACCCATTCACATCCATTGCTGAGACACATTTTTCCAAATCTGACTCATCCTAATATTGAATGGCTAGAGCACATTTCCAGCAGATTTTGGTTGACTTGCCTTGCCTAAATCATCTGAATTCAGCCAGATTTGCTAAATAGAAAGTGTTTATCTGTCTCTCACTGCCTGCAGAACTCGCCTCAAGCCACAAATTCAACAAAAGACGAGCAGTTCACACAACTATTTCATGATATCAACACCCTGGGTTTATAGGGAGTTCTGAAGGTGTTTTCTGCTGAGTTCAGCGAGAGCCGAGCAAAAAGAGGCTGAAGCAGAGCAATAATCTGGGCTGCAGTGTTGCACAGCTTTTAGGAGTATATTGAGCTCGAAGCTTTTAAACTCTCCTTTAGGGTCTCGATTTCAGCTTTAGAAGACTTGCAGAAATATATATATATATATATTAGCCAAAATATATTCCAAATATACATTGAAAAACAATGATATTTAATGAAATGTATTTACCAAACTATGTTTCAAAATGTATTTTAAATGTACACATTTTGTAATATTGTATTGTTTTTGGGACATTGTAAACCATGCACTGCTCATATTTAAAATAAAATATGCAGAAGGTTTATTAGGCTTATACATACACATAATAGGCTTTATACATATTATTAAAATTATTATATATATATTTCCAAAATATACAAAGAGTATATTGGTAGAAAATATATATTAACAAATATATATTTTTACATATTTTGAATATTTTATACATATACAACTCTTTTATAACTCTCTATATAATTGCATTTGAGTTTCCAAAGGAAAAATGAGACTTGTTTCATTGTAACAAAAAATGCACATAAATAATTTACGTGCAACATCTAAAGGAGCAGCTTTTGTTCAAGCAAAATGCATAGTTTTAACGTGCTTTTACGGTATATTTGAAGGGTCAGATGAGCTATAAATCGGAAAGGTTCTGTTTTGACAGTGAAGCCCAACCAGGACTCTCTCTTACATCGACACACATCACACACGTCTACAAACACAACCGCATCGATCTGTTCCTGACATCCACTTCTGACCACAGACCAGACAACAAAATAGCCTGCACGAAGCGTTGTCTCCTTCAGGTTGTATGCTGTCTGCTTTTAAAGGCTGTGGACATAATCAAAGCCGACAGCCGCCTTCCTCTGGCTTCTGATGCATGTCAGGATGTGGATCTATCGGCCGGCGGAAAGCAGAAATAATTTCTACACAAATGACACTCAAGAGTTCAGCAGAGCGCCGTGATCATTTATCCTAATGCAAGGAGCTCATTTATCTCAATGCTTCATTAATGAGAAACCTGCCTGGCCTTGAAGACCAAAGAGAAAGCAAACGCAGTGACATTCATTTCAAATGAGTTTTACCAGCCGTGTCAGTCCTATTATGAAGAATGTTTTTCATTCTCCCTTTTAATATACTCAATGCATTATTAAATTAAAAACTGAAGTCATATTTCAGCTTTCTTTTTAATAATATCCGAAGAGAAAACAACGTAAGGCTTCATTTAAAATAATTTCACTGGTTTGAGTGCAATATTGTTTTTATTAGGGATTTATTTATTTTACATATCACTGTCCATCCTGTCAGACTTTTGTGAAATTTAGTATTATTTAATGTCAGTATCGTTCAGGAAGTGACATCATCTGGTGGGAATATTTTAGCATGATTTTCTCAATGTTTAATGTCAATAGAATGTTCATTTAGAATGATCTGGTCTATGTTTGCACAAATACACTGATACAACGTTCACGGAATTTTAAAAAACATTTGTCTTGTTTAAAAATGTTACTTGTTTCGGAATGTTCAACATTCCAAAGTAACATTCCCATAATATCTGCAAAGTGATACAATGTAACGTTCCTTAACAGTGCAGAACAAACCTTTTAAAACATTTAAAAAGCAGATCAAACTTTCATAACTTAATTGGAGCCTTAGCAAAATGTTCTTAAAACACCTTTTTAACAGCAGTTTTAATGGATTTAGTGATTTGTTGTGCTTTATTTCACTATAAAACCTTCATCCTCATTGCTCACAAATCAGTTTGATAATATTAACATTTTAAAAGATGTTTAAATTATAAAAACAAACTTTATGCTGACGTCCTTGTAAACTAAGTGTTCTATTATTACTGAGCTTCTGCTATATACGCTTTTATAGAAACTTTTATTAATATTTCTGCAGAATAGGAATGACCCATTTATCAGTGTCAGCCTCACACACACACACACACTCATCAATAACTGCGCTGTCACACTGACACTGGCACATACAGACATATATTTATTTTCTGACACTCTATCTTTAATCTGAGCTTTAGAGGCTGATCTATTTGTGCTGCTGCAGCGCTGGGAGCTGGTTATGAGAGCTACGAATGCTGTTATATTCCTGCCAAAGAGATCAATGTGTGTACGTGAAAGTGTTCACGCTCCCGGAGGAGCTTCGCTGTGTGTTTTAACCTTCAGTGTATTTCAGCTACTCTTGTGTGGTTGTGGCCACTTTATCACACATAGAGTGGGTCACGTCAATACTGATAAAAAATTAAAGTTTGGAGCCAATGAACTGCTGATTTAGGTTTTAAGGTCAAGTAGTACTTCTTCCATAAATTACAATCTGCTTAAAATGCGATAAGTAGATAATTTATTTCTTCGTGAGAACAGATTTGGAGAGTGTCAGCAATGCATGTGAATGGGTGCCGTCAGAATGAGAGTCTGATAAAAACATCAATAGGTTACAGACATCTTAATCATGGATTTGTTTCAGCTTTATATATGTATACAGTGCTGTGGATTATTGTGTTGTTTGGTCTCTCATTCTTACGGCACCCATTCATATCAACTGCTGAGACGCTGATCACATTTCTCCAGATCTGATGAAGAAACACATTCATCTATATCTCGGATGACCTAAGATGAGGACATTTCCAGCAGATTTTCATTATTGTCTGAACTATTCCTTTAATCTACCTTTAAGCTAAAAGCAGGATTGCAGATGCAGTGTAAATATAGTCTTGATAATTCTCAAACAGGGTTTGCAGCAACTGATTTTGCATCAAGACTCACATTTTCCTCTTAGCGGGGAGCAACTGAATTAACATATAAATACCTTGATTTAATACAAGTTACTCAATCCTCATTGATCCAATTCACCCACATAGACATTTTTTTTCTGTCAAACCATGAGTCATAATCACAGCACATAAAAACAAACACTGTATTTCAGGCTGTCTTTGCGTCAGTGCTCTTGCAGATAGATGGTCCTCACTGGATTTTAACAGCAGTGAAGTCCATTATGCGTGAGTGTGTGTGAGGGCGTATGTGGGCATGCATATGTAAATTAACATAAAGGAGACACGTAGGATGATTTAAAACTGAACCTATATTTACACTATATAATGCATGCATTTATTCTGCCTGATCTGACTGTGTGTGTGTGTGTGTGTGTGTAAATGACACTCTTTTACTCCTATGGGAACATGCGTACTGTGCTAAACACTCAGATTCTCAGGCCTAAGGTGTTTTTATATGTATTTATGCTTTCATAGCCATTTCTAAAGTTCTTATCGGAGTGAAATATTGTTTGGATATTTATAAACGCACTTGTGTGCATGCATCAACATGCAAATCTGAATTTAATCCCATCATCAGCATGCACTGGCGAGTATTTCATTAAAAATTAACATCACCATCTGGAGGAGTGTGGAAATGAAACTTTGAGAACAGATTTTCGCTGCAATCCATCTGCGTCACTTCACTGATAAACATTTAGAACATCAAGAGGGAAACTTGTATGAACTTACCCCGATGATGACAGTGTCGTCTCCTTGAAATGTGGGGATGTATTTGTCCCCTCGGAGGATTTCGGAGTGGTTCAGGGGTCTGAAGCGACACAAAACCCTGATGTTGCATTCTGCGCTGACATCAGCCATCCTGCGATGCTGCACTAAAGCCGCCTTCAGATACAACAATGCGTTTCTCTTCTGGTCTTGGAATAAATCGCGCGGTCCTCTGTAGATGAATAGCGTTTGTAGAAAGGCCAAACAATCAGGATGAATGATCCGTTTGATGACGTCTCGAATGAATCGACTGCGAATCAAAACATCTTGCGAAACAAATCCGTCGTTAAAGCCTGCGAGGTGAGCGGGGGATAGTAAAGTAAAGAGTGTTTCTGTGCATCGCTCTCTCTCTCTCTCTCTCTCTCGAGGTTGTGTTGTGAGTGTTAGTGCTGCAGAAGTGCAGCGTGATGCTGCAGGGATACGGAGACACACGCGCTTGGCACCGCCGCGCTCTGATTGGCCGCTATTTGACAGGGGGCGGGGACTCTCGCATCAGCACCGCTGCTTAGCATGTCAACTTATATTTGAAGTCCCAAAATGAGAAGAACACCGAGAAATCTTTATGCATTATTACATTATTTTGCTGGTCTTTTCTATTTTATATTGGATGACAACTGCTCCAAATCCTTCTAAACTGACCGGCCAGGACACAAAGATAATATAAATAAATAAAAAAATAAATATTACCTTAAAAAACGAAATAATAATAATAATAGCTTTTAAATATGTCATAGTTAAAAAATAAATAGAAATTACGTTAATTTAAGTTCAGTTAATTTGAACTTTAGAAAATAAGTAAGTAAAGAAAGAAAGAATGAAAGTAATTGTAAAAGAAAAAATATATATATAAAAATTTGTTAAATATTGTATTTGTGGTATTGTGTGAATTTGTGATTTTTTTTTTCCAGTTAGCCTGATTCTGAATTAATCCATATAACTGTGTTATATAAATAAAGAAAAATATTAATAAATTAGGCTAATCAAAATATTTAGTACTGAAATATAGAACCGAATGCCATATTAATGTTAATCAATAAATATAACAGCTTTTACTTTTTTGCATTATTTTTTTCGGCTTGAAATACAATGTTCAAATCAATTAGAAAAACTTGTAAATGCATATTTCACAAATTCCCGTGTCCTTAATCCTCGCGAGAATGCGCGGTGTTTTGTTAGTGTATGACGTCACCGCTGTCACTGTGGCAGGCGGCCTGTCTGTGTTCGCTCTCGACTCATCCGCTTCTCAAACCGGTTTTTTATCTCCTTTCAAAAGGCAGTAAAGAAACACACACCGCATACAGAATCTTATTAAACTGCTTTCCCCAGCGTGCTGCAATGGCCGACCCGAAGTACGCAAACCTGCCGGGCATCGTAAGTGATTCATTTAGTCCGTAAACAACAACAATAACAGTGCGGTATATTAGCATTAGCCGCGGCTAACGGTCTCAGGTGATTCAAAGCGAAAAATTCATATTTATAGACTAATCAGGTGTGCTGAGTAAAAAAACAATATTTATGGAAGGCGTTTTAAAGTAATTGGGCTAATGAGATAGTATTATTTCAGTTTCTTGAGCGTAACGTTAGTGTTAGCTCATGTTTATCTCTGACGCTCGTCTAACCTAACACCGATTTTATAAATATTGCTTACATTACTGTTTTTCTGATTTAGTTACTTGTATGTTGTGTACAGGGGCTGTTGCGCACCTTTATTTTGCAGGCAGGATTGTAATAAATCGATGTTTGTGAAGGGCGTTGGCCAGATATGATTGGTGTAATATAATGTCAGTATTTTAATGTCATATAATTTCAGTCACCTATTTGACTTCTGTCTGTTTGAGTTGTTTACATGACCGCCGTGGACCTTTTACTCAATCAGTATGGGTTTTCAATTTTGGTTTTACATGTGTTCTTCTTTAATTTAAATGCATAAATATTGATTCTATCAACACACACACACATATATACATATACTTGTGTGTGTATGTGTGTATACAGTATATTAAATGTTTTCCCCTATGAGTATTAAAAAGGCTTATATCAGAGTAGAAAATCTTACATTTATAAAGTCTTGCCATTACATTAAAAGTTGCATGCGCTGGGTAAAATCAATATCTTTCTCTGTGTAGTTTTCAAATGCAAACATCTAAACATTCTTAAATCAAGATATGTTAATTCTTGAAAAGTGCAGCGTGTTTATGCTTAAAACGTGTGAAAGAACTTTTTCCCTTTTGATTTAAATAGATTTTTCAGTTTCATTTTGTCCAGTTTTCTTGTCTTATGTTAGATCAGTCGCTTCTCAAGTACATGTATCTGGATTTAAGAATCTTTAGACATTTAAACTGTAAAACAAGACAAAAATTATGATGAAGAGCAACACTTTTTGCAGTGTGATGAGAAGGTACAATTATAAGTGTATAAAAATGTATCTGTTTTCACTTGAGCACTTGTCAAATGACATCATTTCCTTGCAGGCCTCCAATGAGCCTGATGTCTATGAGACAAGTGACCTCCCCGAGGATGATCAAGCGCAGTTTGAGTCGGTGAGTGTGTGTGTGTGTGAGACTCATATTTGAGCTAATCATACTTTCCCTCCTCATTTACTAACCACCATCACTGTCTGACCCGCTCCGGATGCTAGTTTGTGCAAGTAAGACGTCATTGTTTTCTAACGCAGTGACTGCATGGGTTGAAATCTTCCTGCCTTCCAAATGTTTTCTAATCAGGGACAGTCGTACGACTCTGCTTTATACTGGACTGTATTTATTCATCCTCGGTTGTTTAAATTGTGGTAATCAAATACGGTTTTTGTTGCACTGGAGATTTATCCTCAAACCGGTCTATCCCTTATTTGAACTACGAACAGATTCTTTTATGCCTGGTTTTGTCTGTGTGTGTGTCATATTACAATATGACAAAAGTCTGAACTGGTAAAGTGTGGTCCATAGACATAATTTCGATAACTGCTGTCATTTTTATGGTGGATACTTTGGTTATAGAATATGCCTCATGTTAATATGAACAGAATTTAATTTGTAAACTTGAAGCTGTTTGTAAGTTTTAACACTAATAGTCTAAGAAAGGATGCTTCGGTGTGTGTTTTAAGGAACAAATGGTTTGACAGTTTGACAGAAGTAAATTGTGTGTGTGTGTTTTACTTCCTTCTAGGGCTGCACAGTTTGTGAGAAAAAAAACACAAGTGATTTTTCTGATGAAAATCGGGATTTAAAAGGCACAAGTTTTGCTGTACTTGTTTGAACGGCTGAATAATTTATCCAAAATGTTAATAACAAGGCTGCTGTGGTTAATTAAAGCTAAAACCATAGAAAACATTTTAGTTTAAACATTAACTGAAATAAAAGATACAAAAATAAATTATTTCAACTAATTTCAAAAGCAACGTTTCCTATTCTCATTCTAGGGAACTATTAAAATAAAGTGTTACCAATAATGATAAAGAAAAATTTATTTTTTTTAAATAAGTAATAAAAATCACAAAACAAAGATGAAAATGCAAACACAAAATAAAAATAAATATATTAACATAAAATAATTAAACAAATTATTGCTATATATTAATGTAATATATTTTTTTGTATTTGTAATTAATATATATATATATTATTTATTTTTCTGTGTGAGCTTCTCTTTTAAGAACAAGTGCTTCTATTTGTATAAATATTTCTGTCATTAAAATGCAGACTTTGGGTTTTGGATAGCTGGGGTTTAATTACTGTTAATTGTGCAGCCCTTCTTCCTTCCGTCTCTCTCTGTGTGTGTGTGTGTGTGTGTGTACCTCCAGCTGTTTCTCCGCTCTGATCTGGAGGCTGCATCCATCTTCTCATCCTTCTTATTCCTGAAGCGATGAAGTCTGTGTCACAAGCTGTAGACTAACATCTGCTCTCTCCGCAGAACGCCACGACTAACGTTTGACACAAGTTCACGTGACTCTGTGTTTGAGGGCTTTGCGTGAAACTCTGGCTAATCTTTCTTGCAGCCAGAGATGAGATTAGCCCCTGACCTGTGAGCGCTTTCACATTAATAACGTGATCAGATGTAGCGGCGCACAGGCATTATTCACTGTAGGCCTGCGGCTCTAATTAACAGGCTCTGATGAAATAAACAAGCAATCTCATAACACAGCGCTCTGTTCTCCTCGCCCTCCAGCTCCTGTTGTGCATGTCATGTGATAACTACATTAATATCCCTCTCTCTCTCTCTTCCTCACTCTCTTCTGTTTTTCTCTTTCTCCTTTGCTCTAACTGTCTTTGGGGACCCAAGGAGCTGGTAAGAGTTTCTGATTCCCCTTTAACACCCAGTGACTCCTCTAAACCAATCAGAAGCCTGATCGCGAGCTGCATGTGTGTCTGTGAACTCACATTAGCGTTAATTTAAAGTGCACTGTAAAGGCCAGTCCTTTGGGTGGGAGTTTTCATCAGGATTTTGCACATTAATGTGAGTTATTATCACAGAAAATGATTTCAACCTGTCTTTCAGTTTCAAACAAACAAGCAGAGAAGACAAAAATACTATCCAGTGGTAAAATGCTCTATAAAGGTCAATTGTTGCGTGTAAGGGTCAATTAAAATGGTATTTAAAAGGCAAATACTGTATACATAAAATATTAATATTATATTTTAGATATTAAATGAATATAATACAACATTTTGTATGCATAAAATGTAAAATAATATATAATAAAATAGTATTTTGTAGACATTAATATTATTATTATTAATTAATGTATTTGTTAAAATTATTTATTGCCATATTTTACTCATATTTATATAATACTGCTTTATTAAGAGCAATGCTTTTAAAATTATAATTATTTATTTTAATATAAATTAAAATAATTTATATTAAAACATACTTGTACTCCTAAATAAATAAATATTGTATATATTAAAAGCACAGTTATGGGCCAGTAATCTATTTACACTTATTGTTGTTATTATTATGTAATAAAGTGAATGAATAAATAAGTAATTATGTATATAACAAATTATATATATATAATATATATTGTCACAATGGTTTTCATATGTTTGATCCATGGGTCTCTGTATTTGCACATGTAAACATTGTCGCATTCTTTACTTGCATTAAAAAAAAAAAATATATATATATATATATTTTATACCTAAAATATTATATAAAAAGGACATAATAGTATAGCATACTTGTAGACCCGTATGCACACACTTATGGGGCAATACTCTTAAAAATGGCTGTTATTTTATCACTAGTGCAGACTAGCATTAACTGTGATGCATGTAGACCTCCTAAACATTTGACAGGAACATTATAATGTAAAAAGTAGAAGATAAATAGTTTAATTTGTAATGCTTCAGCATCATCTCTAGTGAGCTGTCGTCTCCTCAACTCAACGAATCTCAGTCTCTGTGCTTCCAAATGAAAAAGTCTGTACATTTTCTGTCCTGTCAGTGCTCTAAACGCTGCTGAAAATGCCCTTCACGCTGACAATCCCGGCCAATTAAAGTAGAAAAGTGTCCAGATGCTGTGTGAGTTCATCAGACGCTCTGCCTGTGGAAGTGTGTTGGTGTTTCTCCAGCGGTAGACACAGTTTTCCCTCATAACAAACCTTTAGTGGTGTTTGCTGAATTAGATTTACACTAAAGAAGGGAATAGAGACACACGGCCAGTAACACTTTAGCAAACATTCACAGCATACTAATATTGAGAGTCTAGCATATATGCTGCTGTTTTTTTAGATGACGCTCGAGCTTATTAAACACCTGTGCCTTTAGCTTGAATCCCTTCCTATCCTTTAATTTCTGATTGATGTGTGTGTTTGCCAATAAATGCATGATGGTCTTGTTTATTTCTGAGTGATGAAATCAGTTCTGTGCAGAAGCTGAGCTAAACAGACGTTCTCACACATCACTCTGAAATCAATATAGAGACAGAGCGACACGCATCATCGCCTGAAAACCACGCCCACCGGGGTAACACTACTCTCCATTGGCTCTGTGTTACGTGGAGCTGCCTCCTTTTGCCTCAAAGCTGGTGTGTGACCAGGTGTACGGCAAACAAGCTAAAAACCTAGTACTTCATTTCTATTAGCTGTTGACCCTGAAAACAAGCATTTAGGAACACAAAAGTAGAGTGCTAAGATGTCTGCATTAAAACGAAATTTGCAAAAGTACATATTAAATATAAGAAAAGTGTCTACTTTTAATGTTTCAGATACGTTTTTAGAAAATAAAAATTTGGTTGAAATAATGTTACAAAACCTAGGATTGTGGCACAGTTGCAAATAATTAGTATTTGGGGAGAAAGTTTTAATATTTTTAATATGGTTATAAGTATGTCTGACAAAATTCTGTAAATCGGGAAAATGTTAAATTTTTTTTAAAAGCAGTATTACACTTACTGTTTTTATGCTTAAATCCTTTTTCGCCTTTTTCAAATTCTGTAAAATGTAAACAGATAAACTAGAGCTAGTTAGTGCCTTTTTTGCTTTTGTTAATTGTATAATAAAAAGATTAGAGAAGCTAGTGTTTTTTTAAAGAATAGATTTAGAATACGAGATTGCTAGAGTTACAGGGCTAAATA
>JAUCMS010000093.1:859847-877319 GCA_032357445.1 Enteromius radiatus | reverse complement strand
AGAGCAATAGAAAGTGTGTGAGTGTGTGCGTGTGAATGTCTGAGAAAGTGAGTGAGTGTGCATGAGAGAGTGTAAGAGTGTGTGTGTGTGTGTGAGAGAGAGTGAGTGTGTGTGAGTGAGCAAGTGTGAGAAAGTATAAGAGTGTGTGTGTGTGTGTGTGTGAGAGCGCGAGTGAAAGTGAGTGTGTGTGCGTGTGAAAAGTGTAAGTGAATGAATGAATGTATGAATGTGTGTGTGTGAGAGTGAGAAATTGTGTGTGTGTGTGTGTGTGTCTCACCGTCGGCTCCTCAATGATGCTGTCGATGCCGCCCAGTAGGTCCGCTCCTCTCTGCAGCCTGACAGGAAGAAGAAGAAGAAGAAGAGGAGGAGAGTAAAACACAAAGCACTTCACGAGTCAATAAACGTGTCTGGATCTGGACGGCTGCACTTACGTCTGCTTCCTCTTGCGCCCTCTTCTGGCTCCTGTGTGCACGTCTTCAGCCTGAGCAGACGGAAGAGAGACAAACCAGGGTCATGCTGGGAAATCAAGTCTAGTACACTACTCAGTGTACAACAAAAGAGGAATGTGAAGCAGTGTGCAAAAATACATGTCAAGCACTAGTATGCTAGTCAGTGTTTCCCCTGTCATTAAATCATTTGTAACTTATATTGATCAAATAATATTCAACAATAAACAACAACATATTAAACAGAATTAATATAAACCAAAATTGTACGCACAAAAAATATTAAGATAAAAAAAGAAAAGGTATATGTTCTGTTAAAAAAAGAAAAGAAAAGTTAATATCGGTATATTCACCGATACGATATATCTGCGAGAGGCTCGTATCGGCTGATAAAATCGGGAAAACAATATATTGTTCAGGCTCTAATAAGCACATTCACCTGGACTTGCTCGGCATCTCTGATGTCCTGGGCTGCCTCTCTGAGCCGCACATGGGGCCTTCGTCCCTCCTCCTCCTCCTCGACCTGGAGCCCCTCGGCCCCAGAGCCGACCCCGTTGCTGTAGACGAAGGCTGAGCCGTCGGTCTTGGCCTCCTCCAGCGGGGCGTCACAGGGCGGCGGTGTCGACGGGTCCTCGCTGGGTTTGGGTGTTCCTCGAGCCGGAGACTGGGACTGGGCCGGGTCCAGGCCGAGGCGGGTCAGGTCTGGGTTGTGGACGGAGCAGGCCCGGCGTGGGCTGAGAGGAGGCGGCAGCTCCGGGTACAAATCACGCTCGCTCACCTGCGGCAAGAGCCGGGTGTAACAATTAACTCAATATCGAGACTCAGATGAGACTGAAACTAAAACAAGCTGGGAGCTGGTCAGGTGCTTAGGGAAGGACAGTGGGTTCGAATCGCACTTGCTCACCTGAAGGAAAGAAGTGTAGATGGTGTCCATGAAGGAGCCGTACGGGTCAAAGAGCCCTGGACCGGAGCCCGGGGACGTCTCTCTCTGCTGCAGCGGCGTCTGGACCGGGTCGAGCAGGGAATCCTGGGATATCGAAGCCGAGGGAAGCTGATCCTGTGATGGAGGCGTCTCGTGTAGAGCCACAGGCTTCTCTTCCATCAGCGCCGGCGTCATCGTCAGCTGAGAACGAGAAGACAGCAGCGGTTCACACGTGAGTGCAGTGATTTCAGTATTACAGTGATTTCAGAAGGATCATGTGACACTGAAGACAAGGCAGTAATGGTGCTAAAAATTCTAAATTGATCACAGAAATTAATTACAACTTCACAGACATTCACACAGAAAACAGCTATTCTATATTCTAATAATATTTCACTTTTTTTAATGCAGCCTTGAACAGAAGGAACTACAAAAGTTTTTTTAAAGCAGTGATCCTTGTCTGTAAGCTGGCGTCTGCCGTCGGCTCAGGTGAGTTTACCTGCAGGCAGGTGAGTGGGTTGAGCGCCGTCTGGTTCTGTGTCAGCGGGACGCTCAGAGACGGGCCCTGCGGCAGCAGAAGGGGCCCGGCTCCTAATAAACCGTGAAGACTGCTGATGTTACCCAGAGCTGTGAGCTCACCTGAACACAGAAACACACACCATCACTAGCAGCTCCAACACTAATTCACAAACAGACAGGCTAAAGAACATTATAATAAGACCATCGGTACATGAGCAAATATCACGGGTCACAATAGTTCATTTACAGACTGTGATGTGTTATCAAATCAATTCTGATTAATCAAGTCCATTTAAAGTAAATGAAAGTGTTAAATGAGGAAAACACTAAACACACATAACAAAAAGTAGCTTTAGAAAGAAATATTTAGATTTTAAGGCCTTAACACGGTTTCAGAAGCTGCATTTGAAGTCTTAGAAGTAAAAATGCATTTATACTGCAATTAGAATTGCATAAATGTGACCAAAACCAGTCATAAGGGTTAATTTTTCTGGCTGAGAAACTATTTGAAAATCTGGAATCTGAGGGTGCAAAATTGCCTTTAAGGTTGTCCAAATGAAGTCCATAGCAATTCATATTACTAATAAGAAATTAGGTTTTGATACACAATATGCATTTTCTGTACATGTAACAAGGAAACCTTCAAATAAAGTGCTAGCTTAAATAAAAATAAAATCAAACACAGTGTGAGGTTTTCGGTGAGAATCTTAGTTCTCCTGGGTAGAGAAATGAGATCTTCTCTCTGTTACTCAGTCACAAAAATGAAATGCAGGCCACAAATACGTCAGCAGTTCTGCACTGAACCCTGTCACCGCTGTGGCCAAACTCCCAGAAAATACACTGAAGTCTGGCTGATTTTGTCGTGTCCAGCTTCAGCGTGAGTCTGTTGAGATGTCACCGAAGGGTCACAATCTCCTGCAGAATACTGTAATGCTACCTGACTTCAAGTGCAGCCTATAAGCCCTCCACGGCCCAAAACTGCAGCTCTATGGTAAACCTAAGTGCTGTGGACATAGAAAGAACAGCCGAGAAACAAGCTAGAAGGACACTAGTAGTGATTGTTTGTTTATAAACTGCTGAGGCTTTGTTTTGCATCACATCGACTCATAAGAAGTGATGCTTAGAAATTTCAGCTAGTGTTTGGACTGACCTGAGTTTGGTGATGAAATATTGCTTGTGTAAAAACAGCTTCATAATAGAAGATTTTTATATATTTACAAATATTTGAAATTATTTTTCTTTATAAAATCACTCATTTCATTATTAAAAAAAAAAACACATTACAAAAGCAATACATAAAACATTCTAAATAAATATATATATATATATATATATATATATATATATAAACATATGTATAATATATTTAAAAAAATAATATAATATTACATAATATTAATAATATTCCCATTTTTTATTAACTTAATTTAGACCTATTAAAAAACATGGAAATAACACAAATGACAAAAACTTTAAAATGAAAATGAAAATCTAAATATGAACAAAAAGTTTAGCAGTATATCAGTCCTGGAAAATGATGTATTCAAAAACATTTGAAATGATTCTTATTTTATAATTTAATTATTAAAAATATTCAAATGAAAAAACACATAACAAACAAACAAACAAAATATTTAACAAATGTATAAAAACATAAATATAACATTACTATATATTTAAATATAGTAATATATATATATAAAAACATCTAGTTGCAAAAAAAATCAAATTTTCAACAAACTTAGTAAAACCATATTTAAAAACAAACAACAAAAATATGGTATATACGAAATTACGAAACTGTTAAATCAAAAATCTAAAAAATTCAATCTTATTCAAAGTATGAACAAAAACTATACCATATCAGTATATATATATATATTCTATATTATATATAAAATAATATATCAGTACTAAAATCTGAAGAAACTTAAAATTACCGCGAAGACACACTACCTGAAAATGTAATCACATACTATATATTTGTATAATAAAACAGCTATTCCAAAGGCACGTTTACAACGGTCATTTTAATTGAGAGACTGATCCACTCACCAAGAACCCCGGGGGCGAGCAGAGGCGGCAGGAACTGAGGTGTCTGGGTGTTGTTCTTGTCTTGCTCGGCCAGAGGGTCACACACTTCCGGCCCCGTGCTGGACACCAGAGGGCCACAGGACACCGAGGTAGAAACTAGAGTCCCCTACAGTCACACACAGTCACATGTGTATTGCACAAGATACTCGGATATCAAAACAATGTTCTACTGACAACTGAACAACCCTAATACAAGCACTCAGCTGGTGAATGACATTTGACCTCTGGAATTCAGCACTGGCAAGTCTGCATTGACATATATTCACATAAATAAAATAAAGCCTATTTTTATTAAAAGCACAGCTGACCCAAAATGAAAAATTCAGTCATTTGTTCACTCTATCACATATCTCTCTGTTAAAAGCCCAAGTAACTAAAACGGGTAAATGGTCATAATTAAAATCCCTTTAGCATTAAGATTTTTTACATTTTGACATTCATTTCATGACAATTAACCAGATTTTCCAAACCCAAAAACTAAATAACAACAACATGCATGCACAAAGGACTTAGAAATTACAGTGCAGATATTAGAGTGCGTGATGACATCATCCTTTAAAAAACTAATTGTTACATAAGTTTTGGTGTATTGCAAAAAAAGATTGCCCTTAAGCCGTTTCCATACATAATTTCACCTATTGAGCAAATCATATGCAAATAATCTGTTCTTCATCCATTTGGAAAAAAAAAAACCTTAATATCCTGGACAAAATTAAGCCTAATAAATTTTAACTTTCAAAGTATTAAAAAGAAACATCAAATTAAGATAAGCATGTTTGAGAGGTAACTCATCTTTTTACCATTTATACAATTTTAGATGCAATAATATGAATATAATTTAATGCGCTTTTTTCCTTTACATTATTTTACATTTCATTTCTTTAAAAGTAAAAAAAAACAAAAAAAACAAAACAATACATGTCTTTTTTAACTGCTATTTTACTGCTGTTTAATAACCTATTGTTCAGGGGTAAAGCTTTAAAATAAAAAAAGTTCTCCAGAATCGTGATCATTATTCTAAGCAAAATAATCGTGATTCTCATTTTATCCACAATCGTGCAGCTCTAGTAGAAAGCATTTCATTATTTGTTTTGCAACAAAATAAATGCATTATATAGAAAATATGGATCTCCTGACATTTAGTTGTATAGCTTTTATGAAAGTTACACTAATATTAAACATGCACAAATGTGAGCCTGGACCACAAAAACACTGATAAGGCTAAATATTCTGATCATGTAGATCTATACATCACATAAAAGCTGAATAAATAAGCTTTCCATAAATGTATGGTTATGATAGGATAATATTAGGCTGACATACATCTATTTGTGAGCCTGGAGCAGAAAAGCAGGTAACCAAATATACACTTTATAGGTCAAAATTATCAATTTAACTTTTATGCCAAAAATCATTAGGATATTAAGTAAAAATCAAGTTCCATACAGATATTTAATATTTCCCACAGTAAATATGTTAAAATTAAATTTATTACAACTATGATTAGTAATATTCATTGCTAAGAACTTCATTTGGACAACTTTAAAGAAGATTTTCTCAATATTTAGATTTTTAGCTCCCTCAGATTCCACATTTTAATAGTTGTATCTCAGCCAAATATTGTCCTATTATAACCATACCTCGATGAAAAGCTTATTTATTCATGCATAAATCTCAAAAATACTGACCCTTATGACCGGTTTTGTGCTCCAGGGTCACATATCTGATGCAGTTCCATCATTAACCTTGTCACTGTAAACAGATGCATCGATTGTAAGCATGCAGACATGCAGTGAAGCAATGCGACGGCTGCGTTTACCTGAGAATGAGGCGGGGGGGGTGGAGTGTGGTTGGGTAGGGGTTCGGTCTGGGCGAGAGCTGCGGTCAGCAGAGCGGGGTTGAGCGACAGAAAGGCATGAGGGGGTGGAGTGAGAGGGGCTGAAAGCAGCAACGACTGGCCGTCTGCGCTGGGCGCTAGAGTCTGCAGGGCCTCCAGGAGCCCCGGCCCCATCAGGACCGAGTCCAGCAGAGCGGGGGTCTTCTCCAGGGACGCTCCGTCCGCAAACACCTGCTGCAGCATGGGAAGCTCCAGGTTGAGCGCTGGCAGCGGCAACATGGCGGCTGGATTCTGGCCGAGCAGCAACGAAGCCATGAGCAGGGCTTGCAGCCCGGGGGGTTTTTCACCGGCCTCCACCCCTGCCTCGGCGGCAGCAGAACCAGGTGAATTTAACAGGCTCACCAGGTTGAGAGGAAGCTCGCCCTGGTTTAGGACGTTGAGAGGAGAGCCCTGGTTTAGGATGGCACCGGTTGGCTGGGCTTGGGCAGGTTGGCCGCCCGTCCAGACCCCTAAAGGCAGGGAGCCGAGGAACGGCGGAAGCAAGGAAGGCAGACCAGCATTGGAGGAGAGAAGCTGGAGGAGCTGCTCTTGAGACATGAAGGGAAAAGCCTCTGCAAGCGGCAAGGAGACGGCGGGGTCGGCTGTAGGGTTAGAAAGGTCAGAAGAGGAGGGATTGGGCAGAGAGAGGCTGTGGTCCGCCTCACAGCCACCCAATAATCTTGCATCTGAGTCCGGCTGATCCATTGACTCTACAGGACCTGACGAGAAAACACAAGAGTAAAGCCACAGGATTATGATTTTTTTTTTGGTGCAGTTTTTTTCTGGATTCTTAGATGATTAGAAAGATACAAAGAAAACCTTGTATATATATATATATATATATATATATGTGTATGTGTGTGTGTATGTGTATATAATATGTTTATATAATGTGTATATAGACACTGACTGAATGGTATAGTGTATAATATATATACACACACACACACACACACACATTATATGAATTAGTACTTTTATTTAGCAAAGGATGCTTTAAAACTGATCAAAAGTGATAAAATAAATAAATACATTTTAACGCTTAAAATTCTGCATTAAAATCACAGGAATAAATTCAATTGAAAAATATATTAACATATAAATCAGTTACTTTAAATAGTAAACATATTTTAAAATTTTACCGTTTTTGCAGTACTAATGTTTTTATTTTTAACTGATTTGTCACACTTTACATTAAAGGCTTCATTAGTTAACATTAGTTAATTCTTTAGTTACCAAACTGCCAATGAACAATTCTTCTAAAGAATTTATTAATCTTTATAAGTCTAATTTAATAACACACTGTTAAAATAATAACAAAAACAAAACCAACAGTATTATCTAATGAACCCAAACTAACTTCTGTAACAAATAAAGCTATTGCTGATTGCTAATGTTAGTGCATTAACTAAAGTGAAATCTTACTGTAAAATGTTACATTGTTCTTTACAAATCTTTTGCACTTTAACCCGTTTAAAACATTTGTTTACTTTATACATCTTATGTGTATTGCTTTATTGTATTTAAATGTCTGTTAAACGTTGTTAGGCTATACGTTATTACAAAAACTAATTTCAGTAATAATAATAATAATAATACATTTTATTTAATGGCGCCTTTCATGGCACTCAAGGACACCTTACAATCACAGCATAGGTACAATAGATTAAAAACAAAACAGACAAAAAACTACATAGAATTACATAAAAGCCTATCGTGATGATACTGTGCGCTGTGATAAAATCTTTAGCAATTTAGCAACACACACACAAAAAAAATTATATTAGGTGGCCTTAATTACTACGTACTTACATGTAATTAATTTAGGACAATGCACGATACTTATATATATATTTTTTTAAATACCTGTATGTAATTACATATATAAATGCATTACAGTTACACCATTGAACCATCCCTTAAACCTACCCATACCACCAAACCTGTCCCTAACCTTACCCGTATCCACCTCAATAGCAGCAAATGTGTTTTGCAATACAATATAAACACTAAGTACATTGTACTTATTTTTTTTATATAAGTACCTAGTAGTTAAGGGCACCTAATATAAAGTGTGACCACAATATGATACAGTCACATGCACAAGTCTCACCTTTACTTTCCATGGCTTGGTTGTGGCTGGACTGGTTAATTTGGTAGGTACTGTGGTCAAGACAAGTCTCTGCTGTTTTTGGCCCACAACCTTTCTCCGCGAATGAGGGCAAGCATGTTGAGGACATCTGGTTCATCATGCTCAGAATTGAACTGCTGAGGTCCGGCGTCGTCTGGCTCAAGTTCAATATGGCGCTGCTGGAGTTTGTTTTGAGGTTCATGGTTGTCTCGTCACCCATCAGAGGAAAGGGTTGGGATGGGGCTCGCTGGATAGAAGGGTCCGGCACGGACACTGCGCTTTGGGGTGGAGGTGGCAGGGCGTGGTTGGGTAAGCGTAACCCGGACTGAACGTCGCATTGGGGCGTCTGCGGAGTGATGGGTCTGGGTGAAGAGGGCAATGTGTTCGTGTGCCTGGTGCCAGGCATGGCCGAGGATTGCTGGGTTGCGCTTTGCATGCTAAGAAGCTGAAGCAGGGCGGAAAGGGGCTGGGATGGAGATGGGAGGGAATTAGCGAGTCCTGGCTTCCTGCCTTCCTCCGAATCCTGCAACCTGGAAGCATTCGGAGGAGCGACGGGCAGCCGGTGGTTGTCTAAATGAGGTACGGGAGGAGAAGTCGGAGAAAGGCATGGGGAGATGAGCTGAGGCGGCCCAGAGAGATCTCCTGCGGTCCGACCCAACTGCGAGTCTTTGAGCATGCTCAAAACAGTGGGCGAACGCCTCTGCCGTTTGCGCCTCAGGTTTTTCTCCGTGGCAACAGGGGAAGCCGGGGAAAGGGAAGGGGAGTGCGGAAGCAAAAGGGCAGTGAGGGACTGTGCTCTGGCGGAAGTGGTGTGGACGCTACTGTTTAAAGTGCTAATCAATACCTTTGACTGCTGCTCCTTGTCCAAGCCCGCGAGAGGGAGTGCGGTCAGCGATTCGGCTGCATTGAGCTGTGTTTTCTGGTTGGCCAGCTGGGCTTTGGCAGCTGCAGAAAGGAGGCTGCTGGCTGGAAAGGAGTTATTGATGTGGCCCTTTTGCTGGCTCTTCTGTTGGTTGAGAATCTGGCCTAGCGGAAGGCTAAGCAGTCCCGGGGCTTGAGCAGAGCTCATTCCGTTCCTCTTGTCACCTGCGTTGGGATGCACCAACGGCATCTGATGGTTGCTTTGGTTAGCGCTGGAGCTCACGCTACAGTCTTTGTAGTGCTGCAGAATTCCCTCCAAGCGGCTACAAGGGCTGGAAGGCGCTAGAGGAAGCTGGGGCGAGGAGCACGGTTGCAGCGGTTTGCCTCCCTGAATGAAGACGGACCCTTGGGCTTCTGAGAACGAGGACGTTGAAGAGTGGCGAGAGCGTTGGCGGGGTGAGAAAGGGTCTAAAGGTGACAGAGGAGAGGGTGACTTGACACTCGCTCCCTGGGAGTTCGGCGGAGCTCCTCGAGCACTTAGAGTTATGGATGAAGAGGGGTCTGGAGGATGTATATGCGTGTGTACACTTTTAGGGGAAGTGGGGTTGTGCACTGTCCTTTGGGGGATATTTGGGCTCCACTGCTGTTTCGGGTAACCAGGCATGCAGCCCACTGGCGTTTGGGGTTTCTTTAAAGGCGAACCTTGTTCTGGAGGCCGTGAATTTGGGGCAAGGTTAACAGAACCGTTTTGCACCACGGAGCGAGGAGATGAAAGAGGAAAACCAATGTTGGATTTGGGTTGGTTATGTTTCGGCTGAGGGTAAGTGCAGTGGACGCCGTCTCCATGAGCCACCATTGATCCTCTCGGCTCTCTGCCATCCACTGAGAATATAACACCTCCTTAAACAAACATTAAGAGAACACAACTCACCTTACTGAAGAAAGCTGAACTTATTTTTGAAAACAGGCTCATTTTCCAACTCCCCTACAGTTAAACAGTTGAGTTTGAACATTTTTAATTAAAACTTTACCCTTCTATAGTTATGTAATGTACTAAGACTCTCATTCCGGCGTATAACAGGACTTGGCCACCGTAGCATGGCTACAGCAGGTGCATAATATCAATATCGCTGCGGAATTTCATTGTGCCTGCTGCAGCCAAGACACAGAAGTTTCTTGATTATTACGTCAGAATAAGAGTATAGTTCACAGCCATATGGTCTAGAAAAATCACAATTTTTCATGTTCCGTCTTGGTAGACGAGGTACAAAATGTAACTACAGAAGAGTCAAGCTCTAAATCAGAAAAATATAAAACCTCTAGGGCTGCAACAAGTAATCGATAATTATCAATAATGACATTCGTTGTTAGCTGCTCACGTTACTGAGGAGCGTGACCACAAGATGCACACAGATCTACAGCCGCTCGCGCAATGGAAGTTACAGAAGTCCTCCAAGGTATGGGAGCAATTTATATTAAACAACTCTAAAAAGACGGTAACCTGCACGCTATGCGAAACCGAGCTTTCATGGTATGGCAGTACCAGAGTCATGCACGAACACTTAAAAAGAAAACATGTTGGTGTTACGGATGGCGAAACATCAGCAGGGTAACGTTAAGTAAAAACTGTATATCGTGTAAAAGTTGTATAGTTTAAGTGCTTTTGTTTGAACGGTTCAGTTTCGGGACAGTCGCGCTAAATATGCTACTCGCATATGACGCTACTTTAGATACGCTTAAATTACACGGTGCGAATAACAGTAGAATATTACATTTAGTGTTTGTTGTGGTTTTCAGCAAATGCAAATAATAGTACATCTGTGACTATTAGCTTTTTGCATTTCTACAGTTTTTTTTATAGTCCACTACAAAGTTAACTTGTTAACTAGCAAATCTGTTTTCAAACGTAATTTACCGCCAGAGCCAGAGATCAGCAGAGTGAGCTCAAAAACTGTAAAACTCAACTGTAGGGGAGTTGGAAAATGAGCATATTCCTTTGTAGACAGGTACAGTGCCTATAAAAAGCAATTACCTTCCTAAAAATCCAAATCTAAGTTGTCTATCAAACATGTCATTGTATATTATGAGTATTATTGGCAAACTGCTTTTTCCTCTTTTGTGAGTTGCTTTGAATAAAGGCATCTCCTAAATGCATAAATGAAAATGTTAATTTTTTAACTTTTTAACACTGAACAACAACAAAAAAAAAAAAGATTCAGAATTCAACATGAAAAAAAAAAAATAATGATTTCAAATAAGGTTTTAAGCACATTTCTGTAGTGTTTGACTTTAAACTTAATTTTGATCTTAGACTATAGAGCCATCTTCTGTCTCAGACAGGCCTTCTGGCTAACTGTAGCTGAGATGTCATGAGACGTCTTGTAACAGTGGCTTTCTTTTCTTCCGTTTGTAAAAACAAGCAAAAAATGTGTTTACAGTAAAGCACCTACAATTGAGGACTACAAAGTTGTTTAAACGCTGGAATAAAAGCTAATGACAGAGCATTTTGAAAATATAGGCACAATAATTAAACAATACATTATCAAACAAAATAACTGGTAACACTTTACATTAAGGGTCAAATTGTTATCAAACTAACAGAACAATACATTTTATATTAACTTACATGAGTAAACGCTGTAAGGTTAATGCATGAAGTATCAAGAATGAACAATGTTTTGGATTTTTTCCATTGTTGTATTGTAGTTTTATTTGTTTTTTTGGTTCAGTACAGATCTCTGTTGTGTTCAAATGTGCTTTAAAAGTAAAAAAAAGAATTGAACCGAACTTTATTGTAAAGTGTTACCTAATTATTACACAAAAAAAAGTATTAGCATGAGAAGTGTGATGCAACTGCTAACTGAAGAACTCTTTCAAAACATCATTACAGCATGTCAACCTGGAACATTTTCTTCTATATAAAAGTGTTTGAATAACCTGTATGCATTAAGATGCAATACCTGTGGTTTGAGCCGGCGAGGGAAGATGGGAGGGCTGCATGCTTTGGCATAATGCCGCCATGGCATCAACTTTCCTGCGATGATTACAGAGTTTGGTCATATCTTCCTCTATTTTCCCTGACTGATGACCAGGAGCTCGGACCATCGCAGCAGGGTCAAAATTAAAGACCTGCAGGGATTTATAAAGACATATAGATCACCTTTGCAGTAAAATCTGTTTAAAACAGCATATTATCATCATAACTCATCCTTTCTGCAGTATGCACTATTTAAACGATACACAGAAAGCAAACTTTCTGTATGCACTGAATAACTTTGCCAAAAAGACAACATTGAGTGTGCCTTTTGCAACGCAGTGCACTCAACTTGATCTTCCATTTCCAGCGTAGGTATATGGGCCTTTAAAAGATTACTTAAAATAATCAGCTTTCTGATTAAATAAAACATGCAACATAACAGCAACGTAGTTTTCCTGTTCATGCTATCTGCTGTTCATGAATATTGTGCTCACCTTATTTGGGACTAGCGGGCACTCGAGACCACACTTACATGTGCCGTCTGTCCGCAGATACACCCTCACCTCATCCACAGATCGAAGGACTGTACCACTTGGGCTGAAGAAGAAAAAGACAAAGATTGAAGTGGAGAAGTCTGACAGCTATTTTTGGTCCGGCTCTTAAATTTCTCTGCAGACATCACTGCAAATCAATATAAATGCAACCAGAAGGTGCCAAGCTTTATTGTTTTGATTCATGATTTCATCATTTTGCTTATACTATGACAAATGCATTGTAGTATAATAAGCAAATTCTGAGTCCCTAATTGAGTGTAGCATTGCCACCCACTTACAGTACATAAGGGTTAAAAAAAAAAAAAAAGTCTTCATTAAGCAATGAACTAACCAACTAGTTACAAGGTGAATCCCAACAAACTTGGATAAATTGGAAAACAGACAAATGTACAAGATTGCGTACGAATGAGGTAAAGAATTGAACTCCCATGAAGCATTGCAAATTAAACAACCATGTCTAGAACAATGGAGTAATATGTATATGTAGACACAATATATTGTATTGGTTTGTGGCCAAATACACATGAGGAAAGCGAAAGAAGATGGACTCTGTTACATCATTTGTAACGCTTAATGGCATTGGGCGATTCTTTTGGTGCAATCTGCATGTTCTCTGACTGATAAGAGATTTCTTAGCCGAATCATTGGTGATGTAGTGACAGCCATCAATACTGGAGTGTGCGCATACAACAAACAGAACGTGATGGAGTTCTGGTATGGACGCTAATTTAGTCATCATTCTAGGTGTAGACGGGCGTTTAGTTCACTACAAACTGTACTGGTTTTTACATAAACTTTACACCAGACTACTTTGGAGCACTGCTTCCTCATGAACCGAACCGCACTGGAAGCCCTAGCGTGAAAGCTAAACACACTCGCATGCGTGTGAGGAAAGTGTGCTTGGGGTGAAATCACACACATCTGTGTGTAATCATCATAGCCAGGCAATCTAAGTGGCTTGTAATAGCATCACCGTTCACATTTGATCACAACAGCAGTTATGAATGACACAAAGTGAAATGTGAACGTACCTGATGTAAGACACAGCCCTATTTTCCACCTTCCTCTGCCAGCCAACCGGGATCTGAGCGATGAGCGTCGTACCTCCATCTTTTTCTCCTGCTTCACTCTCACTACCCCCCGTCATTTTCTGCTCACACACATCCAGCTCCTAAAGACACAAACCACTTTGAATTTAGTTTGAAACCGGATCTGATGAAACCGATTCAGTTTCTAACTATATCCGCTATACAAGATTCAGTTCTTAGCCAGATTTTATGAACCAGATTCAGTTTCTAATTAGATCTGAGTTTCAAATGAGATTTCACGAGCCAGATTCAGTTTCGAACATGATTCAAACCAGATCTGAAAACCAGATTCAGTTTCTAATCACATCTGATGACCCAGTTTCTGTTTCAAACCATATCTGATGAACCAGATTCAGTTTCTAACTGCATTTGATTAACCACATTCAGGAAAATATGTCCACGCTGCATCTAAATACAGTTGCACTTCTGAGCATTTTTTCTGTGACTATTCTGGATTCAGTATACATCCATAAAGAACAGATCATGTAGTGACAACTATATTTAGATCAAATCAGTCGATCGTGTACATTATAGCTTTGTTTAAGTTAAAAATCTAACAAAGTAATTGGGTAAATTGGATTCAAATGCACAATGGCGTATTTTCTTACAGTAAAAACATACAATACATGCAATTGTATGACATTCTGTAACTTCATACTGTACCTTTTCATTTTTATACAGCCTTGGTCAGCACCAATCGTGAAATACACTCTTTGGAGGACATTTACGCAGCATTAATGAAGCACAACGCAATACAACAACAAATCTGTCTTGACAAACAATCCTCTCTGCTCCTCTTAGATGGACTGGGACACTTCTATGAAACTCTCCAGACGCTGACAATCTGAAAATATAAAGAAAAATATATTTTTACATGGCAGTAATGAGTAATGAATACAAATGCTTAATAACTATTTTCAATACAAACATGGGAAAAAAAGAATTTTAAAAACAGAAATTTTGATTATACTAATATACAAGGTACTATTTGATCATCATATTTATGTACCATGGTCTCTGGCACTAAATACCATGGCACTTATAGGGTACAAGTACAAAAACACAGTACTTTTTGTCAGTTACACCTCTGACATATGGTTGACAGTAGAGTGAAAAGTGACAGTTGAAACTAATTCTCAGCGCGCCAACGCAAAAATTCAAATTTAAGTTATCAAGATGATGTCACCGCCTAAACCATATCATTTTAACGGTTTTTATTCTGGCATAAAGGCGGGTGACTGTGAAGCGGCTAACGCTCGGGCTATGACGGGATCTGACTGGAACAGCGCGCTAAAGAGTAAACAAACCACCACGAATAAAAGTACACAAAGTTTCGGGAAAACTAGGACTTGGATACGAAAAAAAAAACAGACATGTACTTACTTGAGTATCCCACTGATACTTTTAAACACCGAACGTCGCGAAGAATAAACAAACGTCGCGTATTGACGGCTAGCTGGCCCATTCTTAAACATCCTATTTGTATTGCAAGCTTACTGGACACGTAATAACACCACGATTATAACCAACGAATCGGTCTTCGTTGCATTATAACGGAAGCCGTCTAGTTTGTCGCGTCGCGTACAGCGTAGACGCGCTGTTAGCTTTCTTTAGCTCGCGGGCTACGTACCTCTGCGTTTACGAAGTTTCCTGCTTCTTCGGCGCGCTGCACAACACAGGCGAAACACTGAACAAGCGTCTCGACGGACTGGAGTCGTAAATGTCGCCGTTGCAGGAGCTGTTACGAACGCTGTGTGATTTTTAGCCACTTGCCCGCGTCTTCATCCCCGCGCACCATCCGAGCCGTCCTGCTTAAAAACAAAGAGCAATAACGCTTGGTTTTATTGCGCCCTGTGCATTGTCGTCCGATTTCGCGTGAATCCTGCTCGGCCGCGGAGCGTGCGATCGCTTCATTCAAAGCTTCTGCGCCCTCCTAAGCGTCTTTTCTGAGCGCGTACGCGAGCGATGGGTTGATCGTGTCTTTGTGAGGCCGCTTTCAGTTTATCTCCGTTTCCAAGTTCCTATTTTTCCTTAGGATCCCGTGCCAAAAAAACATGGAGTTTTCGTCCGCGCATGCGCAGTAACTGCTGCCCTGTCGGGAATTCCTTACAATTTCACGTCCGCTAGGAGGAGCGCAAGAACCGCTCACTGAGGAAAAACGCACCCTAGTACGAAAATAAATAGGTGGACTTCTTTAGGTGCTGGGATTGTTTTAGAATGACAGTATTTGTATAATTTGAAATAATCTGTAAACGGTTATATTTCGCGCGGATTTTCATTCAGACGTTTGATTCTAATTTTATCGTCATCAATAAGTTCAAAAGAAAAACTAGTTCTTTTTTCAACAGCCATGATTTTTATAATATAACGCGCAAATAAAATAGCGATCGGTCGTGATTTTATACTTTTTTTTTCTTCTGTGCAGTCGGTAAAGAAAAAACAATGTTAACGACCAGCCTCAAATTAAATCCAATCGGTCTGGTAACCTTAAACTTAATCTGCAAACGCGAAGTGAGCGGGAGGCGAGAATATCCTGAGAGGAAGATCTTTCCGTGATAGTCTGCCATAAAATGATGATTCCACACACACACGCATGTCTTTATTGGCCTTATTGTGTCAGTTAGCTGAGAAAACAAAAAATGGTTCGCCCGTAAGTACTTTATAATTACTGAGGGAAATCGCAGATAAAACCTACTTAGTGTGGAGGAATGATGTAGGAAATCATATTCTGAGGAGATGTTTCCGAGCACATGCTTTTTTGTAAGGTCTGTGATTCTCTTGAGCAGAAATGTGATTCGTTGGCACAATGTGAACATTAGGTGCGAGTTAGAAATATAAATCAGATCAACCTCCTACCGCGTTGAAGGCCGGTTAACTCGACAAAGTTTGGGAGTTATTGAGACTTAAACCTGTTCAAACTTCAAAGGAATGTCGAGTAAACACAACTTCGGGGAATAAAAGCATAACCTGCCAATAGAATTACACGCTCGGAGGTGATAACCATTAGGCAGTGGGGAGACTACACAGCAACAGCCAACCGATCGTGACGTGTTAGTAGCGTCTCAACGCGAGCGGTGCCCTGCTCCTGGAAACAGTATTTGAGGTTTCTATTCGCTAACCTTACGCGCATCCCACTTGCGCTGTTGCTAGGCAATACATTGCACGCTTTGCACCATGCAAGTTTAACTACTTAACTCTTGTGTTTGGAAGAGTTTCAGAATACTAACGAGATGAGTGCCTGGTGACATCGGGTCACCGTGTGTTGTAGCTAATAAAATAAGTCATTTAAAGCAATCAAACGTGGGTCCTGTTAATTGAATGGTGAAACCTGAGCAGTAGATTTTATTGCTCTATTTACCCAAGCACAATAAGTACTTTGTTTTAAGGGGTTCCTAATAATTCCCGGACATGTTAGAGGTCAGCCCATGCTAATAAAATACACCATTTTAAGCAATTAAACAATGCGGGACCTGTTAATTAAACAAGTCACTCCCATTGTTTTCTCCCCAGTGATGATACAAGATGAATCTGAGCAGTCAAGAATGGTATATTGTTTAACTAGGGATCACTAATACTTGAGGGTTCAGATTAAATCTCGAGCATGTTACCATCTGCCCATGCTTTACCTAATAAAACACACAATTTAAATCAATTAAACAGTGGGAATATAATTCAATTTATAATATAAGATGAACATTGAAATCTGAGTAGTATTTTTTTGAACTTGCATTAACTGTATAAACTTCATTCATACGGACATGTTAGATCAGCACATAATAAAATATATCCTTGTAAGCAATTAAACAGTGGTTTCGGTGGATTTATCCTGCAACATGATCAGATGAACGGTGAAATCTGAGCAGTATTTGCACAGAAGTTGAGAATGTTTAGTTAAGCACAAAGCCACAACAGCAGTGTTATCTAGGTTACTGATGTTGGGAAAATACTGTCTTTAGGGTGGGTCCATAGACTGATATTAAACCTGTTACAGGTCACTCCGTGTG
>JAUCMS010000093.1:825769-836371 GCA_032357445.1 Enteromius radiatus | reverse complement strand
CTTAAATATTAATGTCAAATAACCAACATTTCTCAAAATGGATATATCTCATTTTGCAACGAAACTCTTCATATATACACATGCAAATATATATATATACATAAATACATATACATATATATACACACACACACACACACACACAAGTGTGTGTGTATTTTATTATGTACTATTACTATTATGTACTTATGTAATATTATGTAGACAAAAACGTTTATTTTGGATGCGCTTAATAGTAATTAATCGTTGCGCAGCACTACTCGATGAAATGCAAAATTTACCAAAACGTAAAAATAAAGTAAAAAATAAATTAAGGTATTTAGACTTATTAATAAAAAAAAAATTATGACAAAAGCACAAAACAAAACGACTTAAATTTTACTCAAAATACTAAAAAATAAAAGCAAACTCAAAATATGGGTAATGTATACTTGAGTAGTGTATAAATAAAGCTGGGACTCCTGTGCACCTCGTTGGTGTTGGTGGGACTGTCCCGGCGCTGCGTGTGTGTAGCTGGCTGTTTCTGGAGGAAAGTCTTCAAGGCATCAACATCTTTCCCCTCCAAGACTCTCTGAGCGGCTGTCTGACACGCCTTGAGAGCGCCGACCCGCTCGAACCAGCTCCGCACAGACCGCAGATCACCTACAGAGAAAACACATCAGATACGAGTCCTGCAGCTAGAGCAGAACAACAGACGACTGCGCTCTTACCGGAGTCAAAACCAGAGTCAGACAGAAGAGGACACAGCGCCGCCCACAGGACCACATCTGCTACTGACACGGCCTCCTGAAACACACCAGGGCCGGACTCATTAAACATCTCAGGCAGCGCTCCTGGGAACAAAACTCTTAGAACTGTGGGTGCTAACATTGAAGAGAAGATCCTAGTAAACAAGTAATTCAGAAAGCACAAGAGGTCCAAAATTGGTAGGATGAGCTCTTCAGACACACAGAGAATAGCTAATTGCTGCCATCTAGTGTTTCAAAACTGCTACCAACAATAAAAATAACCTTCAGTATCATATCTTATTAGTAAAAACTTCATGTACGTGGTTATTTAGTCATTCCTCATCGCAAGATAATCCAGTTCAAACCAGATCTGTTGTTTAGGGTGTTATGTCTGTGTTGCTGGAATTTACTCAAATGTTTTTCTTTCTCTTTTGGTTTATTTTGTGATGACAATCAGCTGATGGTATGCATTATTACATTCTCATGAGTGTACAGTACTCTGAGTCCTGCAGGCCGCTGAGACAGAGATGTGTGTGTTCATGATGAACTGAACTCACTGCAGTCAGGAACGGTGTGTTTTTCTTGCTCAGACTCTGTTCCAGCCAGTTCAGAGGCTCCTTCATCACCGCAGCCGCTTCGACACGCTTCCCCTGCAGCGCCACCAGCTGGAGAGACTGCAGCACTGCAGGCTGAGCACACACACATCATAAACCAATGTCTTTCTACAGCAACACTCAAACAAATACTTACATTTTAGATTTATGTATTTGAAATGCATATACACCTCCCGTTCGTTTAAGTTACAAATAAACATAAAGTGATACATATTTGACATTTTAGTACACACACACACACACACAATGTAAACAAAAACTTTTATTTTGAATTTAAATTAATCGTTTGACAGCACTAATTTAAATACTTGTATATATGAATAATATTAAAATATGTAATTTATGAATGAATAATTTTTACACACTCATACATTAAATACATATATATTAACATAATTAAATATACATTTACATGCATTTAATATGAATATTTATATTCATATATTTATTCATTTGAATATTGCTTGATTCACAGCTAGTAGTATTTTAATCATCTTTATATTTTTCTTTATGTATGTGTATAATAGTTAATAAATTATGACATGCTTTTCTAAACACAGAAATCTGATATGTATAATGTATATATGTATGTTGGACAAGAATGCATCACCTTGAGTTTATAAGTAAATGTTTAAAGCGTTAAATCAAAATGCATGGAAATTTTATACGTAATTAATGCAGAAATCTTATGCATTAACTTTACAGCTATTATTTTGTCACATCTGGGTCCTAAAAAGCCTCTCTAAATAAATAACCTAAACCTGAAGTGATGTAATGTTTTGATGGGAATTTTTTAGATCAGAATGTTGTTTGTGAAACCGTGTGTGCATGCAGAATTACAGAATGTCCAAAAGTGAAACTAATCCTGAACGTGTTTGTTAAAGCAAATCTGATGAATCTGAGCATGTGCTGTATCTGTAATCTGTTACAGTTTCCTAATTATAGCAATAATCTGTGTTGTCATATTCATCATGAATCTTTATGATAGTCACCTGTAAACTGGTTGCTTCCCATTCCAGCCACTGATTCGTTGCGTCGGTCGCCGTCTGACCGCTGATGTCAAACAGGTATCTGTGGAGGGATGCAAATACAGCAGGGTGTCTTTGTGAAATTGATTCGGCATTCTTAGCTTTAGGTCAAAGCCTGTTGTTATAACAATAACACTCTTTACACATAACACACAACATCATGTCAAAAATTCACCTTTTTAAAAAATATCTAACTGGAGTAAATGTCCTTTTTTCTTTTTTATACTCATCATCATCTGACTGTGACAGATGCGTAATGATTTGATGTGCACACAGAGCAAAGTCACTATAAAATGGGTTTATCGATGAACATCAGTCTATTGAATCTTCTGATAATTAACCCGTTTATCTGCTTTACCTCCGAAACAGGACGAGCCAGCTCTGATGTTTGGGAACAACAGTTTTGCTTTTTAATGCTTTCATTGTTTACTTTTTACTTTCTCTTTTGTACTTTATCCACAGGTTTTGCCTCAGGGCATTACATTTTATTTCGAGCCATACTTTTATTTGCTGGTAATTACTAGCTGTGCATTTGACAGAGACTAGAGATATTATTTTTGTATGTCATTGTCAACACTTTTTTTTTTTACAGAATAGCAATAATATGAATGCAGTTTAAAAATATAAGCAATTAAATAGTGTGTTTGCTATATATATGCAAAAAAATACATAAATACACACACACATATATATATATATATATATATATATATATGAAGAGTGCATTTGTAAAAACAAATAACTTTGTTCTTAAAAATTTTCAAAAATCATGTTTTATCATTATGCATTTCAATTAATCTTTAACTCTTCATTCATGCATTCATATATATATATATATATATATATATATATTGTGTGTGATCAAATTTATATGTAAAAATAAAAAATGTTAAATAAAATATAAATATATATTAATTTTTTTTTTTTAAATAAATAAATAAAATAAATAATAATAAAAAATATTACAGACATTTACAAAGTGTATTAAAGATGTAAAGTTTATAATGTGATGTGTGCTCACTGGCAGATGCTGTTGGGGCTGAAGAGATGCTGACCGTCGGGTAACAGCAGGACGGGTAACACAGGATGAGTGAAGTGAGGGACCACTTTCTCTGTTAGACGAAAACACAAAGAAACACGTAAAAGAATTACAAAAAAACTCAGATATACCACAGTAAAAGCATGCTTCAGTACATACTATAGGACTGTTTTATTACTATAAATACAAATATGGTATAGAGTACCATGATGTTACAAACTATGGTACTTCTATGTTTGTTATATTACGAGACAGCTGCATTACGATTAAAAACATTATATTGTCAAACTAACAGACTTGATACAAAAGTACTAGAATGTACCACAGTAATAACATGGTGCTTTGATACATACCATGGTATTACCATAAATACAAATATATGACTATATATGACAAATATATGAGAGCAGCACAGGTATATTTATAGCAATAGACAACAATACATTGTATAGGTCATAATGATCAATGTTTCTTTTATGCCAAAAATAGTAAATATATCAAAAGAATTTTGATTAGTAATATTCATTGCTAACAACTTTATTTTAACAACTTTAAAGGTGATTTTCTCAATATTTAGGTGTTTTTGCTCCCTCGGATTCCAGATTTTCTAATAGTTGTATCTCAAAATATTGCCCCATTGTTTAATTCAGCTTTCAGATGATAAATATATATCTCAATTTTAAAAAATTTACACTTATGGCAGGTTGTTTGGCTCAGAGTCACATATATGTATGCTGATGTGGATGGTACTGTTTTGTTTACTTTATTCATAGACAGCTGCATTACTATCAAAAACATGCTATTATCAGTCATATCTACAACTAACAGACTCGATATCTGGATGATATGAAGCATTAACAGCAGAACATCAACAGAAAGTTCTCCTCAGAGTCTGATAATGTCTCTCACCCTCGTGGCTGACCGCTTTTATCTCACATTTCACTCCAGTGAGTTCCAGAGCCGCCAGCACTTTAATACAGTGCGGGTTCCCGTCGGCGATATACAGTTTCATTTGACCCTCTGTCACTTTAGGACGCTCCTGGATGAATCTACTTTGACAGTTCTGACAGACACGGCGAACAGAGTGAACAGAACCGGTATGTGAAGCGAGTATTTACGCTGATGCAACCGCGCGTCAAACCACGTGGCCGCGTCAGAGGAAATTGTAGTTTTTAATTGTCGCTGTTCCTTCGGAACCGCCCTGAACTCGTGCTGGCGGAACACTACAGTACCCACAATGCAACGGCGCAGGCGTAAACCTTCCGTCAAGGCAGCGTTAAACTCATTGGTTAAAGAGCTGAGCGCCTGGATATAATTGGTCCATGACGTTATCAAATCACTGCGCACGATTATTTAATATTTAATTTTAAAGCAACATCACTTATAATTCTGAGAATTTCCATTTCACCTCTGAGTGGGATAGGAATTTTGAAATGTTGTATAGAATCCATTTATATCAATATTTATATTATTTATATCGGAGACGACCAGTCAAATGTTTCTCGTTTGCTTTATTTTCTTACACTTTTGTCAAAATGAAAGTATTCCAAGAAACACTTCCACACCAATAGAATAGACTTGTTGACTATATTGATCTTTTGTACATGTAAAGTGCAAAGTTGGTATGGTGATTTTTACACCATGACATTTATTTATTTATTTATTTATTTTCATCCTGGGCTGTGTGGTATGTATGCACTTTATTTGTACAGATTCACTGAATTTATAAAACTTACAAAAAGTGGTTGCAATCAATTTAATTAATATTTATTTTATTACATTTATTACAATTGATCTTTATCTACATTTCAATAAACAAATTTAGCTGAAAGTCAACTGAATGTGTTTATTTAAGTTTAGATAAAATAAATTGATAGCAACCACTTACCTTAAAAATGTTGTAATTTTTTTTGTATTTATTTATTTTTTTCCATTTTTGTCCATAATGAGTGAAAATGTTTTTGTTTGTTGTTAACATAATTGATTTAAATCTTCCATCAGAAAAACGTTTTCAGGCTTACTTGGCAATACTGCCAAAAGCATCACACATTACAATCGTACAGGAGTCAAATGAATAACCAAACTAGATTAATAACCCTGGCTTATGATGCCGCTCTCTGGTTGGCTGTTCTCTTTCACGTGACCGCCCCCGAACAGCCCCGCCCCTGACCGACAGGAGGCCGCTCTGAGAGAGTTTGAGCTCGCGCGCAGTCCGGTTCACCGACACCTGGAATAAAGCGCGGATGCACCTGCAGTTACCGGTAAGCCACGAGCGCAGCATCACAGCCCATAAACGAACACATTTGCGATCAACTATTTTACAGTGCAAGAAATATTATTGTACATTTATACAACACTAAAAAATGTGGTTAAAACAAACAGATTAAATCATCAATCATTTGCATGCTCTCTATAGAGATAAAAACACTTCATTATAACAACACTTCATAACTGTTTAACCATTCCTACTTAATCATACATAGTTTGCATTGTCTAGTTAGTATAAAGTATAAAGTGTGCATATTATTTAAGTCAATGAAGTCTCTAAATGATGTAAATTGTTCAGTCATTTATTTACAATGTATACATTTATTTAGTGCAGTCAGTTACAGTGTGTTTCATAGCAATGCACATTGTTTAAGATCATTTTGATGTTATCTCTCTCTATCTTAGTGTTCATATGCACACTCAGCCGATATGGCTTTTCTGTGGTTGCATTTTTCTTGAATTATTGCATTGCATGTGATGATGATATCTTAGATTTGCTCTAAGTGAGAGTCTGCCGTGAGAATCAGTGAAATAATATTGATCTATAAGCTTGATCGGCTCACAGGTGGATCATCGATCATTGCTTTGAGACCCTTTAGTATCTAAACAGATCAAATATGAGTCGCTAGGCATGGTGAAGCAAGAACATATGAGCACAGAGAGCAGATCTTTGACTTTTAATGGCAAGCTTTAGAGTATTTGCTCAAATTTGAGCACAGAGTTTCGTGTGCGAAGCAGGAAATGAAGATCTCTAGGAGAAATATTAGTGATTTATGAGAGCTCTTGTAGGCCTGATCTGGTACCAGGAGCAGCATTGTGTTCATTTATATAAGAAGTGCCACGTTTAATGTAAAATTGCGTAACAATCTCTCGCACGACTGGAGGACAAAGCAAAAGCGCTTTGCTGTGAAGTCACTCCGTCATAAATCTGGTGCATAAACGGTTTCTTTCTGAAAATCCCATGAATGAAGCAGATTATTTTTTGCAGCGTTTCCTTGGCTGTTAGTTTCAGATTGACTGTGGCTTTATCATCTGCGTCTTTCCATCCGGTTCGTTTCATGAAACATGTCCTGAAGCACACGCACCTTATCTCTTATGTTTATGAATATTCTGTGTGATTATAACATGACCTTTCAGTCATAATCTGAGTTTAGGTTTACTTCACTGACTGCCCTTTCACGTCCCTCACAATCTTTCTGCATCGTCTTCTGTGTTTCTTAAAGTTAAATCATACATGCTGCCTCATTTCCTATATAAACAGGAAGAGGACATACGACAGAAAACATTCATCCTACTAAACGTTAAGTTTCAGGTTAGTCACTGACCTACTTTTATAATGTTCTGCCAAAGTTAAGTGTACTTTCTTTACCAGCAAGCTCATGCAATCATCACAGAAATTATGAAATGGACGAAAACAAACACGTCGAAATCACAATTTATTGTTTAGAGTTATGAACAAACACATGCGTTTTAAGAGCTTTGAAGGATGCAATGAAAAGGTATCAAATAATAGACTTTTAACTACAAACAAACCCAAAATATGCTGCATAATACTTCAGTCTTCCATCATTGCTTTACTGCTACCATCTACAAAATATTTCAATACAAACACCATGAATAAACATTTTCATTATTCAGCAACAGTAAGTTATCTGTTTTCATAAATGCATTTCGTGCACAAATTTAAATCCACTTAAATTATAATTCGATTTTTTTGCATGCCTCTAAATGTATTTTATAGTTCGCACACATCTATTTTTAATGAGAGCTCAGTGTCGAGCCCTAAAAAGCCAGTTTAGATGGTCAAACCCACAGACACCAATGATTTGATGATCTATATTTATTCATTTATGTGCATGTATCTTTAACTGCAGTGTACAGTTGGTGTTAGACGTGTGTCTTTTTAGATCGCTGTGGGTCGATCGGAACAGAAATGTGACTGTGTGAGCGCTAATGTTCAAAAGATCGTAATGGAAAAACCTGACAGCCATGGGGCTCGTCCTGCAGGACACACACACACTAAATGAGGACACATCATAGACATCTGTTATTTTTACATTAAGCTAATTATAACGACTGCAGACTAAATCAAACCCTAAAAGATTTTTGGTAACACTTTCACTCAAAGCCTTTATATAAAATAATTACAAATATGCCTTGTGATACACCTTATTGTAGGATCTCATGAATAATTGCAATCAAAGATATAATGCATTATAACACACATTTATGAAGTATAATGCATTAAAAGACCTCACAAACAAACTTTCCAATGCATTTTGAAGAGAAGGTATTTTATAAATCCTTTATAATGCATTATACATGAAGACTTGAGGTGTTTTCATTTTATTCATATTTGATCAAAATGATTCATATTTTATTAAATATTTTATTGAAGAATAGTTTTTCTGATCGAGCGTATCTCTGGAGGATTTTTTCAGATTTAACCTAAAATAAATAAGCTTCAGCAGAGACCCTCGGAGACGTTCAGAGCAGCTTAAGAGCTAAATCTTTTCATCACAGCAGTATAATTCATTAAATTAGCTCCACTAATGCCTGTTAGTCACACTTTGTGTTTGGGCTTTTGTGTTTCTGTTTCTTATCTCACACATTATGTATTTCACACTGTTTCTCTTTATTTGCTAAAAATGCAATGTTAGGACCGCCAGAGCAGGACGAGATTATTTATATAATATTACAGGTTTTTCTTCTCCCTCCGTATTTTGATGATCTTCATTATTTTCATTTTCACATTTACTTTTTACTAGCTTATTTCTTTTAAATAGTTTTTATTTCCGTGCATCTTTAATACTTTCATGTATATTTAATTGATAATTTTCCTTTAAGGTTTTAGTCCAAAATGTATATTTTATTTCAGCTTTCATTTAAGAAAATATTTTTTTTAACACTGACAACACAGAGACAGGACTTCAAAACCCTACTAACACATATTATATATTCAATATTATATGTGCAAAGCTCAAGAGGAACCATGACTTTAACACGGGGTTAAGTGTTACACATTAAATACTATTGGATGACCACTGTATAAAGAGTAAAGTTTAGGCTTTTTGTGATGCAAATACTGTCGTATTTTCATTAGCTGTATTTGCATATTATCATCTACCCTTGTCCTTTATAATAGATGCCTGTGGCTCTCTGAGCTGTTGGATGTGATAGTTATGACCTCTATGAAGAGCTGTCAGGGTGTTACTGATGTCAATGACATACACACTCTCAGAAATAAAGGTATAAAAGGTGTTTCTGGGGCGGTTCCTTTTCAAAAGGTACACTTTTGTACCAACATATTTGTACATATTTTAACCGAATAGTGTAAAATAGCCCCAGAGACAGCTTGTACTGTACCTTTATTTCTGAGAGAGTACAGATGAACTATTTTTAAACTAATGTTTATGTTCTGCTCACCAAAGACTGCATTTAATTGATCAAAATAATGAAAATATTATTACAATAAAAAACAGCTGTTTTCTTTATGAAGATGTGTTAAAGTGTAATTTATTTCTGTGATGTTCAGCTGTATTTTCAGCATCATTACTCCAGTCTTCAGTGTCACATGATCTTCAGAAATCAGAATAATATACTGATTTACTGCTTAATGAACATTTCTAATTATTACCAGTGTTAAAAACAGTTGTGCTCCTCAATATTTTAGTGGAAACCGTGATGCATTTTATTTTTCAGGATTAACAGATTAATAGAAAAAGCATTTATTTGAGCATTATAAGCATCTTTACTGTCACTTTTGACCAATTTAATGCATCCTCAAAGAACAAAATGATTAGAATTAAGACTAATTTAGTACAGAACTGTATTTAACACATACTAATTCCTGAAGTTCAGAGGCCGCAGCTGCTCTCATGTTCTCACAGTTTAATGGCTTTAAATAATTGCATAATTATGACTAGTTAAGTTTTTGAAATCTCTAGTTTGTGGGTCACGACCAAATGTGACGTGCTTGTTTAGCAGATGTTTAACCATAAGTTTACCGCCATCAGATGCGCTGATATTATTAGACATGGTTGCTGACGAAGTGTGTGTGGTTGTGTATTTGTGGTTGAACAGAAATACTTAAAGAGGTAAATGGCACACGCCACAACCTCTACCTCAATCTATATTACCTGAATGACTCCACAATATAGAGAGAAAACACACACACACACACGGGTAACAGTGCAGCTGATCAGTTCGCATCAGTGATTGAATCATCCATTGATTTGTGCTCGCTGTGTGTTTGTGGACACCAGGACTCATCTACACAACACTAGTCACATGTAGTGTGTACTGCACAAAGTACACACTTCAGAGTGGACAACAGCAGAGTTTTGACACGCAAACACAAAGCAGTCGTACAGTATGTGCCTGTAAACGAGGTTAATCAATTAATTCACCAGTCAAACGGATGATAATGAGTGATTGTGTGTGTGTGTGTGTGTGTGTGTGTGTGTGTGAAAGTGTAGAAATGCAAACAGGTTTTCTGTAAGGGGTGCGTTTAGAGTTAGAAAATATTGTTTGGTTGGTATAAAAGTAAAAGAAATCTATGGAAAGTCCCCACAATTCAACAAATGTGTGTGTGTGTGTGTGTGTGAGAGAGAGTGTGTGTGTGTGAGCATGTCTGTATGAGCTTGTCTGACAGAGGCACATACACACACAGACAAGCTCATACAGTCATGCTCACACACACACACACACATACACACACACACATTTGTTGAATGACATGGGTACTACAACATAAACATGGTTTATGAGGACACTTCCTGTGTTCCTGTACAACAAAAGGACTAAAAAACATACTAAACACTGTTTTGTGAAATTTAAAAACAGTACAGTCTCCTGTAAGGGGTAGGTTTAGGTGTAGGGTCGGTGTAGGGCAATACCACATACAGTCTGTACAGTAGAAACAC
>JAUCMS010000093.1:796670-814827 GCA_032357445.1 Enteromius radiatus | reverse complement strand
ATTCAGTTTGCTTTGCTCGTGAGTGAATTGGCTGTTTGAGCAAACCAAACGAGTCAGTGATTCTTTATAAAGAGTCAGTTTCATTTCTGAATGAATCATCCTTTTGAACGAACTGAGTAAGCTAGTGATTCAATGATTCATTTATAAAGAGCCAGTTGCTTTGTTTCTGTATGAATTAGCTGTTTGAATGAATCGGCTCAGTAAATGATTCATTTATTCACTCATTAAGACAGTGATTCGATACTTCCTAAAGGCAGTTTTAGTTTCATATTTAGATATGAACTGATATTTCAAATTTAGAATTCATATTCATATTTTAATGTCATGTTTCAGTGTTATTTTTTTGGAGCACAAAACCAGTCATAAGTGTCAATTTATTGAAACTGAGATTTATGCATCATCTAAAAGCTGAATAAATAAGCTTTCTATTGAAATATGGTTTGTTAGAATAGGACAATATAGGCAAAAAATTTGATTTTGACCCATACAATGCAATGCATAAATGGCATTAGGGGGGAAAAAAACATACTTGTTTTGTGTGTGTGTGTGTGTGTGTGGTGGGGGGCTGAGGGGGCTTATGGATCCCACCTTCTATTTGGGTCTGTATTCGCAATAAATGTGTTGCAGGATTGTAAACAAAGTGCAAAGTTGACAATGTGTTTAAGCTGTGGTTTAAGATCAACTACAAGACGTTTAGCTATTGAGGCTTTGGCATTCGGGTTCTAGGCAAAAACTGTAACAGTGTCTTTTGGAGGTTTCTGAAAAAACACTTTATGAAAAGCCCAAAAGCCTCAAACTTGACAGGTGTATGAAAAAACAGTGAGTTTGCTTTTCAGTGTCGCCATAATAAACCAGCAAATATTTTTTTGTTACTTGAGAGCTTTTAAATTCTGAATATGCATGCAGGCCGTTTCTAATGCACCTGTACATCTCTGTGTGGTGTGTTTTAGGTTGGGATGGTTCAGAGAGACATCAGACACCTGTCACTGCCGTTACAGAACCTAGGAGGCAGCTCGATGCACAGGGTACAGTGTGTGTGTGTGTGTGTGTGTGTATGACAGAGAGTGTGTATGTGTGTGTGTGTGTGCAGGTGATTATGATGATGTGATGTAATGCTGTAAGACAGTACATCATCTATCTAATGATCTGCTGTCTATAGGAAGTCCATTACAGAGAGATTAAATGAACAAAGAGCTTTAGAAACACTGGAAACTCAGAGTGGCAGAGATAGCTGGGGAGAATCTGCTCATGTCACAGATTAGGAGAGGAAACACGGCCAAGGGGATTATTATGCTCTCTGACGTGCATTCATTTATTTATTTATTTATATGCTGAGCTCTCAGACAGTTAATGGTGTGGGTTAGACCGGAGTGCTTAATAACGGGCGATCGTCCCATTCACACAACAGCAGATTCAAGTTAATTAAGACATTAATTAAAGATAAGATAAAAATAAATTAAAAGTAGATTCAGATGAAAAAACTTTAAATTAAATAGAAATTATGAAGGAGACATTGGCAACTAACTGATATAAAATAAGATAAAAAATGGTAACATTTTATTTTAAGGTGTCATGAAATATAATGGACTTACCGTGTAACTAAGTTATGGAACAGTTAGAAATTATGATGATGTAACAGACAGCTACTGTTGCACGTTACACAGATAATTACACTTAAGAACAATCTTGATACACTTTATTTGACAGTAAGCAGCTTATGCCTGTGTTCTTACCTTTATTATTACGTTGTATAAAGTCTACAAAGCTTATTCTTATCTTTTGGTTACACACGTATCTGTGTAAGAGACTCGGTTAGCTGCACATGTGTAACAGTAGCTGTCTGTTACATCTACATCATTACAAACCCTAATTACAGGCCGTTAATATTATAATTATAATATTATATAATTATATAATTAGGCAACAGCTACTACTATAAGTACTTTTTCTTTTTTTACAAATGTAAAAATATAGATTTAACTAAGTTATGAAAGTGTAAAAATCTAAATGCTAACTGGAAAAAAGGAAAATATATAACAAATGTTAAAGTTTAGACATTTAATAACAGATTTAAATCTAAATGATTTCAATTGAAAAATTAAAATTAAACTGAACATTTAAAAAATATATATATATTTAAAATGTATTAAATATCCTGTTCATACAACAACAGACCAGTGTATTGTTAACTAAAAATCCTTAAATAAATATAATTTTCATGAATGAAAATTGTAAACTTGTTTTGGTTGCCATGGCAACGTTTCAGATTTTTTTATTAAAGAGATAGTACACCCAAAAATGAAGATGAAGCATCCTATGTGTATGTGACTCCAATCAGACTTCCAAGTCTTTGAATGGGTTTAAATGGGTGACAGCTGTTACACTTCATAATAATAATTCGTAATAAAACATCCCTCACACAGCTCCAGGGGTGAATAAAGTCCTCCTGTAGTGAATGCATGCATGATAAATATCCATATTTCAAACGTAATAAGCACTTTTCTCTCACTGCTGTCTGTTGAAACTGGAAGTATATAAATATGTCTGTCTGTTTTCCTCGTAGTGAATTTCCAGCTCTGTTTACACAATACGGATCGACCAAACTCAGTGCGAATGGCTAACTGAAGTCAATCCGCTTCTCAAAGATGTCTGTAAGCGTAGCGACAGAGCAGATAAAGACAGTAAACATCAGTCTTGAAGGACTCGGTGTCATGTTTTGTGTTAGTATCTAGTATATCTGTATCCCGGAGCTTTAGGAGTGAGCTCAATCTGGTTCGTAAGCGAAGCGTGTGTGAACAGAGGCCAGTTTGATCAGAAGCGTGTGAATGAAGGCACAGATGACTGCGTCTATGTCAGTTAAAGAAGAGCTTCCTTCAGGCACGTGTGATTTTGACTTTCACACCCTTCACAACTTGACTTCCTTATTAACACAAACGCTTCGAGCGAGCTTCCTCCCGTGAAGAGGAAGCTGAGCTGGCAGTGATCTGATCCGGACCTGGCTCTGATCAGATGAGCGTGTGTTTTTGTGAAGAGACGCTGGATTAAACGTGGCTCTCGCTGGATTACAGGAGATCTGCGCCTCTGTAAGTCAGCCTGATGCTTCCCATCTCGTCTGATATTCACACTGATTATCATATTTAACGCGTGCGTTCTGGTTAGGAGCAGAAGCACAAAGGCGTTTATCGCTCTGATTGTTTGAATCAGCGAGTGTCGGTGTGTTTTGAGCTGATATCGAGGGTTTCTTGTCCCATGAAAGCAGAGATAGATGAGTTTCCAGTTTTTCTCTTCTTCTTAAATGGTTGGTTTCAGTCTGACTGTTTCTTCCTCTGACTGTCGAATGAACTTTCTCAAATCAACCGTTGACCTTCTCTTTCAGCTCTCTCCTGACCTCTCCTACATTACCCATGATTCCAATGGCTGGCAGCTGAGTCAGGTGAGATCTCTCTAGCTATATGTCTGTCTATCTATCTTTTCAGTATCATTCAAGATTTCTATCTATTGCTTTTTCTGTTTTCTTGCACTTATTCCACTCAAAAACAACTAATTCAGTATTGTGTAGAATTTAGTATTCATTACAACCAAGTATTAATCTCAGTCATTTTAAGATTATTCCACAATAGTTCCAAAAAGTATGTGCTAATATTATTTTTCTGTTTCGTCCTTAAATTTCTTTCCTCTTTTTTTTTTTTTTCACTTAATTCCGACTAATTCTGAGAATCTATTTATTTCTCTCTCTCTCTAGTTTTAGGGTGAGGATTCTTATCTTTTCTCTCTTTTTTCTTGTTTGTTTCTCTTTCTGTTTTAATTTGAACGTGTTTGTAAATTCTTGGCCCCGTTTCACTCAATTCTGACGCTTTCCTGGTAAAATATTTTTTACATTAAAGGCCCCATATTGTACACATATTTGGAGTTTTATTTAAGGTGTTGATGTCCTTAAGAATATATATTTGCAGTATAAGTAACAATATGTATTTACAGCTCCTCTTTTAGGAGCTCTGTCAAAACAGGTCAATTTTGGCCTGTCTAATTACTATTCATAAGCCTCTCTTCTGATTGGCCTGTTTTTTCTGAGTGATGCATGAGCAGGCCAGTCAAATGTAACAACATCACAATTATGTCATGGCGTTAGCTGGATGCAAAACAAAAGCTCATTAAATACAATGCAGATTCTAGTTGTAGCTAGAATAATAAAAGAGCTGTAACAATGCTGGCTGAAAGTGAAACTGAAATGCATACATCTTCATCCTGACTAGATAGACTTTACTATACACACGTTAGATATTATTCACCTCAGATTAAAGTTAACCTTTTCGACATGTTGTTGTTGCTCAGTGGACGGTGGGTGGTGCTCGGGTGATGACTGAGTAGGTCTGACATGTAAAAAAATCACAGCCACTTCATGCAGGCTGTGTGCAGTTTACTGTAAATTGACCATTTTGAAACTTATATAGTAGTTACATAACCCTAGAGCTCACAAGCATTTCAGATTTGACAATATGGGACCTTTAACCTTTACTTTTCTCACAGTCTGATTGGACAGAAAGAGGTGAAATGTAAAAGCGAAGGATGCATTGCTTTTCTCGTAGCTCTGTGCTGTTGTTTTGGGGCGGTTTTTGAGCGTGTGATTTCGGTCTAATCCGCAGCATATGGAGGAGCCGGCTTCAGTCTGTCTGTTAAGCTGCTTTCGAGCGCTGCCGCTGTAACTGAGTCTGCTAATTGAGTTGAGTGGTTGGAGGATAAACAAATTAAACCCCACGTTATTGAGATGAAGCGATGTGGATGTAATGCGACTGGACTGAATCTAATGTGATTGGGTTGAACTGAGTGAAGCTAACCTGATATCGTCCCGTGCAGAGCATGCAGCGTGCAGCGTCCTCTGAAGCGCTTAGCTCCGCCTCCGGGGCGTTCGGCGATGCCCATCACAGAAGCTCGACCTTCACAGGAGGCGTGGCACACTTCAGCCACTCCTACTCCATGTTCCTGCCCTCACAGGCACAGAGAGCTTCTGCAAACGGCAAGGTGAGAGGAACTGCCCATCAGGACACACACAAACACTTACGTCTGTTCCCGTTCGTCTCAATGCTGAAGTATGTTCAGTCACCTGATCAAGACAACATAATCTGCAAAGTCACTTGCTGTGAAAGGCAGCAGGCAGATTAAATGAAAAGTTCAATTAAATTAGATGATTAGAAATAAATATATAATAAATGAAGCATAATAAATAATTCTAATAAATTCAAAAATAGTAAAAACTAATGTACAAAATATAATTTTTGTAAATAAATACAAATTTAAAAAAAACAAAAACAAAAAAACATATTCCAAAACATTAACTATAAGAATGTTGTAAAAAGAAATTATGATTTTATGTATATTTCATGTGTCCTGGTCTTTTTAGTTAAGTTAAGTTAAGTTAAGTTAAGTTAAGTTAAGTTAAGTTAAGTTAAATTAAATTACGATTTTATTATATTTTATTAACTTTAATAATTAATCATTAATGTATTATTAATTAATAATTTACAGATTTTGTGTATATTTTATGTGTATTTATATAAGCCTATTTAATTTAATTTAATTTAATCATAAATTAAATCTTTTGTCAGTTTCTATTCAGACAGTCTGACCTTTATCAGGTGTCATGATGATTACAGAAAATATATAAACATATAAACAAAAACCCTTTTCATACTTTTAAGAGGTTCCAAAAATATTCAGTCACTTCTGAAACATCTACTATGATATAATGAAATATTTGTGTATTCATGCTACGTATAATGGTTGAAGACAGCAGCATAGAAGAAAGACTGTAATGGTAACAGAGGATGAGAAAAGGGTCATGAGAAACTAAATTATGATCAACATTATAACATATGGGACCACATTTTACACAGTATTACTGCAGATGATGTTGTCTTGATCATGTTTTAATAATTCCTATCATCTACAGTCAGATTACAGGCTGGTGGTGGACCCTCCTTCATCTGACAGCTCACCAGACAGTGAAGGAGTCACCCCGGTGAGAAACACACACACACACACACACACACCATGCTAGACCAGCACTAAACCAGCATAAGCCAACCTGTAAATTTAATCCAAACTAATTCTGATGATGTCATTCAAACATGTTTACACCAAAAACTGAACATAAACACACTTGTGACACGCACACACACACACACTGACCGATTGTGTCATGACAGGAACTGGAAAAGGCCGGTCTGCTCAACAAAACCAAGATAGCAGAAGGAGGCAGGAAACTGAGGTGAGCTTATCTCACACACACGCACACACACACACACACACACACACACCTTAAGCTAAAACATGTGAACACAAATAGCTAAAATAATACTTGAGTCACTTCAGATGGATCGAGATTACAGGCAGAATTTGGCTTGAGTTGCGCAAAAACTGCTTCTTACTCAGCGTTTCTGTCTTGTTTTCAAGTGTCTCAGCATCCTTCAGATATATTTAAAGAAATTATTTTTTGCACCATTTACAGCAGGCAACAATAAAGGACACTAAATAAGTGTGTTTGACCTTTTGACCTCTAGGTCGTGCTCCTAAATGCAGTCTCTTACTGTACTTTTTTCTCAAAAATAATGTGTTTCGTGTCATTTCCAGGAAAAACTGGAACCCGTCGTGGGTGGTGCTGGTGGGAAACAGCCTCGTCTTCTTCAAAGACCCCAAAAGCCAGAATCCTGACAGCTGGGTGAGACTTAGAGGGAATATCACAGAGTCAATCCAGCATCTAATGCTTTAAAACTGAAATATTTGAGTGTGTGTGTTTGCATGCAGAAACCAGGTAACAGCCGCCCGGAGAGCAGCGTGGATCTGAGAGGAGCTCAGCTTCAGTGGGCCAACGACCTGTCCAGCAGAAAAAACGTCTTCAAGGTCAGAGAAATCAGGTTTTATACTTAAGGAGAATGTCTCAAGCTCTGCTCATGGTTTTAAGATGCTAAAATATGCAGTCAAGAGATGTTTATTTTATTTGATGAAAAGGAGCATCTGTGGCTAAATGTAGTTAGTGTTTGTGTTTGAGCTGTTAACTGAGTAACATTTAGTATTTAGTTCCTCAGGAACTTCCTCTGTTATAAATTTAAATTTTGATAAAACAGTGAACGGAACAAAACTGTGTGTGTGTGTGTGTGTGATTATGGTTGTTTAGCTGAGGACGGTTACAGGAAATGAGTTCTTGCTGCAGTCAGAGACAGAATCACTCATCAAAGAATGGTACAGAACCATCCAGAACGTCATCGACAGACTGGTGAGGCACACACACACACACACACACACACACACACACACTACATATTAAACATAAAAAGTTGGAATTTTTTCCAATATTTTTGGAAGAAGTCTCTGCTAAAGAAACATTTCTGATTATTATAAATATTGAAAACAGTTGTGCTGCACAATATTTTTGTAGACACTGTGATTCACAGATGAACAGAAAGTTGAAAAGAACAGCATTTAAAAAAAACAACAACAAAGAAATCTTTTGTAACCTTGTTGGGGAAAGTGACTTTTAAAAATGATGCATTTCAATATTGCGTTGCTCCATAAAAAAAGTTACTAATGCTACTTAATTACTTTTTATGGAAAGTAATGCATTATTAAATCATTTTTGCTTATTAGCATGGTTAGATTGGATCACTGAAGGTCAGCAGAGAAGACTAGGATTAAATACATAAAGGACACTTGTGTTATTTAATGTTTCATTATTGTAATCTTTTGCTATTTGATTATTTGTTGATCCGGAGTAATACTGAGTCTGTTTTTGAGTAAACCTATGTTCATATTTAACTCCTCTGCACTTACTCCTGATTTCTCTCAACATGGCAACCCGAGAGCTGTCAGTCAATGCATGAGAAACTAAGCAACTGGAGTTACTTATTTGAAAAGCAATGCAGTGCTTCACTCATTACTTGAAGATGTAATCTGATTACTTAACTTTGAACGCATTGCCCCCAACACTGATTATAAACATCTTCACTTTTGATCAATTTAATGCATCCTTGATGAATAAACATATTAATTTTAGTTGATTTTGTAGGATAAAGAGAATCCTCTGGATAATGTGCTGCAGTATTCTCTGAGGAGAGCCGGATCAGTGGAGATGCTGGATCAGAGCGGAGACGAGGACGAGAATCGTGGTGGAAATAAGACTTTGTGTAAGTTTTGCACCATCACGGACCCAGTGCAGTGTTATCAGACGGATGTGTTTCACGTATTCTCTCCGCAGTGCCTCGTTCCGCGTCTAACCTGGAGAACTCGGATCACAAGCGAGTGAAGAGCCGCTTGAAGAAGCTGATTCTCCGGAGGCCTCCTCTGCAGACGCTTCAGGAGAAAGGACTCATTAAAGGTCAGTCGTCTTTACCGTAGTAAACCCTGAAGGCCCATTCCTCTGTGTTTCTGATCTCGGATCAGGTGTTTGTCTCCGAACTGTTCCTCTGCGTTTCTGATCTCAGATCAGGTGTTCGTCTCCGAACTGTTCCTCTGTGTTTCTGATCTCAGATCAGGTGTTCATCTCTGAACTGCTCCTCTGTGTTTCTAATCTCAGATCAGGCGTTTGGCTCTGAACTGTTCGTCTGTTTCTGATCTCAGATCAGGTGTTCGTCTCCGAACTGTTCCTCTGTGTTTCTGATCTCAGATCAGGTGTTCATCTCTGAACTGTTCCTCTGTGTTTCTGATCTCAGATCAGGTGTTTGTCTCTGAATTGTTCCTCTGTGTTTCTGATCTCAGATCAGGTGTTCGGCTGTGGGCTGGAGCAGCTGTGTGAGCGGGAGAAAAGCACTGTTCCTCAGTTCGTCAGAAAATGCACAGAGGCCGTTGAGAGGAGAGGTGCGATCCATCAATCACAAACACTTCACAAACCTTACACACAATCCAAGAATTGTACACGCCTCACATCTCTTGTAAAATGAAGCACTACATTCAGAATATTTTCAAACACCTTTAATATAATATTAATCCCTGTTATATTTGTGTGCGTTACAGAGAGAACTGTGTGTTGTGTTTCACAAAAAGTGTTAAATTCACTAGCAAACTTTCAAAATGATTTTTAAAAAATTCTTATATACTAAGTGTGTGTGTGTTTGTTTATTCAGGCTTGGAGACTGATGGTATTTACAGAGTCAGCGGGAATCTGGCCGTGATTCAGAAACTACGCTTTGCTGTCAATCATGGTGAGAAAGAGTCACATCAATATCATGCTCATAACCATCATGATATGAGGATCTGACTTTCATTGCAATGAAAAGCAACATGGAATCAAAACTGAATGCATTTTTTACAAAACGCCTCGTTCTGAGCTGTGCTCTGATTGGCCAGCTGTCTGGTGTGCTGTGATTGGCCCAATGTGTGACGGAAAGATTACATCCATTACCATATTTGGAAACACACAGCGTCTCCATGACAACATTACTACTGCTAAAATAAAAGTTCTGCCTTCTTATTGTTTTTTGACCGTGTTATTCAAATCTTCCCACACAGTGACACAGATGTGTGTGTGTGTGTGTGTGTGTCTATGTGAGTGTGAATGTGCATGAGGTCACACGTGTGTAACTCCTGTCGGTTCTTTCAGAGCGAGCCGTGACCACAGACGGACGTTATCTCTTTCCTGAGGATTTAGTTCAAGGTTTGTCTCTTATAAACAGCAGGGGCTCTTTCACACCCATCTGGGATCTTATGCTCCAGACGTCTCTTGCTGCTGCTTTCTGACTGAGAGTCTTCACTTCTCGCTCTGTGGCCTATCTGACTGAAGGGTTATGGCTCTGAATCACAGAAAACACTTTAATAAACAATTACCTGCTCAGTACTGTGACGTGCTGCTTCATCTGCTGGAATGACAATGCTTTTAACGGACTTTAATCTATGCTAAGATTGCAGAAGTTTACAGACCTGATTTCTTTTCAGTCATTCCTGATTTACTGATTAAGATTAAGAAAAAAAATATATAATTTGTTATATTTATAAGCATGCAATATTTTTACTAACATCCTCCCGGGTTTATTATTAAATAATTGTAAAACAAAAAAAGGAAAAAAAGGGAAAACAATTGTTACTTGAAATAAAATAAGCATTAACAGATTTATTCCTATAAATTGGAGCACAAAAAAGAAAATATTTACAAATGGCAAAAATACAACTTACTAAAACTTTAAAATTAATATTTTTTTTGTTAAATAAGAGGGATTAATATATTTAAACTAATTAATAATAATAATAATGTATACACTATAATAGTATATTAATGATACTAATAATAACGGATTTCTACTCTGTAAAATATTAAATAACTTGGCATAACTAAAAAAATTATATTATTAATTAGATTTAATTAATTAAGGTTAGTTAAAATGAAGAAGGTTGTTATTAGGTTCTAACAGTGACTAAATAAAAGAGCATAAACACAGAATTAGATTTTTTTTTTTTTTTATAAAATGAATCAATAATATTTATTTTTAGCATTAAGTCTTCCCAGGAGAACTTGTGCTAAAGTTTTAATTTCTTCAAAAAAAAAATTTGAATTAATAGCTATTAAAAGCGGTTTTAAAAGTTTTGCTTTGATTTAAAAAAAAATATTTTCACACTTTTTTGTCTTGAATCAATTGTCTTGAAGATATTATGTCCCAGATAAAGCTGCACTGCATCCTTTAAAATCTGTTACAGAACTGAGGTAAGAGAGAAGCTTTAATCAAACGAGCTCTGCTGATTTGCTTCTTCACCTTTCCTTGACCTTTGACCTTCGACTTCAGCAGATCTCGTGCTGCAGCCTGATGCCTAAAACCACGCAGCATCTCGGAGTCACGCAGCGTTTAGTTTATCACCTGTTTTTCCCGCAGAGCGTCTGGATCTGAACGACCCGCAGTGGGAGGACATCCACGTCATCACCGGAGCGCTCAAGCTGTTCTTCAGAGAGCTGCCCGAGCCACTCGTCCCGTACGGATTCTTCCAAGACGCCGTCGAGGCCGTCAGTGAGTGACTGAGAGGATGATCAAGAGATGCGTGATTAATGATTCATTAGAGATGATTCAGTGCCTCTGTGTTCTGCAGAGCTACCTGATTACCTGGAGAAGGTGGAGAGACTGAAGGTGCTGGTCATCAGCATGCCTCCACCCAACCAGAACACCTTAAGACACATGATCCGCCACCTCAGACGGTACACACACACACTTTCACTCTCTCACTCACATACACACACTTGTGTATATTTGTGTGTATATTTATTATTTAGATACATATATACATCATGTGTATTTATAAGAAAAAAATATATAAATATATGAATTCATAAATAATGGTTTATGTTAATAATAAATAATAAAATAATGGTAATGTTTCTGACAAAAACAAATGATGCAAAATTAAGTAAATTTATGTTTAAAAGAAGAAAAAAAAACTGGAAATGGGCTTAAAAAAAAAAAAAAAAGCTTAATTCGGATGAAAACAAGATGCTTTGTTCTCACCCCTCCAGCAGATGTTTGTTCTGGTTTTAAGCAAAAAGCTCAATTAGTTTTAATAAATATTTTTTTTATACAAGTCATCTTCCTTAGCAAGTAAATGTATTTTGATTTAAGAACGTAGATATTTGTACTAGAAAACAAAATGACCAAAAAGTGTTTGGAGTTTGTTAGAGGAATCCCATCATCCACTAACCTCTGATTTGAATCATATGTAGACAGCACTCGTTTGTAGAATCTCTTCATATTTCTGCAGCTTTTAGTGTGCGTTTCAGAACAAAAGAAGTGAATCCTCTGCAGAGCCGTTGACTCAAACATTCAAAAAGCACTGTTCACAGCCACAACACTGTTCTTCCTTCACAAAATCTCAAACTAACTGTGCCCTGCTGGCTTTTAAGTGCTCTTTGATTGAGTCATAATGACGCTCACCTTCACCAATCACCGCTCTAGTCTCCGCCCACTGGTCCTCCGCCAATGAGAGTCTCATCTGATTGATTTCACCTGGATCAGGAGGTTTGAAGCTCCGGGTGACTTCAGTGAAACATCTTTATTTCTTTATATTCCTGTAGTGTATAGTTCTGGGTTCGTATGGTGTGTCAGATACAGTTAGTTCTGGAAAGCCTGTTCAGAAAGTGTTCTGATTGAGACACTAGAGGGCGCTGCGTGTCTTCATTACAAACACACTGAGATCACTCAAGAAATAGACAGATACATGCTTGTTTTGTAGCTTTTTGTTGTCCTCAGCGTTTAGTTTAAGTATGACAAAACAGTGAATCATTTGCAAAGTGATTGATTCATTTGATTCAAATATTTATAAAGCCTCCCACCAGTCTGCTATTCACAACCACAGAATACTTTTTCTTTCATTTTCAACAAAAGAATTAAAGTAATGTCAGCCGTTTTTATAAACGTAGTCTATGCCATAATACAGACAGAAAATTCAACACGCAAGGAAGCGATTCTCTAAACAAGCTGGTTTATAGTTTGAAGTCTAGTTTATCAGGATAGCGTTGATGTTCTGCTGCTTTAAAGAAGCCAGAAACGTGAAGAAGCATTCTGCCTGCTTGTTTTTCGGGTCGTTTTTAGCTGTTGTAGTTGTTGTTTTTGTTCTCTGTGGGTAGTTTTAGTGTTAAAGCAGCGAGTCATTTGTAAAGTAATTGATTCGTTTGATTTAAATGTTCAAAAATCATCGCTATTTTTTTTTTTCAAATTTAGACACAAATGGTTCTTGGTCAGAAGAAACAGAGCAAAGAAAGATCACACGTGAGATCTCTGTAATATCTCAGTTGCTTGTTTTCAGTCTTTTGCTGAGACATTATATTTATTTATCTATTTGTGCTCAAATCTGCAATCAATCTCAAAATGAACTCTCCCCGAGTGATCTGAGCTTTAGTTTTTTACGTTATGCATTTAGTAGATGCATTTATTCAAAGTGACATGAAGTCATTTGTTAAATAGCTGCTAATATTCTTAATACATTTTTTTTTAAATCAAATCAAATCAAAGTCCAACCTGTTAAAAAATTATTTTAGTAAAAAGAAAATAAAAATGTTTTTAGACAGCGACGTTCTGACAGCGTTATGAACAAACACTCTTCTGGTGATGAACTTATTCACCTATGTTCTCAAAACATTAACACAAAAACAGTGTTTATCTATTGATCATGAAAGGCTTTGTTTCTAAAACAAAAAAAACGTCAAATGAACATTTTTTAAATGTTACTTGTTTCAGAACGCTCAGAGAACCTTCAGATACAGTAACATTCCCATGTTTGCAAAATTCTAAATTGGAATGTTTTTAAAACATAAAAAAAATGCATTTACATGTATACATTTAGCAGAAGTGACTACAAATGAGTAGCAATCAAAATCAATAAAAGAGCATTAAAATGCAAGTGCATATATATATGTGTGTGTGTTTTTAAGAAAAACAAGCAGAAATTGTGCAAGTGATAGAGGGTCAACTGTTTTTTATATATATATATATAAAACTAAATCAATAGGTAGAATTAGAATAGAGAGTGCTATTTTAAAACATATTTTTGTCAGTTGGATAGATTATTATGGTTTTAGATATTCTTCATGATTTATATTGAGGAGAAGCATCTCAGCCAAAGTTGACGAAGCTAGAAAACACGAAGAACTTCTGTGGTTTGGTATCTCTGGAGGAAGTAACCCACAGGAAGCTCTTCGTGTCTCTTTTGCTTTCCTTTTTTAGCGTGGAAGTTCTGAGCAGCTGCTGGATGGGTGGAAGTGAGCGCTGGTTTGACTCGTGTGTGTGTGTGTGTTCAGGGTGATGGAGCGCTCGGACAGGAACCGCATGACCACGCAGAACATCGGCATCGTCTTCGGCCCCACGCTGATGAGGCCTGAGAACGAGAGCGGGAACATGGCCATCAACATGGTGTACCAGAACCAGGCCATCGAGCTGCTGCTGAGCCACTTCCAGCAGATCTTCGGAGCCGAGCCGGATCACTGAAACTATCCCAGAATGCACTGGGACGAGACTCCACAAACACACCAGAGACATGAGAGGCGGTGCTGAACCAGTGGATCCCACCAGAACACACCTCAGCTCACAAATAATCAGAATAATAAAAAGAAATTATATTTTGCATAAAGAAAATTATTTTTAGGATCATTAAGATAATAATTAGTGCTGTCAAACAATTAATCGCATTTTTAAAAAAATAATATATATATATATATGTGTGTGTGTACTGTGTATTAAATATATTTATATATGATATAATTGAATGTGAATATAAATACACAAATACAATATACACATAAGTACATTTCAAAATATACACTGTGCATTTTTATATTTTTATTATTATAAATAATAAATATACACAGTACGCACACACAAATATATATATATATATATATATATATTACTTTATTGTTAATTAAACACATTTTTACCATAAATTCTCAAAGTATCCAGTTCTATAAAAAGAATGATGATATTTTGCATGAAGAAGATTTTTGAAATCTTCACAGTATGATATTATTTTAATTACAGTTAAACAGATTTTTGCTATATATTTTCAAAGCAGAGCTTGATTTATTTTTAACAGTGATAACTCTGTTAAGTTCTAAAAGATTAGAAATGAATAATATTTTGCATGTAGAGAAATTATTTTTGGGATCGTTAAGATAACTATGATATTATTTTAAACACATTTTTGCCGTACGTTCTTAAAACATCCATCAAATTTATCATTAATTGTTCTTCAACAGGAATAATTCACATAAGTTCTAAAAATGTTAATTATATTTCACATAAGAAAATGAATTTTCTTATTTAATTCACTTATCATTAAGATAAATTTGAGCATTTAGACATTTTACATGTACACATTTTTAACAGTAATAAAAATAGGAATTCAATTTTGCTGAAAAACATTATTTTAATCACAACTAAGCACCATAAAAAGTAAGACAGAAGTCAAAATAAGGTTTTATGCTGTTACTCAACTCAAATACTATACTATAAATCATTAATTGATAATAATCTTTATGCAAAAATATACCTTCTTTTTGTGTGTGTGTGAGCTGAAGAGGGGTTTCTGTGAGATTGACTTCAGTTTATTTGTGTGTGATTCTTCAGATTTCATCCCTTGTGCCTTTTGTTTTGATGTGAAAGGATTGTGGGCTCAGGGCTCGGGTCAGACGCTTCAGCCATTCAGCCTGTTAACGGAGGAATAAAACTGGATGCAATTCTCTCCAAAAATGCGATGCAATTCCCTCTCCATTGTTCTGATGTGTGTGTGTGTGTGTGATAGAGGAAGTTCAAAGGTGTGTGTGTGTGTGTGTGTGTGTGCCAGTCTCAGCGCGGGTGGAGCTCTGCTGCCATTTCTCCAAAACTCTGCTTTTAATAACAGAACAAAAGAGGAACTAAAAATGCATATGTTTAAAAAATGTGCATCCCCTCCCGCCCCACGCCGTGGTTTGGTAATTTTATATGGACTGTGGCTTTGGCTCTCGACTAAAAGAGCCGGGCAGAAGAACAAGAGCCGGGAACGCGTACACACATTTGATTTTATATATTTATTCATTTTTATTTTCTTATTATTTCAATCCCACGAGGGGCCGCAAAGAAGGTTTCCAGAGCAGAAAAGGACTGATGTTTTAATATTATTCATTTCTGACATCAGGCATCATTATGAGCCTGTTTATGGACTCAGAATAAGATGCTTAGAGAGATGTGACTCGTGAAAGAAAGAATAAGCAGAATTGATGCTGTGTATGAAGCAGGGCTGTGAACTTCTGCTGTTGTGTTGATTCAGAAATGACGGTACAGTAGGTGAACCAGTCTTTTAGAGAGAAACAGGCTTCGTGATTCATTCCTCTGTGTTTCTGAAAACTCTCCTACACGCGTGAAATATTATATTTTAATATGAGAGCTCTCAGTTTTGTGTGAATGTTTCCTTTTCGTAATCTGTCTATTATGATGAGGACGACTAGTCATAAAACATCAGTTCTTCAGACCACATCCACAGTCACAGTGACTTGCATTTTCTCCCTTTAAATTCTGTATTTCAGAATTATGACAATAAAAACAGAATAACTGTTCGGAAAGAGCTTCTGCTTTTGATTTATTCTGAAGTCACACAGTTCTATAGAAATGAGTGGATCTAAAAAAAACAAACAAAACAAAAACACGACCATTTAAGCTCTTATGTAAATAAAACCCGCAAAAAAGGCACGTTATTTAGTTTTTTTGCAAAAAGAATTTTTTTTAGGATCATTAAGATAACATTGATATTATTTAATGACGAAAGCATTCAGATATATATTTTTTGATTGTTTGACTAATAATTCTCTTAGTTTTTTTTCTTGCTTTCTTTTTTTTTTTTTAATTTTTAGGGCAATCAGGAAAACGGTATGATTTTATTTTGATCCCATTTAACCACGTTTGCTATAAACGAATATATATATATATATATATATATATATATAATTTTTTAGTATATATTTATTTATTAATTTATTTTTGCATGAAGAAATTTATAATAATTTTTTAGTATATATTTATTTATTAATTTATTTTTGCATGAAGAAATTTATTTTTTTTAGATAATTAAGATAACATATTATTTTAATGACAATTAAACATGTTTTTGCAACAAACATCCTTTTTTTCAGTAATAATTAAAATATATATTTATAATTGAATAATTAACAATTTTGATTATGATCATTTTGCATGAAACCATATACATTTTTAGGATAATTATGATATTATTGCAGTAGATTTAAAAAAATATTTATCTTTTTATTTATTAACTAACAATATTTTTAAATTTTAAATATATTGTTTATAAAGAAAATGAATTTTTAGGACCACTGAGAAAACATTATATTATTTTAATGACATTTAAAAAAAAAAAAAAATTAAAGTTATATTTTGCATAAAGGGTCGGTTCATAATTAACTAGTATCCCTAAGTTAAACTAGTCATCCCTTGTTCCATATATGATTTATTGTTATTGAACCAGGTTCACTGGGTGACTTTTCTTGTGTTGGTGTTGTTTTGTGCTGTCTTGAGCACCATCTCTAAACTCAAAGATCATTATATAATATTGTAAATGTAAAGCGTTGGCAGCTTCTCTCACACAGTCTGGGTGGAGGCTGAAATCAGAGCAGATTTGAGTCAGTCGTGTTTCCCCGCTTCACCGCGGTAAAGTCACACACTTACCTCAACGCCACTCATTTCATGTCATTAGAAAGAAAAGCAGCAGAGTTCAAAGAAACTGCTGTTAGATTTATGATCTGCTGGCCCTTTTAGAGGCATTACAAATATTGTGCTTCTAGAGACTGGACAACAAAATCATTAAAGTGAGAGATCTAAATAAAATCACCATAAAGCGTCTGTATTTTCCAAAATATGTACACTTTATTACAAAGATTATGTATTAACATTTGAACAAAGCGTTAAAAATTTGTATAAAAATAAGAAAATAGCGCACCGTTCACGTTTACAGAGAGTTAATAGAAGAAGCACGAAATGAATGAAGGCAGATTCAAAGCACCGTTTGCATTCTGTTAATTAATGACATTTGCATAATTGTCTTTATTATAAAGCTTCCCGGCTCGGATTCAGTGCAACACACGGAAGGACACGTTATGAATGCATCATGAACACATCAGAGTTTGTGCAAATATTTGAGCTGGTCCACTCAGTTTGAGAGATCCAGGAGTTAACCAGTCATTAACTAACCCTGGATTACTGCTGGTCAAATACATATTGTGTTGAAATATTTCATATTTCACTGCATATTAATAACTGCTCCTGAGCTCTTGAAATGCATCAAATTCATGAAAACTTCTAGGTCAGATTTCACTCCAAAATAAAAGCAGACAAATAAATAATAGCTGTGTAATATAATTGTAATTTATTTATTTTTTGCCAGTTTATTTTTCAATTTAATGCCAGCGCAAAAAATCCTAAAGGTTCTTTTCTTTATGAAAATATAATTTCTTTATTATTATTATTATTATTATTACTATTATTTTGGTGTGAAATATGACAAAGACATATACTTGGTAGAATGTAAACTATAATTTGTATAAAAAATAAAGCTTTCTTTCAGAACCATTTATCATATATATATTAGTGCTGGGCAATGATTAATCGCGATTAATCGCATCCAAAATAAAAGTTTTTCTTTACATAATATA
>JAUCMS010000093.1:748112-773795 GCA_032357445.1 Enteromius radiatus | reverse complement strand
ATATATATATTTTAATAAATGCTGTTCTTTATAACTTTTTATTCATCAAAGAATCCTGAAAAAAGTATTGCTGTCTCCAAAAAAAACATTTGCCATCACAACTTTGCCAACACTGATAAATCTAATAATAAATCAGGATATTAGAATGATTTCTGAAGGTTCGTGGGACACTTTAGCCTGGAGTAATGACTGATGGGAATTTTATACAGAAATAAATTATATTTTAAAGTATATTAAGGTAGAAACCCTTTATTTTAAATGCTAAAAATATTTCTCACTTTTTCCTGTATTTTTGATCAAATATATGCAGCCTTGATGAACATAAGAAATATCTCTAAAAATTATTACAAATCTTATTGTTTCCAAACTATTGACTGGTATATATTATATAAACTACCATAAATAAGCTTGATACACTGTGTAAATGTGTGTTTGTATAAATATCTCACATTCACAATCGTTTCATTTGATTTGCGTGTTAATGAGAATCTTGAGTAAAGTTTTAAAAACACTCCAATTAAAGTCACAGAAAGTGCAGACATGGCAAAAAAATGTGGAACTGTGTGTGTGTGATTGCTGATCCTCTCGCCAAAAAAGAGAGAAAGAAAAGTGGAAAAAAGAACTAAATAAAATGAAATTGAGTGGGTTGGAAAAATGGGAAGTTTAAAAAGGCAAACGGGGTTTTTAAGAGAATCTTTGATGTGTATCACTGGAGGACTGTGTGTGTGTGTGTGTGTGTTACTGTAAGTCAAAGCAGAAGGGCTCGTGGGCCGTGTGTGTTTGATGTGTGTGTGATGTGGTTTCGGGGGGGAAGGGAGCTGTGTGTGGCGTCAGAGGGACCGAACGGAGCGCAGGAGTCTCTTTCCCTCGTCGCATCCAGTCGTGTGTGTGTGTGTGTGTGCTACACAGATATTCACACCTCAGTGACGCATCACTGCTCATATACAGTCAATCAGTGCCAAATAACTTCATAATCAATAATATTTCCTCTCTCGTCGTCGCTCTGCCATCAACCACAGACATTTATGTGTTTTAAGGAAGGCCCGGTTTTGTCTCTCTGGTTAGGCAGCGATTAAAAACGTGCTTTTCCGATCCGATCCACGCTCAAACCCACTGGAAAGACAAATCACAAAATCTTGATTGTTTCTCCTAAACTTTAGATGTTTCTTATGGAAATAACCCCACCCAGTAATTTGTTCAGAAATGTGTTATGAAAACGTTATTTTTCAGGTTATTCACATTTTCCTGTGAAGGTTGAAAAGAACGTCCCGTCTGCAAACGTTGTGGGAACGCTACTTTTAAACATTCTCGGAATGTTCTGAAACAAGTTTAAGAATGTCCTACTAAAACACTCCATGAGCAATAAATATACAATATTTTTGAGACCAATACTGAAGACCACAGAACGTTCTACAGGAACAACGTTTGTTCATAGCGTTGAGAGAACGTTCTAACAACATATAAAACTTCATCATTACAGTTAATAATGCTCACCGTCTGTTTGATTATGTCTAATTTTTAACTAAATGCATAATCCTTACCACTAATAACCTCCTCCTAGACATAATGTAGAAACTTCTTGAAGCAAAACATAATATATGTGTTATGTACTATATATATAAATACATGCACATATTCAAGAACTATATACTATGTTTATATATTAAATATATAATGTTAATATTTACTGTATGTGTGTGTTTTTATATATACAGTACTCACAAACATAAATATTATATAAACAAAAACGTTTATTTTGGATGTAAATAATTGCCATTAATAGAAATATTAAGATGTACTAGGTCTCATTTTCTCATCATATATCTACAGTATCTGTGATCCTCCTGAGTAATAATTCTATTAGAAACACACTGGGTTCGTGTCCGGTCATCCGTGTTTGATGCTGCTGCTCTGTGATGTAATCGGATTCATCGCTGACTTCCTTTCTCACGACTCGACTTCCTGCCGTCAGATCCCTGGACTTATCTGACCATCTCTATTATCACATCACGCTCACTCGCTCCTGACCGCGGAGCTGGAGATGTGTGCAGGACAGTTCTCTTCTAATAACAGACTTTCCAGTATGAAGTATTGGCTCAATGCTTTACTCATAACGTCCTCACCGGTCAGAAATGTTCTTGTTAATGCAGTGAGACCTGCAGAAGAGCTGAAGGTTCAGGAACCGTGTTCTGCTTTGTTTTTGTGTGAGCATGAACTGTTGCAACGACTAACTGATTGCTTGTTGATGCAAAATGTGACTGTATTATCATCATTACTTTCGGTAAAGCTGCTTTGAAACAAATATAACTGACTTCGTATGAAAACCTCACTCATGAAGCCTCATGTGTGTGTGTGTGTGTGTGTGTGTTTTTTTACCTGTTGACTACAGCGCGAGGGAGGTTTAAGGAGTCTTTCTTGCTCCTTCAGTCTCAACGCTCAAGGTCTTTATGTGATACTGAGCTGAGCTTGAATCACTCTCATTGTGACCGACTCATAAATGCAAGCTATCTTGAAGAAAAATAATGCCAAACAATTGTTATTCTTAAGTTGTTTTAGGCATATGACAAAAATATTATTACAACAATATTAAATATTATTTGGAATGTGTTAATTTTTTTTTCATTATTTTGTTAAAGGCGTTTATTTATTTTTTTATAAATAAAGTGTATTTATTATTTGTTTATATTTACTTAATGTGATTTATTCTGATCAATGTATAATTTCGTTTAATTTTCCTCTTTTAACCAGTTTTTGTTAAACTTGTTAACTAGCGTGTTTTGACAATTGCATGATATTACTAGTTGCATTTACAATTGCAATTATGATTTTTGTTCATAACAATGCATGCATGTTTGTGGGTGTCAGATTTATAGTCGAATTGCAATAAACATGTGCTGCTTTCGACGAACACAGCAGGACGGGCTATTAAACACCTTGCTTTAATTAAAATTAGTGTTACTATAGTGTTAAATTAGTGTTACTATAAAGCATCTGACCAGGATGAGACTGAAAGTCAAGTCTAAAAATGCAAATGCATCGTGGATCATTCACAGTTAGGAGCGTTATGAACTAAAGGGAATGACTGCGATATAATGTGTTTTACTCATGGTATGTTTTACCACATGACTATAGGAACAAGTCAATCTGGGACAAAACCAAATGAAAACGTCTAGTTAAGACAAGCTATTCCATTACGTATGACCTCTTTGTGTGTGTGTGTGTGTGTAAATTGAGCATGGCAGTTCGCTACCACAAGACGCAAACAGGCAAACAGACTTCACTCAGCAAAGATACACTGTTTACAACCCCATCAGTCCATCACCACACATTACACACAAACACAACTCTCTACGGGTGTGTGCACTCGTGTGTGTGAGAATGTTTAAAGCAGCCGGTGATGCATAGGTGTGTGTTTATCCCTATTCTGACAAGCAAACAACATCAACACGGCATACGCCTCAGTCTCAGCGCTCCGTCCTGCGTTAAAGCATGGCACAAGTCAACTGTTTACTCCACAAAACGTCATCTAGCTTCAAACACACACCCACAGGAGAACGCTATCGCTCTCGTAAAGCTCGGGAGACTGAATGGACTTTGTTTCAAACGCAAAAAAAAGAGAAATAGAAAGTACAAGTATTTGCTCTCCATTCAGTAACTGAGGTCTTTTGAGGTGAAACGTGTGATTTTTTTTCAAACGCGAAGCAATTTAACGCTGCAGGACATTTTATGTGTTTCTGTTTTTTATATGACGCTGGACTTAATGTGACCGAAGCCGAACATCTGAGTCACAGCCGAGGCCACACACAGACGTGACCCGAGGAAACGCATGGAAACCGCAGCCTCTCACGCACACACGCTTAACACACGCTTATCATCAACACAGACTTTAACATGTATGAGCTCTGTACTCTAATTAAGAGCAGAGCTGACCATCAAAACATGTTAAGCTACAAAAATGTCATTTACCAATGTTTTCAGAGCATCCAAAAGTGTTACGTTCAAAAATGTTTTTTCTTGGTTATGCTAACGTTGAAGGAATGTTCTATAACATCATTTTGCAAACATTATAGGAATGTTACTTTTGAATGTTCCTTAAAACATTCTGAAACAAACAGTAACATTTAAAAACGTTAGGAGATTTAATATGAAAATTATAACAATGTTATGCTTCCAAACAAGCTATAATATAATTAGATTATTTTAATTTGAAGTGAAGAATTCATTTTTATATTAATATTGTGGTTTTTTTGATTCATTGCTTTTGTTTGGTTTGTATAACTGCATCTGCTAAATACATAAATGCAATCAAATTTTCAGCAGAAATAACTATATTGTTCTATGTAGATATACAGCATTAATATAACTTATATTTCAATTTTAATCAGTCAGAATCTTCAGAAACATTTTTACTCTTTCTATCTATTTTTAAAATGCAATGTATTTCTTATCACATTTTCAGCAGAAATAATTATATTGTGATATATACAGTCAAACAGCGTTAAAATGGCATTATGCTCCTAATTAATTATTCGTCAACACATATATACACTGCAAAAACTGCTGTTCTAGCTTAGATTTTCTTGTCTTGTTTCCAGATGAAATATCCAGAAAAACTTCAATCAAGAACAAGTAAAAATTAATTAATTTTCCAAAAACAAAAAGTCAAAATTAAGCGAGTTTTTGCTAAGAACAAACTAAATATTCTGCCAACAGAGTAAGAAAAATAATCTTATTTCAAACAGAAAACAAGATTATTTTGTTCAGCCCATTGGCAGATTATTTGGCTTGTTTTTTTTGTTTTTTTTTACATTTTTTTAGACAAAGGTTTTTGCAGTGTACAGTTAAACAGCATTAAAATGATACAAACTTAGTCAGCAATCTCACAACTGAAAAGTATAATAGAGATTAAAAAAAATCTCTATTTTTGTATCTTCTAAGACACTTTTACTGTCTCAACCAGTAAAAGTTAAAAATGGATCTGATTTTTAATATAATTCCCAGCAGAAATAACTACACTGTGATATATATATACAGTTATGCAGTGTTATAATTGGGTCCTAATTAACTGAGTCAGTGAACACACACACATCTCCCGAGCCACTTTAACTGTCCCAATCTCTGGTCCTTTCTTTTATTTCTGGTCTTTCTCTCTCCTGCTGCGTCTGACGCCTCAGCTCTCTCGTTTGGGGAGCGCCGCTAATAAACCTTGGAGCCTGGACTCCTCGCTGTCTCGCTCTCGCTCTTGCTCTACGCTCAGATCTCTCTGATTTCTTGCCCAGTTCTCTTCTGTTGTCCAAAATGACAAGCAACTTTTTCTTAGTCTCTCTCTCTCTCTCTCTCTCTCTCTGTCAGTCGTTTTTCTGCATTCTGCCCACTGTGACAAGACTGTGCCAGAGAAACACACACACACACTCGACAGCAGACACACAGCTGGATCCCAGCTGCCTACAAAGGCTGGGGTTTGGAAATCAATGAAGGCGAATGAAGAAAAAGGGAAAAGAGTTTAAATAAATTGGCACTTGAAAAAAGAAAACACAAAGAGGCAATGGAGGGAGAGAGAGAGAGAAAACACGCGCGGAGAGACAATAGGCGAGGAAATGAGCTGTAACTGCAGCACTACGTCAAAACCCCGGGTCAAAGACCATCCGTAATCGCAGATAACAAAGATGCGACGTTTCAGATCGGATGACATCTTGCATTAAGATGTCTGAAACCTGATATCATCCAATCACAAACTTGGCAGGAGTTGTGACGAAGGAGAGTGATGCGGCGGCCTCCCTGGAACCGGCGGCTTCTATAGCGTTATATCCGTATTCCTCTCACTACTGACGACGATGTTGTCGGACTGAACAACATCTGCGCTTCTCATGCTCGTTTTATGTAGCTGGTCAGATGAAAGTGCTCGCTCTTGATTGACACACGGGCGAAACACAAAACAAAAGAACGGAAAGTGTTTTAGGACGGAAGCAATCGCCCAGCTAACCAGCACATGTTGCTAACAATATAAACATTTTATTTACATATTATTTTGGAAGCCTTCAGTCTAAGGTTCTTTGAAGAACCATCTCTTTATAATGTGAAGAATCTTCTTTTGTCACTTAGTGAAACGGAAAGGTTCTTCAGATGTTAAAGACAAAAAGGTTTTATTTTATTTAATGTTTTAAAAACTCTATTCTTGATCGCGTGAACATTCCAAACATTCCTTTTTATTGCAACATTGTGTCATTTTACCACGCTTTGAGAATGTTACTTTTAAATGATTCAAACATTCTGAAACAAATAGTAACATTTGGAAAATGTTAGGAGTTCCATTTAATGATATATAAAAATGCTTTGAGAACAATTAAAAAGCAGATCATTTGAACGAACGTTAACATTAGTTAGTCACTATCCCTCTGTGTACTACCCGCCACATTAAACCAATCACACACACACACTGATGATCATTAATCTGAATCTGCACTGTTTAACAACGAATAGTTGTGCTGTTGAGGCATGAAACAAGCAATGAACGTGGCAGAGAACTCTCACTGTGTTCGCTGCAATTGTGTGTTTTCTCATCACAATCATCTGTTCTGCATATGCGCACACACACACACACACACTTATTTTTGTTAAAGGACAGAGAGGGAGACACAACCTAAGGCTGCATTACCTACAACATTTTGCATGTCATCGCTCAATGTTATCTAACATTTTTTGATCATTGTGTCATTCTACAGTGACCCCAAAACCTCTACGAACACTTCTAACATCTAAAGATCACTGCATTACAAATTAGATTTTGTCATTTATTATAAAGACAGATGACAAAAAAGATGTTTGAACCACTAAATCAACAGATATGTTGAAGACAAAGATGGTCAGTATTGTGGGCACCTCTGATGGACAGATTTTCCTATTTAAATGTAAACGGCCGGTCTTAAAAGAACACTTAATGAATCACATGTAAGATGAGTGCTTACTATTAAAAATAAAGCTTCCTAAGGGGTTTTCAGCAGCAATCCCATAAAAGAACGATTTTGGTTCCCCCAAAGAACCCGTTTTCATCTAAAGAACCTTTTTTCCCCCTATAAAGAAACTTTTGTACAATGCGAAAGTTCCATGGAGCCATCAGTGCCAATAAAGAGTATTTATTTATACAAGTGCCACTTCACACATGCTGCTTCAAACACATTAAGAGACTCAGACATGGAAAAACGCGATGCTGCAGAAGATAAAAGATCCGGCAGCACTTAACTGATTAACTGATGATGCATATTTCAATGACTTGTTTGCGCTCATCTTCTTGGAAACCGATTATTGGTGGCGCAAAAAGGCAACTCAAAACTGCCCTTTTTTATGTTACTTTCAAGCATCAGCAGCTAATAGAGGAATTCAGGAAGCACGTTTATTATTGGTAGAGACACGTCTCATATCTCCTATATATGAACGCAGTGTGTTTGTGTGTGAACTGACACAGTGGGCTTCTGCCCGTCAGCCCTGGTCATCACACACTGGTGCGAGGTCGACAAAAATGACACTTTTGTCGCATCCAAATGAGGAAGCTCTCTAACCACACACACACTTAAACACACACTGTCCTGCATGCATGTCAAACAAAATGCCTTCAATCGTGTATAACGCCGCAGCTGTTAAGATACACAATCACTCAGATGGTCCAGAAAAGCTCTTTCACACTTCTTCTAAACCACTAACGTATCAGATCTCTGGAGCGCCGGGAACGATTGTTTCGGCTTGTTTTGTCTTCATGGGTATCTACACACAATCTATAAACGTGAAATGTGAAACTAATTAGTTTGTTGAGTGTGAGTTTTGTGGGGTATACGTATAAAACCTACAAGCGAATATTTGTGACCACGAGAAGATGCTCAGAGCTTGAGATGGAACACTTTCAGGCCCAACAGAGCAAACTTTCTTCAAGAAAACCAAAGGTATTCAGATCATTTAGTCTTATTTACTGAGAAGCTAAAACTAAAACCCATTATTAATATGAAATAATAGAGATTGACTTGAGGTTAAATTTAAATGCAACTTAAAGTTAATTGCTAAAGTCAACATTTATTGACTTAAGCACTTTTTTACAAACAACAAGTGTTGTGAAAACATGAATAAGACAATTGCAAATTAAACAAGAATGCAGAATATCGAATGCAGTTTTAAAGGACAACACATTACAACAATCAGAACTGAAGTGAATTTCATAAGAAATAACATAAGCCTAAATTAACAGTGAGTGTAATTGTGATTAAAAAATATTTAATTTATATTTATTATAATGAATAAGTTGCTCAAATGAATAATACCAACAATAAATAACGTCAGTCACACTTTTAATGCAAGTGTAATCATATATTATTCGACAATATTAATACTAACAATAATTAAAGTCAGTCATATTTTAAAGTCGGCTGTAATATTAATGTACAATATTAAAATCACGCTTATTTAAATTATTAGATTTGTATATAAAGAACGTTTAATTAAATCGAAACAATTTTCTGTCTATCAGACACGAGGATGTTAGGAAGTGCAACACATAAAGTGCAGCTGAATGTTGTAAAACTCAATGAAAATGTGATGCTGAGGACTGCAGAAATGATGCAAAGCGGACCGCAAGTTCTGCAAACGCTAAAGCTGACAGTCAAAGCTAGAAAAAGTTAATGTAAGCTACTAATGCATATAATAAGTGATCGAATATACGTGGAATTAGAGTTTAAGAAGTTGTGATGTCTGGCTACGGTCGTGCTGCTAATCTAGTTTTTCTGTCGGAATGAATGAGCGCAGAAATAAACACAGACAGCGGATCGGGTCACCACTAACCTTGGTTCCTCCGCGGGTTCGCCTGTTTTCTCCGCTTTCCTCGGCTCCTCTCTGCCATGTCTCGGCTGTATTCGCCCGGTGAACGCGAGGACGGCTCGTGCGGGTACATGAGCGCCGCGTCGCTCCGCTTCGCTCTGCAGCAGCGCTCAAGCGCGCGACGCGATCAGCAGCGGCTCTGGTGATGTCATCGGAGGCAGGTCTGGTGTCAGCCCAAACTGTAAAGTGTGATCAAAGAAAGGAGAATTTGCGCACTTAAAAGCGTGTCATTTCAGAAGGTGGAGTTGCTTTTATAATATAGAGATAATGATGCTTATGCGTGTTTTTTTCTTCTTCTTCTAATCATAAACACCACAGTTACAGGCTATAAGTAGGCCATACGATATTAGGCAGGCTATGCATTTTATTGTTTCTAATAGGATGTGCGAGTAAAACTTAAAATAAAAAACATGCATGCAGTTTAAAGACAATGTGATGCTGCAGAAATTATGCAAAGTGGCTTGCTTAATTAGTTGAGGACGCTTGACACTATTGGAAGAGAGCTGGACGGTGACATCACTTAATCATAAATTAATTGAATTTAGCTATTAATCTTTGCTAATGTTTTAGCGACAAATTATTTCCTTGTTGACACTGTTAAGCTGCTTTAAAAGAATCACTATTGTATAAAACCCTATATAAAAATAAGGTGCATTCTCTGTATGCTAAGAAGCCTCAGACTTCAATAGCCTACTCAAATTTTAGGTTTGCAATAATATTTTAAGCGCATTACCTTTAAACGTTGCACCACGCGGTGTTTTAACGCGCAGGTACGCTACGCGTTTTATTGGGAGCGAATCGCACCTGTTCCCGCGCCCCCCATCAGCCCGTTCTCCTGTTGATCGCTGTAGGAAGTATTGTATTGTCACCTCTTTTGTGCGAGTAATTGAACGGTAATCTGTTTAGCAACTGAAAAAGAAAACATCAGAAAAACTCAAACACACCGTTCCAGGACCCCTACCTTGGCATTCACACGCATGAACGCGCAATGTCATGATAATGCCGCGCAATAGGGTGGACCTTGATCCCTCAGCGCTCCGAAATGAATGACTTTTTCTGCTTTAAATGATGTTAATGGTTTAGTGATTCTGTTTTCTGTTTAATGACAATATTACTCTTGTTAATTATTATTAATATCATTTTGTTGACTTGCAGTAGCCAACATCAGTAATACACATTGATCTGAAATAACACGCCATGTGTGATATATTATAATATTGTCTGCCCTTTGAAAACTATCGGTTATATTCATGCTGTCTTGATTATGTCTTGTCTCGCGCCAGAAAAAAAAGAGCGGCAACGGATTCTGAGGGAAAATATAACTTTATCTTAATTGTTGTTTTTACAACAGTGCGGGCGGATTTCTCATTTTTGTCTGGAAAAAAAAACATCTACAGACATTACAAGAAAACCCACAACACTAAATATTACCACAGGATGACCGAGATTTAAAACAAAAATGGTTTGTATAGTTTACTTGGGATATTTTGCTTAGCATAAACGTCGTAAATTACATGGCAAAGACTTTCCCGTGACTTGTACTTTCTTTTATACCAGGTTTTTGCAGTTATTTTAACGTGTTGTCTTGTGTGCAAAAATGCTGTAGATAAAACATTAGGGTATCAAATTAGCCTATAGGCTAATTTATCTGCACATAAAGAGACAACGATTTTGTTATTAGCCTATAGGCTAATTTAATTGTAATTGAGAAGCATATGATTAGTTACCATATTTACTATGGTTTTTAAGGTACTTCAAACTAACAATGTATTATCGTGGTACTTTTTTAAGCGAATCCTGTCCTTTTTTAAAGGCATTTGTATACTTGCTAAGCGATGTTCGTTAAAGTTAGGATGCTAACTGTTTGTTTATACAACATTAGCTACAAAAATAATTAATCGGTACCACAGTACAGTAATAACATCAGAAGGTAATAGTGATTTGATTTCCACGGGGGAATGATTTTGATGTACCATGGTATTAACACAGGTACTAACAATGCATGAACCATGGCAATTTTTAGTAGCCTAGTGAATCTGCATTTAAAATGCAAGGCAAAATGCTAAGCTTGTGTTTGTTGTTTCTAATGGACATTTGTCTTTTCAGGGGCATAAAATGGAGGGTCTCAGGTAGAGAAAGCCAAAGAAAAAGAGAAGGGATGAGAGGTCATAGTCCTTTTGTCTAGGATAGGAGATGGAATGGGTCATAAACCTACACCCTGCTGTGGATCTTGGATGAGAGGACTAAAGGAGGACACAAAGAAATGCCTCATTCACCACTTCACCTCTGCCCCTGCAGATGATAGTAAGAAAGTGTTTTTCACATGAGCGTTATAAACGAGCTATCGTTATCTCTTTATGTGCAGACAAAGAGTACAGTTTGCTGTGTGCAGTCAGTCTAAAGCAGCTAGTGAGTGGAAGAATCTGGGCACCAAATGGTCCCAAACACCTCTGTACTCTCTGAGGGACGCCCTAGGGTGGGGTGTCCCGTGGGGTTTCCAAGCGTGCACAAGTTTGGCAGGGGTTCAGAGAAGGAGCAAAGGGAGGAGTCTTCCTTAACAGCATATTAAACAGCAGTTAATTATATGCCAACCTTTGTGACAAAGAGAATAAAAAGCCTCGACTTGAATGGCGAACCAAGAAAAGAAAAGTCATTATGCTGGTTTCACTTCTTTGCATGTGAAAACCTCAGCGCTTATTTTGCCATTTCCATTTGTATCAGCAACCTCAGCTCAGTAGATTGTGGCTTAAGTCAGGCAGTAGATCAGAGCGCTGTTAAACCTCTGCACTCTCTCTTTAGAAAACAACCGAATGCTGCATTCTGCAGATGTTAATTATACAACGACTGGTACGTTTCCTATGCATTTGTTTAATGAGAATTGAGTGCATGTAGGGGTTCAGAATGTACATGCATGACAAAATAAGCATTTATTAAATTATTTAAGAACAAATGCAAATGGTTTGAAAAATGACGACACGCAGAGGAATCATTCATGTTCATAGCAAACAGTGCGGGACGGCTTCAGTACTTGAGGTAACCCGAAATATGAGCAAAAGTAAAGGGATCCCTGCCTGAGCAAAAACCACTAATGATAAGTGAGGGATAGCGCGAGATGAGAGATGGCTGATCAAGTCACGAAAACGAGGATGGAAGCAAGGTACAGAGCGAAAGGAAGGATCGGAGACGATCAGTCCAACTGCAGATGGGAGACAGGGAGAATTGAGTCAGCGGAGTTGGCGTTGGATGATGTCGAGGGCAGGTCTTCGTTGGATTCGTGCCGCACACAGCAGTAGATCCGTGGGGCCAAATCAGGGTACCAGGGACCGGGAGCCACAGCATTATAGACTCAAACACACACACACAGGCATGTAGTCCAGGAAAATCTTTCTTTTGATCTTATAATCAGGGACAGGGAAAGGGCAAGTATGGAGAGGATTAGCTTTGTCACAGAGATTTCAGTATTAGTGAGCAAAAATGTTCTCTTTGTAACTAAAGGAGGAGGGATCTAATATGCCAGTGTAACATAAACCCTGTGTGTGGCTTTCAAGACCTCACAAAGACCATGAGCTGAAGTTTTGACGCCATCTAGAGTACATTTGATGTGTTTCTACCTGAAAAGCATTAAGGTGGCATAGTTGGAGCATTCAGAAAACACACAAATGCGTCATGATGCGTCCATGTACTAAATGGTTATTATAGTTAACGAAAGCCATAAAAGACGTATGTTATTGGAAATAAAATTAAAAAATACAATAAAAATTCTTATTTCAGCTAGTTTAACTCGATGTACTAAAATAACAAAATATGAAATAAAATTGAATAAAAGCTAAACATGCTGAAACTAAAACTGATCAAAATGACAAAACAAAACAAATTCAATTCAATTAAAACCAAAAACTAATTTAAAATATAAATTAAAACTATGACAGTATCTCAACACTCAAAACAGAAATAAAGCTTTTCAAAAGGTAGATGTTTGTGCCTAAAGGGTCCATTTTGGTACATGTTAGTACCATATTTGAACCTAATAGGTACAAAAGTGTACTTTATGAAAAGGTACCGCCCCAGTGACACCTTTATTTTTGAGAAGGAATGATACTAAACTAACAATGCACAAAGAAACATAACACAACACATACTTTTCTTCCATCACAGGCTCTGTTTATTTATAAACTGGTATAATATAGTACTTTTGTACAAAAATGTAGAAAACGGTACGCAAAAATATCACTTCCTTGTAAATAGATGAGATAAATGCTAATATCATAAATCTGTTACTACTTTACTTTTGCCAGCAAAAAGGTTTGAGTGAACTGTGACAGATATAAAAACACACAGAAACGCAAAAACCACAAAATGTTTTTTTTTTTTGTTGTTGTTTCTTTAAAAACAAGAAAATGATACAAAAGAACATCGTTACATTTTTGCAGCAATATGGAAGCACATGACGTCTAGCAGTCTATGATGTCTAGCAAATATCAAGAGTGGACTCGTCTCAGTGCCGGTCGTCTTTGGTATGCCACAGAAAGTGGAAACACTGGGATTTTAAAGGGTTTGCAGCCCTTGATAACACTTAAATGATAAAAATTATACTTAAAACGAGTTAGGCACAACGCAGACAAAGTGTTGAAATAACAGAGGACTTAAAACCAAAAAGTCAAATACCTGCACTGTATGTACCGTTCATACTATATGGAACCTTTAATTAAAATTCATCACTTCTCCTCAGCTCAGTGCTGTTGTCAGTGCAATGCATATGCATGCTAGCTTGGGTTACATAGCGCAGCGTAGACTAAAAGAAACCTTATAAAAACCACTCAGTGCCGTTACCCTTTAACATATCTGTCTGAAAGCAGACTAGTCAAATGATCAGAAAACAAACACTAGAATTTGTATTAATATTATGACTCAAAGGCTCCTGTCTAGACCTAGAGATAGTTAACAAGGCTTCAAAATACTGTTCTGTAATCTGCCATTATGACAGTTAGCGATACTCTTTCTCCTAAGCCCAAAGTATATTCACGTACTCTTTACCCCTCAGCTTGTGCAAACACTCTCTTTTCACTAATTAGTTGGTCCACATGGTGGCAACATTGGTTGTTTCATGGTAGAAAAGAAACAATGGAACTACTGGAAATGCAACAATATAGTCATCTGCTAATTTAAAGTGCCCCTATTATGGATAATGAAAGGTTCATATTTTGGTTTTAGGAGTCCCCAACAACAGGTTAACATGGATGCAAGATCAAAAACACTATTTTCTTTTAATATGCATTTATTTTGACCTTACATGCTCAACAACTCCCAAACGATTTGCTCAATTATTTATTTTTTTAAACCCCTTCTTTGTGTGACACTAATCTGCAGTGACTGGTTCAATTGGTCTCATTTTCATTTTATCACGCTTGAAATGCTTGATAAAGAAGGGTGCTGCTTTGTGTACAGCATTACTGGGAATACAAAAGTGGCATCTATTGGCAAAGAATGAAATTGCATTTTCATTCAGACCAATGTAAAAAAAAAAAAACAGTAAGTGGGTGGACAATATGCTAATGTTTGATGTCAACATGAAATGGTTTGGTATTAGTGTTAAAAACAACTCCTTTTGAGAGACGGTGCACTTTCATCCCATTTTCTGGGATGTTTTCATTCATGTTACACACTGTAAAAATCATTGTCAAAAATCCATAATAGGGGCACTTTTCAAAGAGAACGTACATTTTTATTGCTTATTACTTCTGATGAAACTGTCTAGTGCGCATGTGTCAGCCACCTGTGTTTTTGTCCACTATTAAGTGAAGTATACTTTAAAAGGCTATGCATTCTGCTGTACTCATACATTAAGTGTTCGTATACTTTTCATACTGAGTTTATTCATCTGTCAGAGTGTTTCTATCTGACCGTCCATATGTCTCACCTTACGTGGTACCTGTGAGGAATCAAAGAGGCCACAATGGTCAAAGGCACTTGAATCCTGTCTTTACCAATACTTCTAGAGAACGTGCCAACCAGATTCTTCTTTTACACATGCGCTCACTTAGAATTAGTCTTCTTATGTAGAGTTCATGTGGCTTTTGTGCCAGTCCAAGTCTGTATATGTATCAAAAAGTAGATTTTCTTTATACTATCTTGCCACCATTTACAATCCAAAGCTCATATTTACATTTTAAACAAGATTTCCATCGTAAACAGTCTCACAGTAGTGATCGGAATGCCCCTTCAGTAATAGTCTTTAGGCCTCTGTGGTAATGTTCAGCAATTTCACAAAATTACAAAACTATTATGGAAAATCTCTGAGATCCCTTGAAGGACACCATCAGTACATGGTGTATGAGCAAGAAAATTATGTCCAGAGGAACCTTTAGCATTAAAAGGGCAATAGAGTCTAGATGCTCACTTTGGCCCAATTTTAGGTTTAAACATTTTAAGATAATGTGTTCAAATACTTGTTCTCCCCAGCAAGGGACGTCAACATTGAGGTCATGTCCCCAATTGCCATATTGGAAAGGCCACTTGGAAGGGTGATGGAGGTTTGGGGTGTGGTGAGACGGGAGGAGGTCTGAGAGGAGCACTGATGGTGTCCAAGCGGTGGGTTTATTGGACTGTAAGATGAAGGTTCTGGGTCATCAATGATGGAAGCAAAGTCAATTTGAGCATTCTCCAAGTCCAGGTTTTCTAAGGCATTGGACATGGGTGCGGGGTCCGAGTAGGCCATCGAGGTGGGCTTGGTACTAGGGTCTATCCCTGTCAGGTGCTGCTGGGCCAGGCATGGACCATCCTGAGTCTTCTCTATGTCGTGGTGCATGTGTATCTGGCCCGAGTAGTACATGGGGTTGTTGTTATTGGTGAAATTTTCAGAATGCTGCTGCTGTTGTTGAACAGGTGGGAGACGGACTCCTCTCCTGGGACTGGCGGTGGAGTGGACCGGGCTCAGGTGAGTTGGGCTGCCCAGGTAAGTTCCACCTGTCTGTTGGGATAGGCTATTTTGGCGACTCAGAGGCTTTCGTCCCTGAGGTGGTCGTGGCACCATATCCGGTCCGTAGCAGGATCCCTGCATCCCAGCGGTGTGCTCCTTGATGGAACCGGGGACTCGATTTTGCGGTGGGCTCATCAAGTTTTGATTAGAGTAGCCTTGGTAGGAGTTCCCAGGAAAAAGGTTCTGGCTAGCTTGTTGATGTCCCCCCATTTCCATGCCATCGGGCTTCCCAGAGAGACCATCGACTACCCTTTGCTCCTGCTGCTGTTCCCAAAGGAGCGCTTGCTGGGACTGCACATAATTCCTCACCATCATTTCCTTCATCTGATGCATGGGCGTCTGCGATCTACGGCTCTCTGCCAGTGCAAGGTTTATCCCTCCACTGCTAGGGAACGATCCCGCCTGGCTCTGCTGTGGAAGACCGACTTGTGTTCCCATCTGGCCATGATGGAAGTCACAGTTCGCATTGGAGGACCTGCCCATGATAGCCTGTCCTGACTGTGGAGGATAGGCCTGCATATTTGCATTAAGCCGATGCTGGTGTAGAGGTTTAGTGTTCTGGCAGGAACTGGATCCTCCCATGGATGAATGGAACTGCTCTGGCTTTACAGTAACTCTTTGATGACCAGGGTCAGATGTAGGGTCGTATACACCCTGTTGAGGGTAGTGTTGTCCTTGCATGCCTGTGCACTGGTACTGCATATCGTTCTGAGGGCTGTGGAGCTGGTTGGTTGGGCCCCAAGGTCCCGATCCGTCGCCTTGGCTGGGATAATGTGGACCGGAGGGGCTAAGCTGACAGTTGCTCATGCCAAACTCAGCTTGTTGTAGGAGATTGTTTGCAATGTCAGCTTGACCTATTATCCCAGTGGCACAGATCTCCTCACGCTGGTACGGACCTTGCATTTGAGACTGGTAGACTTGATCCATGCAACTCAGACCCTCTTGCCCGGGAGAGAGTTGACTTGCGTTGTGAGGGTGGTTGCATTGTTGAGGTGGCTGGTAGCCCATGTAGGCTCGGTCTCCACCTTGAATCACGTTACCTTGCTCTCTGCCTTCGGCAGTCCCATGTGGATCCATAGCCATGGCCTCCATCATGACATTTTCAGTGATGCTCGGTGGACGAGGCGAGTACATGTGCCTGCTGAGAGCAGCATCAGATCCGCACTGCTGCAATGCATTGCGGCGACTCATAAGGGACACGTTGCTCAAGCTATTAAAGCGTTGCACTTTGGGTAAACTCTGCGGGTCGGCACCAGAACGGACTGGGTCGCTGGCACGCCTCGTGTTGTTGCCAGGTGCCTGATGCGGATAGATCACTCCTGTGCCATATTCAGCATTAGCACTGTGTCTCCTCATGCCAACTTGCTGCAGAAACGGAGGAAGAGGTTGGCCATGGCATTCCCTCAGGAATCTTCCAGGGTTGCCAGGCTGGTCCATGTTGGGTAATGGCGTTGGCGGTGGGCCGCCGGTTGCTGCTGCATATTTAACTTTCAGACTGTACTGTTGTGCAGGAGTCAGACTCGGTAGACCTGGCAACCCCCCGGGGTTCTGGCATGATCCGCCTCTTTGGCTGTTCTGAGGAGACAGCGGGTCGCCGGGAACATCGGTCCCCATTACAGACTGGCAGTGACCCACTTGGGATACATCGCTGGAGCGTCTGCTTGACAGGTAGGGCGAGACCATGGATGAACGGCGGCTCACTGTGTAGGCCGAGCTGAGGCTGCTGGTGCCGCTGCCCCGACGGTCGTTCGGTGGACAGGACATTCCCATTCCACTAACTCCACCCAGATCTGGGGCAGAAAGCTCCATCACACGGCGGTTGGAGAGTAAGGGTGAAGGAGCACACATGCCCATCATTTCTCCTGTTGCTGAAAGGAGCAGAGAATGAAGTTAGTATGAGAATTATGTAATGGTATAATCCATCTATCTATCTATCTATATATATATATATATATATATATATATATATATTATATATCAGGGGTAGGCAACATCAGTCCTGGAGTACCGATGTCTCCCACCCTAATCAAACACACCTGGACAAGCTAATCGAGGTCTTCAGGATTACTAAAACTACAGGCAGGTCAGGGTTCTTTTCAGGGTTGGAACTAAACTCTGCAGGACACCAATGTTGTCTACTCCTGATCTATATATACCTATATCTTTATATATATATATATATATATATATAAAAACTATAGGACTTGTCACTCTTTTGTTGGTTTTCATTGCTTCTGTTGCCATCATGTGCAAGTAATTTTAATAAATGTGTCTGCTAATTGACTAAATGTAATTTATAAATGTAAATCTATAAAATAGTTTTTTGCCAGTTTTTGTCATACAACAAAAAAACGAAAAGCGTTTTTTTTATCAATACGGTAAATCAAATTTCCAATAAATCAGTGTTTTTTTATTTGTACAGTTTACAGTTTTCTTCTGGCCATTGATGTTTTAGAATAAACTAATGCCAAAAAAGGTAACATGCAACCTTTTCTTTATACTATACTGTGATCAGGCTTAATTTTAAATTTCTTTTGAGAAAAAAATAACCTTCAAATGTTTTATAATAAATTGCAAGAAATGTTTGTATAGTTTTTTTATGCATATTTGTACAGATTATGTTGGGTATTTATCTCACATAGCTTTAAACCACTTTAGCATCATTATGATGCACATTTTCATCTGATATTTGCTATTGTTAATGAAATCAAAATACTGTTTGTCAACAAAAAATGTCACCAGATTGCAAACAAAGAACAAGAGCTTAATTAGCGTAGTCCTATACCTGAGAGAGCTGGCAGTTTATTCCCTGCGCTCCGTCCAGGTGGTGTTGGTCGGCGAATTTGCTTCAGTTTGTCGATCTTCAGGTTCTCCAGCCTCTTCAAGGCCTGCACGGACATGCACATCCCCCCTGAGCCTCCGCCGGACTCGGCCACGACAGTGTTCCCACTCTCCTCTTGTGTGGTCAGGTCCTCCAGACTGCCCGCTGCATTGAGGTTCATCTCCACTCCGCTGTCATTGTTGTTAGCGCTCCCTAGTGGAGAACGCTCGCTACTACAGGATGACTGACCGCCAGGGCTTGGCTGGGATTTCTAGAAATTATTCAAGACAAATTGTAGTTATTAAGCACACAGCTCTCTGTTACAGTCAAGAAAAAAAGAGGCAAAGCTTGTCTTACCAGTGCGGTTTCTGGAGCCAGTAACTTGCAGTCCTCTCTGGTTCTCTCCTCTTTCTCTATCAGAAGCTCAGAGCTCTGTCCTGCAGGGGTCAGACCCGGAGGACGGGGTCCGGTGTCTCCACGGTGCTTTTTAGTGATGTGAGCTTCGGGTCCATGCACTGTCTTCACGTGCTTCCTCAGAGAGCTGGGGTCGGTGTAGCGCTTGGTACAGCCGGGGATCTTACAGACGTACGGTTTCTGAAGCACAGAAGCAGGAGAGGCATGTTTTGACATGTTTTGTTATACACTGAAATAAAACAGAAATGCTGTTTAGAAGTGCTTTTTTTCAGCTTATTTATTCTTTTAGTATAAATCTCAATGGTCCCTTATGGACAGGTTTTGTGGTCCAGGGTCAGATATGTATGTGGATATTTAATTTTCAGCATGGTTTTATTTCGTGCATGAGTTTACCTCGTTGGAGTGTGTTCGGTTCTGGTGTTTGGCGCGGTCTGAAGCGTTGGAGAAAGCCTTGTTGCAGCCCTCGTGTTCACACACATACGGTTTCTCTCCGGTGTGCGAGCGCAGATGAGTCTTCAGGTTCTCCAGACGCGAGTACGCTTTATTACAGCCTTCAAACTAACACACACACACAGAAAGACTGATGTTAGAGGGCTGTGGGGAGGATCAGACACAGATACGAGAGACAGAGAGTCAGAGAGTGTGCTCACAGTGCACTTGTGAGGTTTCTCTCCGGTGTGTCTGCGCATGTGGACCACCAGCATGTACTGGGCCTTGAAGGGCCGCTGCTCTCGAGAACAGTCCTTCCAGTGACACACAAACTCCTTCTTCTCTCCGTGGATGTGCTCGTTATTGATGTGCTGGGCAGAAAATCAGAGGAAAATCACTTTAAAAAATGTGACAACAGAGAAGATATGCTTGATGGAGGAAAAAAGTTGTTATTGTGCTAGGCATGCATTTTGGTATTTATTAATATTTTATTAATTGGCTTTTTCAGTTTTTCATTTTCGGATGAATTTTCATTTTATTAGTTTTTTTTTTACCTTCAGTACACTATTATAGTATTTATGGATATTTTGAATGAGCTTTTTTTCAGTTTTAAATGTTGGTAATTTGTTATGTGCGCTTGTCATTTTATTAGCTTTTTTAAAAATGTATTTCTATTTTTTTTTATTTAGTTCACTACTGTGGTGTTTATTTATATTTTATTTTCATTTTTCAATTAAATTCTAGTAAGTTTGTTATGTGCTTCAGTCTTTTTTAGCCTTAAATAAACAAATAAACTCTTCTTATAGATATTTCTGTTTAACTTTATTTTATTTTAGTTTAAAATTATTGTATTTATACACATTCTGAATTAGCTTTTATTTTTAGATTCTCAATTTGTTCAAATTTCTTTAAAGTAATTTTGTTTGTTTGCTGACCATTTGTTTTTATATTTTTATACTTTATTATTTGTATTTATTATATTTATTTAATATTAATATTTTATATATTATTTTACTTTTTTTATTCAGTATAATTTTAGTTTAAGTTTTAGTAATTTTTGTACTTGCACTTATTTGTTACATTTTTATTTACATTTGTCAAACTCAAGGAGTCAGTGACTCTTTGAAACCTCTTTTTCTCTGTCTTACATGCACGAGTTGCTCCTGAGTGTCGAACTCTTTGCTGCAGCTCTCCCAGTGACAATTGGTCTCGTAAATGGCCTCTGGTTCAGGTTTCTCCTCCTTATCAAGATCGTCTCTGCCTTCCAGTAAACCCAGAAGAGGATCCTGCAGAGCACATGTCAGAACAACATAAACAAACCCATTTTACTGCAAACAACATCTGGAGGATGTGAATCCTTCAGTCGAGTGTTAGACAAGGTTTTGAAGGTTACCTGGGTTCCAGTCGAGGATGGACTGGCCACGTCTCCCTCCGAAAGCTCCTCCAGGTTCTTGATGTTAATGCTGTCCATCACGCTGCCCAGAACAGGCTCGGTCTTCAGCTGAACACACACAGCAGGGTTATTAACATGGACTAAAACTACAACTATTTCAACATTTTGTTAATTGAAATAAAGTTATAATAAAATAAAGGTCAGATAATTTTTTTTTTTTTTTACATTTTCATTAACAGGGATGAAGCGCTAATATGACTAACTTAAAAAAAAAAGATAAAATTGCTAAAAGAAATTTTTTTTTTTTTAATGAACTAAATACTAAATATTTGTTTTATTTTTTTACTTTTATAAAATAAATAAATGATTAAATAAATAAGTAAAAAATAAAGTTGAATTAAAACAGAAAAATAAAAACAAGTAAAATAAAAAAAAAAATACAAAAATCTAACCCAAATAGCACTATTAAAAAAATAATAAATAAATAATCTGACAAAATCAGACATTACAAATTGTCATTTAAAGTTAAAACCTAAACTGGGAAAAAGAGAAAAACTACATTTGAACTAAAACTGAAATAAAAATAAATATAAACAGTAGGTTTAAAAAAATAATAAAAATGGCAAAAGATAATAGTAACTTTTTCATTTATTTTAAATTAAGCACTAAAATTACTAACTAGGGGGAAAAAAGCAAAATATGAACTAAAACTAAAATAAACATATCAAAATAAATAATATTTTAAAAAGAAACTAATACAAATAGCAAGAATTTTTTTCTTATCTCATATTGTCACGATGGCCAGCTGGAGTGCCCATGAACTCCAGCAGAGACTGCTATGTTTGTGCTACCCCGTCTGTGTTTCTCCTGGTGTAAGGACTCTTATTGTGTAGTGTTTGTTACTCATTGTCTCTGTGCTCTGTTAGTTACCATGACATTTCATTGGCTCCTCCCCTTTGTTAACTCGTCGTGTTACCTTTAAAAACGGTCTGTGTTTGTAGCCTAGCTGCGGAGTATTCTCTGTGTACTGACCTCTGCGGTGGCTCTGGGTTTTTGCTCTGTCTTGCTCCCACTGGATATAGTTTGCCGATCGACTGACCCTCGCTATCTCTCAGGACTATAATAATGCTATATCAGTAACACAGAAGCGTGGAGAGAGCGAGGGACTCACGTGTGTGTGTTTGGGAGCGTGGAGTCTGGGGCATGATGCAGCGAGAGAGCCATACATGTTCCCCTGACCTCTGCACGGATAGTTCATGGAGCTGGAGAAGCCCAGCGACGGACTGAAAACACAAACAACACACACTAATATTATAAACCTGAGGAGAGATGATGCCAACCCCTCGGAGGACCTCAGATGATGCTAACCCTCAGACAACACCCAAAACTAACTTACTTTGGCATATAGTTAATGGTGTTCACCTTCATCATGGCAAAACATGCCTTAAAGACACCTTGAAATATGACTCTTTCCCCCCAAATATTTTTATAGACCCTTGAACTTGGCAAATAGAACAATGCACATATCTGTATTGTGCCAGCACCCCATTTTATGTCATGTTTTATGCATGTCATATGCCAAATTCTGACCAATTAGGAAATAGCTTATATAAAACTATTGTAATGCATAAGCATGCAAAAAACTCCCATGAGCATGTGAAAAAGAAAAGTTTGTGTGCATGCAAAAAAAATCAATGAAAAAATTATTATAGATGACCATAATATATGTGTATAAGTCCTTAGCAAATGAGGTTTTGAGTATGAAATATATAAATTATCTTCATGGAACATGATCTTTACTTAATATCCTAATGATTTTTAGCATAAAAGAAAATCTGTAATTTTGAAATGTAAAAGAGTCTGCACCTCATGCTGCCCACAGACAGATGACCGTACGAGCTGGCAGCGTTCGGCCCACAGCGAGAGTTCACAAACGCCACCAGAGAGTTGGGCGAGGTGCGGATGACGGTCTGAAGGTCCACGCTGGCGTCCGACAGAGGAGAGATGGACAGAGCACGCTTCTTACTCAGCTTTAGCATGGAGCGAGGCGTCGAGAAACAAGACGCTGCCAGACACAGATCAACATTTCACTCATGATTTTAGGTAGCATGCATTAGATATCTTCAGCTAACACCGAGAATAAACATGAATTCATTTCGAATATTAGAATTTATTTAGAGTATTTCTAAAACCATAAACATTTGGTAAGGGTTTTCCAATCGGGTTTGTGAGTTTATGAAAAACGAATCATTAATTAAATCATATAAATATAAAATCAAAACCAATAGACAACCGGAATTAAACTCTTACACCTTTTTTTTTTATTTTAGATGGGATAAATCAACTATAAAAATGTCAAATTAAAACAAATAAATTATTTTTAAAAATATATAAAAACTTAAAACAGTTACAGTTTAAAAAGTATAACTTGGATATGTTTATTTTTGTTAAAGTAAGGAATTGTAACTAGTTTATTAAAAGATAAATAAATAAATAAACTTTAATAAATAATATGAGTTAAAAGAGAATAATCTAAATTTATATATATATATATATATATATATATATATATATATGAAAAATAAAATAAAAAGATAAAAAAATAAAAATAGACTAAAATTAAATAATAATAAAAAATCTATATTTTATTATTTACCTGCATGTTATGTGTTGGAATTTAAAAGCAAGTGTGTTGTTAAAATATTAAAATATCAACCAAAAATGGGAGTTCATGTATTATGAATGGACATGAATTAACAATAAAAAATACTTCTAAATGGACACTGATGGAGATGAATCAAATGTCAATTTTTTTCTCCTAAAATAACGTCATGTTTTAGAAATGTTCATGTTGAAGTGGACTGTGAAGGGTTTATGGGTCGTCTCACCGTCTCCAGATCCCATGAGTTCAGATCCCGGCGGGTTATGCACGAGGTTGTGATGAGATCCCATCATGCTCTGGTTACAGTAGGGGGCGCCGCTGACACCTACAACAACACCGTTAGTGCTTTAACACTAGTGTTTTTGTTAACGAAAACTATGACAAGTGTATGTTGACAAGCTTTTTCCCATGACTAAGATGAGACAAAGACGAGACGATAAAAAGGTCAATAAACAATAACTATGACTATATCAACATGCAATTTCATTTATTAATGTATTTAAAAAAGAAAAAAACTTATCATCCAAAAAAGGAGACAAAATGTTATTGCGGACTGCTCTACATGCTTCTAATATGCCATCTGTTCATGAGTGCAGTTGCCAGATATCAAGAGTTCAGATCCCCCAATCAGAGCTTCGCTGTCGCAAGGATATATATATATATATTAGAGCTGAAATGATTAATCGCGATTAATCGCATCCAAAATAAAAGTTTTTCTTAACATAATGTATGCGTTTATGCTGTGTTTATTTATTATGTTTATATTAAAACACACACGTACAGTTTACATGTAAATGCATTTATATATTTATTTCCTTATATTTGATATTATATCTAAATAGATTTAATATATAAACATAACATATTTTCATTAAATATATACATGTATGTGTTTGTATTTATATATACTTAATAAATATACACTGTATATACAAATATATTACATAAAGAACAACTTTTATTTTGGATGCGATTAATCGTTTGACAGCACTAATAAATACTGTATATACATTTACTTATTTATTTATTTTTTTAAATATTTATATGTGGGTAAAAGACTTAAAAAAAAAAGATTTATCAAAAAAGCAAAAGTGTAATATTGCTTTAAATTGTTGAATTTTTTTGCATAAAAATGATGTCACACTGAATGACAATGTAACATTATTTCAACCAAAATTTAACATTCTATTCTTTAAAAACGTACAAAAGAAACTAACAAGGACCTGTAACACAGGACTAAGACTCAAACTGAAAATGAACACTGTTTAATTCTTCAGCCTGGCTCAGTTAAAGTGAGACTCCTCGTCTGACGAGTGAATGATTATAATGAGCTCACTCTCTGGCGGAGGCATCCCGCGGTGTCCCATCATGCCATGTGGCGGACGCATGTAGGGGTCCATACAGGCTCCTGGGGTCATAGAGGGGTTAAACATCTCTCTGGTGACGGGTGACACCTGGCTGTAGGGCGATCTCACTGACGGAGCCAGTCTGCGCACACACACACACACACACACACACACACACACACACTATTCATTATTATACACATAAACATTTTTTTAAATTATACATTTGCACATACTTCAAATTAATTTTTTTTAATACACACATAAGTAAATATAGAAATAGGTGTATTACATAGGTTTTTTTTTTAAATCTATATCTCAATCTCTTTAATTAGTATGTATAATATAAAATAAATATAGGAATGTAATATAAAATAATTAGTGCTGTCAAATGATTAAATGTGATTAATCACATTCAAACTAAGTTTGTGTGTGCACTGTGTTATTTATTATGTATATATAAATACACACGCAGTATATATTTTGATAATATTTACATGTATATACATTTAAAATATTCATATTATTACAAATATTATAATATTTTGTATATTATAAATATGCCAAATGTGTATCTTTGTACAAATGTGTACTTTTGTGTGCATATATATATATATATATATATATATTTACAATACTTTTACATCCCTAATATATATATATATATATATATATATATATATATATACACTGCTCAAAAAATAACTGTGCTGACAACAAAATCACACAAAAATGATCAATGGAAATCAAATGTATTAACCCATGGAGGTCTGGATTTGGAGT
>JAUCMS010000093.1:687692-714857 GCA_032357445.1 Enteromius radiatus | reverse complement strand
CTACCATGGTTGGCTATATATATATATATATATATATAATTTATTATAATTATTAAAATTAATATTATTATAATTTATAATATTTTTTATTTTATTATTATTTATTAATATAATATGTAAAATTATACTCCTGCATAAAATGGTTAATGGTTTTCCTTGAATATTTTTTATCTTGGTATACCACTTAACTAATTATGAAGCCTAAGTTTTAGAATATATATATTTATAGTGCTGGGCAATGATAAATCAATTAAAGGTTTTTGTGGTTATAATATATAGGTGTGTCATTTATTATTCAAATTTAAAGATACAAACATATAGTATATATTTAGAAACAACATGTATGTGTATATATTTAAAATCACATATATATGTTATATATACATATATATATAGTCCACACACACACACACGCACACATATATTATGTAAACAATATATATATGTATGTATATTAGTATGTGTGTGTCTGTAGTTTCTTGATAGATAAATGTGTTTACCCAAATTATAATTTCTATAATGCAAAATAATGATAATTACGCAACATATTCAAATTTTCTGCTGTATTTTATTTTATTTTTTGTGGGATTCACCCTCACGGATTGGGAAGCTAAGGCTTTCTCCCTTGACCTACTAATATAGACACACTTTCTTCTGTACGAGTTGAAAGTGTCTCTCTCTCTCTAGCTTAACAAGTCCTCAAGAATTAGGTTATGCTCAGGAAATTATGTGAGTGGTTGGGGCTTTGAGCCAATAAGGGTTTAGAGAGAATGAAAAGACAGGTGACATTAATTCCCTGACCTGTACTGATGCTAGCTTACTCCAGATAAACTACCAGTGTCCTTGCTGAAAACACACAACGCTCTGCTCTTATAATGATGCGGACGCTTACCGTTTATATCACAGTATGAAACAGCTTATCTTGTTTATTAACTTACTGTGACTTACTGAACAATAAATTATGCATTTTCTCGTTATACTGCAAATATAAGATTTTTTGAGCCATTCATCCTAATTTAAGAAATTATACATTTATTAACTTTTTCTAAGTTGCATTACATTTCCAGCAGGCACTGCTGAGCAGATTGCTTACGATTGTAGTCCGTTACTGATCCCAAATTACATGGTCGGTACACATTTTAGGTAATATAATCAGATTACTTTGACCGAAATCGGTGATCACATTGATTTAAAAAAGATAATAATATACAACATAAATATAAAAATACAAAAAAATAAATTCCATTTGTTTACAAACATCAAGTGCATACCATAGACTGATAGTAAACTAGAGTAAAAAAGTAAATGTGTTCATCAGTAGTTAATGCACTGCTGAAATGCTAGGAAAACACTATTATTTTTGTAAATCCAGTGGTCAAATGACTGTTCATCTCAGTTTTCTGTGTATTTTTTTCCCCTCCAGACTAGTGAATGATCCTTATGTGAATTTCCACAAACGTGAGGACTTTCTCAATGTATATAAGCAGTAGGCATTTTAGAAAGAAACAAGATAAACGAGGCGGAATCAACGAATGATGAATAGTTTATTGCTATTGTGTTAATGTAAACATGTAATCAATAAAAAAACAACTGTAGTTTGATTATGAGCATTTTATAATCTAATCACATGCTCTTTATTTTTAGAATCTGATTGAATAAACCAGTTTACCATGTAATCAGTTACTACCCAGCACTACCAGTAGGGGGCTCTGGTTTTGTCTCGGTGTCAGTTGACAAATTTAAGTCAAGCTACGACCTGAACATTGACTAGTAAACCGGTCTGGATCTTCAAAACAACCTCGCGGTCAGTGCTATTGTGAGGAAGTGCATCGCTGTATTATAATAGCTCAGACTTTGGATTACAAATATTACCAAAGTACCCAAAGTATTAATTAAACTTGGATGCAATCTTTACATTTATCGGTGCATGCATTCTCTGGGAATCAAACCCATGACTTGATGTCGCTAGCACTATGTTGACCGTTTGCTTGTAGTCGATGAGATGCACCATTTTCATCAATGCAGTGTTTAAAGATAAAAAATGACCCAAGCAAGAACCAGAAGACTGGTGTTGATCCAGCTGCATCTGTAGTCATTTGTAAAGATGTTTTCCTGGTGAGTGGTTTTCTGTCAATGCATACATGAACATGCTTCTGTTTGGTTGAAAGATTTCAGCGCTGCTAATCAGACGTTCCCACAAACGCTTGGCTGGACAAAGAGGTGGGCCTGCAGCCAGACAGTAGATCCAAACCACACAAATGTTTCATCACTGATGCATGAGGCTGGAACATTTTCCTTTTTCTGCAAAAGAAGTGTTTGTGATTGAATAACTTTGAGCTGGAAGCCAAGAAGGCTGTGTTTGAGGTAGCTGCGCTCCACCACCTCCGGGGTCTCCAACTTGGACACTTTTGGGAAAAATTGGGTTGTGGGATGTCGCATGCAGAAAGCCCATACAGTTTGCATAAGGTCAGGTAATGGTACATTCAAAGTCCTCCTATCACTAGCTTCTACCTTTTTTTCCCCGACCCTTTTGGCAAATATTGTTGAGGGAGTTGGCCGCTGGCAGCCTATCATCCTGCAGCTCTTGACCGGTTACCCGTTTACACTAAGCAGGAGTTGAGCAAGGACAGTACCAAGATGGGAGATCTCTTGGAGAAAACGGTCCGTGTCAGTTCAAGTAGCCACAAACTTGTTCAGATGTTACCCGTGGTCCTTGACTGATCCCTGATCAGAATGTTGTGCATTTGCAAACTTCGATCAGGTCTGTGTTTAGTAAGAGTCCTTCAGACAGAGCCTTTCTGAGAGACTCTTGAGTATGTATCTTAGAGATACGAGAACTTTCCATGACCGGGATAAGTCTTGAGCATGGAGCATGGAGACGTCTTTTAATGAAAAGACTAAAAACAGGTGATGATAAAGTTGCATAACCTCAAACCGAAATGCCCCTCAATCCATCTCCTCCTTGTTTCATTGCAATTGAATTGCATGGATAGAAGCACTTCAATCCCAGTGACCAAGAAGTCTCTTATCTCACTTCACCTCGGGATTGAATTTGTTCTCTCCATCATATTCTCTTGTAGAGATGGTCCTCCTGACACGGCTTGGGCTTGGGATCAAGGATCCATCTTTGAAGGGTTTCAAGCAATCTTTCATGAGTTTCGCCAGACTACACCTACAACAAAGATAAGGTAAGGACTCCAAAATATTGTTTGTTGCCTCATTCCTTGGCATGTGCCAGGGACCTTCGTTTTTGATGAGCACAATGTCCAAGGTGTCCCATCTAGATCATTACCCTACTAGGATGACTGATTCAATCCCTTCTCTAGATGATGCAAGAAACTTCCACCCACCCTCTGTCGGTTTGAAGGAACTCTTCGTCAAACCCAGGAAGTAATGCTAACGGCTGAAGACAGCTTTATTAGAGTCTCCAGTGAACTCTAGGAGTCCAGAATCCACTAGAAGACCTGCAAAATGTGTGGGTATGTACACTTGTGGTGTTTGTGTTGAAAATGTTCTTCGTTTGGTCAAGGTAGCTGTTTGGTAATTTGAGGGCTCAAGCTACGAAACCAAGAATTGAGCTCAGAGGACCAGATTTTGAACTTTCGAATTCTGACATTGCAGCACCTCTTGGTTTGTTTGGGGTTGGTGGTTATTCTGGGTTTTCTTCATTCTGCCAGTGTTTGGACCTACAATCCATCTTCAGCACAGGTACGGTCTTCTTGTAGGGGCTTGGGCACATCACAATCACTTGGATTTGAACCTGCAATCTTTCATTTACAAATGGAGATCAGTAAGCACTAAACCTCACCACACCACTCCACAAAACACCTAATAGAGCTAGTAAAATGTGTATCGATGCACGATGAAAAAATGCTTCTATTATCAGCCGAACGGGTGAATTAGAGTGAATTCTTTTCAGACATTCTCTTTTTGGTGTAAATAAGGCCTAAAATATAGTTTGAACCCTGCAAAGAATGAACCATGACCCCTTGAGAAAAGATACCTTCTTGAAGGTTCCTACTAGGTGAATATTGAGTGTACAGTAGTTTGCATCGGGAAAACATTTCTGCTGAATGAATGACTTTACATAAATCTTGCAATGTAGCAAAATCTGTAATAAATCCCCAGGCGCCACCTGCTGTTTGTGTTTGGTATGACTACCTGAAAAGATCAACCTTAGAATTTTTTGCGAAACTAAACCATTTAGAAAAACCAGTGCTAACCTATTATTTGGTCTAAGAAACCCTACATTCAAAACAGTCCCAGAATAGAAAAACATATCTGATATCTATGCTTGTGCTGGAAAGCTATAGATTTAGTTGGTGCCCATCTTCCCTAACCCTGCGTGAATATTTAGATCCAAAATTCAACCATAAAAACCATTTAGATAAAAGTGTGTTGAACATGTCATCTTACCACCTTCTTTTTTTGATCTAGTCCAAATCATCCTCGAAGGATTCTTAACTAAGAGTTACCTCATTACCATTACCTCACTTTCACTATTACGTTACCTTGAGCCGTATCTAACCCTGCAAGACAACATCAGAATAATGGTCAAAGTGCACAGTAATGATTACGTTCACGTTTTGGCAGAGAGTTTTACATCGCATCCAAGATATAAATTCAGTCAGTTCATGCGTTCTCTTAGAGTCAAACCCGCTGGTGTAAGTGCCGTGCTATTGGATCATTTCTGTCTTTAGTCACTCAGGCTTGTATTTAGAAAAGCAGAGACAAGTGAAAGTATATCTTAAAGATGTGGTTTTGGTATATGAACATGCACATGCTTCTAAGAGTTGAAGTACAACCCCTCAAGCGCCTGCAGAAAAACTGCTCTGCAAAACATACTTCCCGCCTGCTTGAAGACCACTGCCTTTGATTTTTAAGCAATCCTGAAGTCCGTGATCAGCTGGTTCAGGTGTGTTTGATTAAGCTTTAAGCTAAACTCTGCAGGACCTTGCGTCTTCAGGAGTAGGGTTGAAGACCGTTTGATGTAAAAGGTGTGAATATGTTCCTCTAGTGGCAGAAAAGGGAATTACATCAAATAGTTACTAGAGCTTTTCCCGGTTATTGAAGCAGTGCCATCTAGTGGGAACTCCATAAATCACACATCCTGTGTTTATTATGGATAAATTAATTATACTGGCCAATCATACTTAATCTGTTGCTTTCCACTATGTCCTGAGACAAACACGGTTTACTGAAAACCACTAAAATGCGTTCTCTAAAGCTAGCAACGGCTATATAGAATTAATCTAGAATTTGAGATACCTTTTGATAAATCTTAGTTAGTTTTCTAGGCTTTTTCATGACCTTCCACTTCGATGTTCACCCTTACCAGGGATGAAACTCATGTTTTACATAATAAACAAGACATACTTTCTTCAGAATATGTGCATGCACTGCCTGCATTGTTGAACAGTGACGTACCTTCATAACTATAGCATAAGTATAAAGTTCATATTTGAACACTGTTTCTAGGGACCGAACACTGATGACTGATGACGGGTGAAAGTTCAGTTAGTCATCAAGCACGTGTGTGTTATGTATTTTATAAGTGTGTGACGTCTTCCTGAAGTCTGCGGTCCACGTCTATGAGTGCCAAGGTGTCTTGTATGTCATCATTTACGCACCCTGATGTCATTCCAAACCTGCATTCTTGTAACCTGACTTCATTTATATTCATATATATATATTTTAATCCATGCATAAGTTTGTCAGTGATGCATTGTTTCTTCAAAATATCTTCTTTTATGCTTCATAGGAGAAAGTAAGTCATACAGGTTTGGGTAAATGATGATAGATTGATCTTTTTTGGATAAACCATGCTTTTAATTGTGCTGCCTTCCTCTGAACAAACTTGATGCTGCTTCAGAGTGGTTTCAGGTATAAAAACGACCCCTTTATTCTCGATCCTCTTCCTGCAGGCTTGTTTAACTCATACTGTGATGAGTTTTTTCTGTGCCCAGTGGTGCTGAAAATATGTAACGAGTCTGCTTTTGTGCAGCTGCATCACTTTTTTTTCTCTTAACCCTGTACCAAATAGCAAACCTTAGACTTGGACAATTTATATAACTTCTGTCCTATATCAAATATTCCTTTACTGGCAAAAATTTTGGAGTTGCTTTATAGTTGCACAACCAGCTTTTTGTCAATAATCTTTTTAAGCCACTGGAGTCTTTTTTTAATTATTTATTTTGTTGCATTGAGCAAGCCTTGGTTAAAGTTACAAATGGCATGTGATGTTAGATCCAATAGTTCACCAAAACTGAAAATTCTATCATTCTGTTTACTCACCCTTGAGTAGTTCTAAATCTCTATCAATTTCTGCCGAACACACACAGAAAGAATACTATAGAAGTCAATGGTGACCCAAAACAGCCTGGTTGCAAACTTTCTTCAGAATATCTTTCTTTGTGTTCGGCAGAACAAAGACATTCATACAGGTTTGAAACGACTCGAGGGTGAGTAAATGATGACAGAATTTTCTTTTTTTTGGGTGCACTATTCCTTTAAGTATCATTACTATGCTGATGACATGCAAATTAATATTGTGTGCAAACATGGTCTCATTTTAGATGAAATGCATTTTTTAGATACAATTATAAATGTCATTTGTTATATTTAAAGCAGCAGTGCATGCATTAGTTATTAATGGTTTGCGAGGTTCTTCTCACCTCTACTGAATGCATTTGTGAGTTTGTGAAACTAGAACGTTTCAAATCTTTTGTAAATCATTTATATATCTCAGCAGAGCTACATCAGTATTAGTTCATTTGTCCAATACACGTTGGATGGCGTCTCAATCTGATTCGTTGTCATCAGTTTATGTTGGAAGCTTATTAATGTTTTAGTATTTGCTATTCACCGAGCACAAATAACACCATCTGACCCCGGATTCATGGAATTCCTTGAAAATGTGCTTTATTTGTAAATGTGAGGCTGCAGGTTTTCTGGGCTCCTGTCCTGGTTGACCTGTACAATTCCTGCTTGTGTTTGCATCATTCTCTCGCTACATGTGTCATGGATATAGCACTATACGCTGCTTTCTCTTGTAGTGTTTCTGTGCGTGATGACCTGGAATCAAGATGTTTCTTTGGATTGGTCTGCGTTGGTCTGTTTATGGTTAGTTAGTAAATGAGTGAGAAGGAAGACAGCTTGCCTTTATGAGGGGAGAACAGTTGTTGCTGTAAACAAAGTGAATAGATTTGAATGGAAAGACTGATTTGAGCTCTTGAGTTCCTGTTATCGAGTGATCGCCGGGTCACTGTCACTCATGAGAGGAGCTTGTGTTCTAAATGTGATGTAACTGAGTGGATATTTCAGGTAATGGGGTCTACAGTAATAGGATCAGCCGGTGGATTTACAAGTTATTTGAAGTGGCTGACACACTGCATTGTGGGAGTAAACATTTTACATGTGACCTTTTGATTTTTTTTTTCCCCTGCATGCATCATTTTATGAGTTCAGATCTCTGTCTGCTGATTTAAAATGACTCGCAGATCGTGTCTGTGTTTGAATCAGGGTGATTATTAGTGCATGTATGCAGTCGCTTTTACTTACATTTAATTTCAAGGATTCAAGGATTCTTTATTGTCATACCTGCACACTTCCATGTTATGGTACGACATTAGGACCCCAGGTCCCGTTTAAGCCACATAAATAACAGGGTAATATAAATCATGCACAAACTACAAACACACACAAACAAACAAACAAAAAAACACTTAGGAAAAAGGTTTTCCAGGCTAGACTTTTTTGTCTTGCTATTTCCAGCCAAAATAGCTAAAAATTCCTAAATTTTCTAAAAAATACATATCGTCGTTTTCAGAAAAATAAAAAAAAAATAAAAAAAGTTTTTGCTTACAACAAGCTAAATAATCTGCCAATGGGGTACACAAAATGATCTTATTTTAACAGAAAACATTTATTTATTCATTCATTTTTGCTCATTTAATGTAAAAACACTTGTTTTTCTTGTACTAAAATGTACTAGTTAATGGTTAATAAGGTTCAAGATATACCTTTTTGTAAACCCAACAAACTTTTGTCTGTGAAAAACTTAATTTACAATAAATGACACTTGTAGTTTTATATTTTGTTCCTGATATAATATAAGTTTGTCCAGATGCTCTCTGGGGATGCTGTAGATGAAATTGCAAAACAAATGCATATTAAATAAGGCGCAGGGGTTTTTCTGGACCGTCAGTCGGCTTGGCTTTCAGTTGTCAGTTGAGAAGCTAGTTTTCTTGTGTTCTCCTTTCAGTTACTACTCTTGCTACGTCATCTGACCTGGTTCTGGATGTCCGTATGATTCTGTGAGCGGTTCATGACATTCACGAGGACACGTCTTACACATCACGCTGCGGCAGATTATCAGTGCGTAGGGTGTGTGTGTGTGTTTATGGACGCAGGATTAGAGTAATTCAGTGTGTCTGTGGGTTAGTATGTCAGTGTATCAGTAAGTCAGTAGGTTTCACCGGAACATAAACGTCTTTGAATTAGCTGCTTCCTGCGTTTATGAACTTATAGTGCGTGCGTATGTGTGCGCACACACACACACACACACACACACATACACGGCCTTTCTGTGACCTGATGATGTTGTCTGTATTGTTGCTTGGCATGAAAAAAGTGAGCTTAAAAAGACATAGCAGCTGCACTATGCCAATTTCGGAGGAAAAATATAGTTTCTATGCTGATTTTCAGTTTACACACACACACACACAACAAATGTACAGTATGTGAGATCTGCTTCAAAGAGCTTCTTTAGTTTATTGGATACTGCTGCTTTAAGGCAACATGCTTGTCTGAGCTTCATTCATGAGCATTTACTGAGAGATGAAAGCACTGCTCTGTTTCCTGAATTATTGCATCACTGTTTTGGTGTTTTACTAATATTACTGTCATTGTGCTGCTGTGTTTATAAGTGCAATGACTGACACCCTTTTCAACGTGGCAAGACCCATTTGACCTGATGACATGAGTACAAACGGACGACCTCACAGTCACAGTTATATATCGGATCACGCATACAGGTGCATGCGCCGTCAGTCAGTCAGGGACAAAATGCAACTCTTCTGTACACAACCTGAGGAGAACTGCCAGAGTTTATCACTCTCTTTGCATCAAGTCATGCCTCACGTATACAGTGAGGTCCAAAAGTTTGAGACCTAGAATTATCACGTTTTGGTTTAAAATGAACATAAAACATGAGAATATCTCAGTATTTTTTAGCATGTCTCAGCAACATGCACTGAAACTGAATTAACTGAATGTAAATGTAGTGTATTGTAGTACTAGCTGCAGAAAACTTGTTTGTTTATATTACTATAGAGGCTATATTACCACGGCAACTCTAGGATTACCAATTCATTCAAGTACTTAACTATAAATTACTGTAGTATTTTATTCATGTTCTCCAGCAGGATCTGAGATGATCAAAAGAGCATCTTGAGCTTCAGTCGGTGGAAGAAGAGTGCATTTATTTCTATAGCACTTTATATACTTCTGTTTGTTTTAAAGATGTTAATGAAGAAAAATAATGTTTTATCACAGAAACATACAAACAAAAATGCTAAAACATGCTTTTCTTTCCTTTTTTGCACGAATAAACATAATCCCAGATTTTGGACACCAGTGTACCTCGAGCACAAGCGATATTTTGTGTTTGATGTCATGTTTGCAACTAAACCAAACAATTTTTTTAAAATGAACAACCCTTTTTATGTCTGTCTCTAGCAGCCACACCAGAAAATTGTGCCGTTGTTTGCTCATCAAATATAGACATCTATAAAAACCAATTGAGTTATTTGCCCAAGCAAACACGCTCTTTGCCTTTTAGACGTTATTGATTGCCTTCTTAGAAATACAGGCTTTTTCTGAGGATGATGATCAATTAGTTGTCAAATGATAAGAGACTGTATGACACTGAAATATTGTAAGATCGGTCATCAAAGGGATACAGAAGAGCAAGGTTGTTTGCTTTATTGATGTTTGCCCTTATATTAAAGTCCTCCACACATGAAGTAATAGACAAAATATATTTATTTTTAAAAATACACACATTCAGCAAAATTACAGAGTACAATACAGTACAGATTTCCAAGCTATATCTCACAAATAAGAAAATATTCCTTTATTTAAAAAATTATAGAAATCAATCTCACTGAGGTTTCGCTCCTTCAACGAGCCTTAGCTTTAAGATCATGCCATAACTTACAGTAAAAATAAACACAACACACGTAGATGGGATTGACGTGGCTTGATTCGTACTAACGACGCAAAATAACATATAAAGTGCAGTTGCAGATTCCCTACACTATGCATCACTAGGAAGTGCTTCAGACTAAACAAAACCAGAACATAAGACACAATAAACAGTCACAATAAACATGGGCGAAAATACACCTGTAACATGCACAATGTAGGTTATTGTACTGTCTGTAGATTACTGTGCTGCTTTAGCAAAGGCGCTATATAAATAAGTCTTATTATTATTCATATTACAGATAAAGGAACAGAAAAGAAAGCCGGTACACATATTTAGTTGCATTTGCTGGTGCTTAGCGTAAACAGTCAAAATAAGCCTCGAGAAGTCTTGTAAGAGAGAAATTAGATACTAATGCACCACTTTCATTTGCTCAGAGCTTTTCTGGGACGTGTGGCAATATCTAAATGTTTACTGTCATGTTGGGCAACCGTTGCTGAGTCAGGCCTAAACATGGCTTTTACAGTGGCTTTGATTTCCCTGAGTATTTCATCATCTGTAAAAACCCATAACAGAGAAGCTTTGCTTGGGCAGAAAGCCTTGATTAGAGCGTATAAATAGGTGTACTGTTAAAGGGCTAGTGTATGATTTACTCATCCTCATCCTAGGTCTATATGACTCCAATTCAAGTTATATTAAAACTGAAATAATATTTTAGGCCTTTATTCTCCACCTGGAGCCATGCGAGGCACATTTTGTTATGGATGGATGCGCTTTATAGCACTTCGTTTGGAATACTGAACAAAAACATCTATTCCCATTATAAAGCTTGCATCATTTTTATAATATAACTCTGAAAGAATAAAGTTTTATGTGACCCCGGATTTATTCAGCTTTCACTTATCTCAGGTTCATCCCTTATGACTGGTTCTGTGCTCCAAGGTCACATATACACCTATCATGCCTTGAGGGTGAGTAAATCATGGGCTAAGTCACGTAATTGTTCTTTATGTGCACCCGCAGGATTCTACGATCATGTCCGGGACGTCGGTCTTCACGATGGTGTGCTGAGAGTTGAAGTAGACCATGGAGAGCGGCCGTCTCTGGATGGGAACGCAGCAGGACGACACGGCTGTATTTATGCCGTTGGCCTTCAGCTGACTGAAGACGGTCGCGTGGAAGGAGGAGGCGATGCCGGGCGAGCCGGATAAATGCTGCGGACACTGTCCCATACAGTAGTTCATATGGTAGCCCTCGGGCGCTATGATCCAGTCCTGCCACTGTATGTCGCGGAACTTGATGTAGAAGTCTTTTTTGCAGCAGACGCTCACGTCGTCCCCGCAGCGCAGGGAGCGTTTGCTCAGCGTGTGTTTATTGGGGTCTTCCCGCAGCTGCACCTGTGCGACTAGAAACGGCTGATGGGAAGCTTCGCTTGAGGCTTCGCGACTGCATAGGTTGCGTCCGCCGTCTTCGCAATGCACCTCCAGACGGAGACTACGCTGACCGCCGTCCAGAAAGGCCTGGAGGGCTCCGGTGACAGGGAACGTGTGCCACCCGCCTCGAGACACATCCACGCTCCTCTGGAGCAGAAGTGTGCGATTAGCGCTGCCGGACCCCGGCAGAGAGATTTCTGCGTTCACGCGGCCACCGGGATGAGGCGCATCGGCCGGACGCACGTAAAGCCACAGCGAGGACTGAAGCACCTGGACGCTGTGACCTTTCTCCTGCAGGAACTGGAACGACAGGCTGGCGTCGATGCCGTCAGAAACCTGGTCATCTGGAGAAAAATCAGACACAGGTGCTCAGAAGAAGTGCAAGAGATTTTCTGTGAAAGCATCAAAAGTTGAGCCTGCTGAAGCAGCTTGCCTTAAACTTTTACGTTTTCAATAGTGCGGATTGTTCTTAAAACCATTCATTTCAGTATTTAGCTGAAGAAACTGGGTCTGAATATGCTTCTTGCCTGTGGGAACGTTTTAAGAATGCTTTAATAAACAATTAGTCAGATCTACACACCTTTCAGTGTGTAAATATCTCCAGCATAGTTTGTTTTGATCTTTAAGGACGCAGTTTCCCATTTATAAATCGTAGTTTTTTCTGTATAAATCGTTCCAAAAACCGTTTAATTCAGTGTGAGGATTTGTGCGCACTTACCAAATTACACTGAACGTCTTAGAAATAAAGGTGCTTCATTATGTCAGAAGAACTTTAACTGATTTGTTCCTTGTGGAACCAAAAATGCACGCGCCAAAATGTTTGTATAGATCGTTCCAAAAAGCATTCAGTTCAGTGTGAGAATATGTGCGCACTTAACACTGAACGTTTTAAGAATGCTTATATAAACTCATATAAAGTCAGACGCACTCGCCAACATTCCTGTATAAATCGTTCCAAAATTCATTTTTTGTGCGTACTGAACGTTTTAAGAACACTTCTGTAAACTGCTTATAAGTCAGATGCACTCACCGACATCAGCGAAGCTCACGATCTCGTACGCCTGGTTATTCGTGCGCGTGTTTGGCACGTTATTGTCCAGCTCCAGCGTTCCGTCCTGTCTGACTCGGCCCGCGTGGAGCTTGCGCAGCGCCGTCATGAGCGCGGCGCGCGGCACCGTCTGCGTGATGTTCGGCCTCTCGCGCAGGTGAAGTTTGCTCAGGATCTGCTGTTTGGCTATCTCGACCAAGTAACGCTGCTCGGTGCTCTTCTCCATCGCGGGCATGCCGCAGGTCGGGCAGCCGGTGGCGGCCGCGCTCGTTCCCTTCACCGCAAGCGCGCTCAGCACCACCAGCGTGGACAGCGCCGAGGACGCGAGGACGCACAGGTTCGCCCACGAGAACGACACCAAGAACATGTTGAGTTTGCTCGTTTGGGTCTGACAGAGTTTGGAGAGACGCGCACTAGCGAGTATATGGAGAGGAGTGAGCCGCACCTGAGCACTCAGAAGTGGGGTAATCCATCAAAAGTTGTGACACGTTTAAGGGCCGCACCAATGACGCGCACTCCTAGCTGAAACGTGTATATATATAGCTCTGCTGGGGTTAATCATTAGCGCGAACAAATAAACATACGACACTTACAGTGCCACGTCGAGACGCGGCTGCCCAAGCGAAGTCCAGACGCTGACCTCTGTCCCAGTGACCCCCAACATCGAAACCCTAAAGCATCCAAACCAAACAGATCACAAGACAACACGAGATCGGTAAATATGACGCAATATGATGGCTGTTTCAAATGAAGAAAACCATGGTGCAGACGCGCAGCGCATCTGTTCATACAGTTGCCTCTGTTTATGTCCCAATGACCATTAAAAATGATTATCTTGCAGCATTTACTGTCATCTATTTTAAAAGAGTGGAAGGCACTAATGGTGTTTCCTTCAAGGTGTTCTTAAAATATGATCTTGTGTTCCACAGATAGAAGTCTATCATCCAAAGAATGATCTAAACCATCCCTTTAAAATAATAAATACAAAATATAAACAAAGATTGTGTGCTCATTTATTAAGGGGACAGAAAAATAATAGTTTCAGAATTCTCCAGGAAGGAGTAATTAGTTTAAGAATGCATTTTATTAACTAGTTCAGACAGGCTATAGTACCGTGTAATAGTGCTAATACAGAAATAAAATTCCATTTAATTTAGCGTTACTTGCATTTTTTATAGTTCATTGTGTGCGCGCGTTTATTTATTTGTTTTATTTGATGTTTTTGGTGAAATGTTCAAACTAGAGGTCATCGGGTGCTCGTGCTTTTAAACCGTGTCTCGTTGTTTAGTAACTCAGACAGATACTTTTATATAGACTAGTGCAATACGTGGGCAGCGCGAGAAACAAATAAAAGTAAGAGGGAAATACATGAATAATACCTTCATCCCTGCATGAGCGTGTGGTGTAATTGAGGGTAATTAATTGACACAGATAATGAAGCCACGTGACAGATGCTGTCCGCTGCTCAGACTCGCAGTGCGCAGGCGCCGTCTAGTGGACACACATCAGCGGTGTTCAGATGGAGAGCACTGACCACACAATAATGAACGAGGAGTGCTGTATGACATCTGTGCGTGGGTTACGTCACGACGTGCGCATGTTGTCGTGTCCTAATTAAAGTTAGTTCAGCATCTGACATTTTAGCTACTTTGGATAACCTCAGAATTCTTAAACAGTGGTGGGTTTATGAATCATTTGTCTCCCGTTGGTGTTGTGATGCTACTAAATGTTTGCTGTACCAAATGTGTCCTGATAACCTTTTACCTTCTGACTCCTTTTTGGTGAGTGTCTTTTTTAGCCACATCAGTAAATGACTCATTTGGTATGTCAGGTTATATTTAAATGTGGAATTTGTTCATTTCAGACAAACATTGCTTCACAAATACAACTAAATACTATCACAATAAAATGGATCACAGATGGGCGCATTCTAAAAATGTGCTTTTAGATATTGTAGTAGACATCTTTTATTAGAGGAGATTGAAAACACAAAATGCAGGATTTTGACAAAAGCTTAATGATGACAAAATATGAACATTTCACAGCAGCACTACAAAACACATAGTCCAAACGATTACATGATTTATTGCGTAATAGGTTGCTAATTTTTAGTAATGAATTCAGATTACTTTTAGAGTATCATATTTGTTTTAAACGATCCATTCAAGTATAACATACCAGTCTAAAAGTACAATCATGAAATGCATTAAACATCACAACAGGGTTTCCCAAACTGGGCTTATAATGTAAGAACTGAAGTGAGTGGATATAAAGATAATAATGAAATCATGTAATCCACAAAAAGGTAACTGTAATCTGTCACGAGCATTTTAAAATGTAATTTTCAGAATTACTTGTAAGAAACAGGACGTACTGTAGCAAAGTTAAAAATGTTAAAATCTCGGTTCTTACCAACAAAACTGAAATTTGAACTGATCAAGGTAACGTTTCTGGCCGTAGAGCGATGCACGAGGTTTAATTGCCCTCGTGCTGTTTTTCTCAGAACAGGATCTAGTTTAATCCAGCGCGGTTGTGACACTGACCCGACCGATCCAGCAGATCAGTTACACAAAAATACCCAAGATTGTGAAAATGAACCCCACAAAATGACCTAAAGGGCTCAGTGTTTGAGAAGAAATAGGCCTAATTCATCAATACGTGCAGGTACAGTCTGATCTGCTGAGGTCACACTATATAGGAGAAAGGTGAAAGTGAAGCGTGAGTTCATTCTGTGCTTTATTTGGAATGTTCCTGACCTCAGGAAGAAAGATCAACACGTCGCTCGCTCTGATGTCATGCACTCCGCGTGTGCTCCAGCCCTTCAGCTACATATACACTGTATTTATCTATCTTTAGTTTCAAATGTAAAACCGTTAACAATATGAATCTAATGTCTAATTTAGTCTAATTAGACTAATTTACTTCATGTTTTTAGTAAATGTTGGTCATAAATTATATAAAAGTTGTCTTTTCTTCTCAGATGGCTAAACGGCCCTTGGAATTTTAGAAAGTGGTGTTTATCTTTATAAAATGTTTTGTAGGACACTTTCTGACAACCAGTAGTTGAATGCATTAATAAATATTAAATTGATTGTCCATATGATTACACTGTAAGTGAATATGCTTAATATCTGAATGTAACAATTTAATATAAATTCACAACAACATAGCCTACTACTGATCCAAATATTTGTAGGCTATTATTATATTTTTAAGTCACTATTTAAATATGTAATGTTAATGTATTGTGTGTTCAAACCCTCCCTCTACTGGACGCATCAGGAACAACAGGGGCTTAAATCTGCCCGCTCCAGGTCTGGTTAGCTCCCTGCCTGCCTCCTTGTAAACCCTTTAAAAGGTGTTCGTCAGTCAAACCGCCGAGTATTAAGGTTTCCTTATACAAAATACGATTTTAGTTTTAATATTTCAGAATTTCACATCTAATCCAATATGCTTCTTGCTTCTTCGAAATTATGTGTGAATTATATCAGAGTGAAAATAATTTCTACCTTAATTGTTTTTTTAGGCAATACTTTATTTTAAGCTTTTCTTGTTACAAGTTTCATGCATACTTTATATTATATTATATTAACAATAAATTATGCATAATTACATGCAAGACAAGTAACCCTAAAACAAACCCTAATCCTAACCATGGTATTTATAAACCATATATAATGTTTTTTTTGCATGTGATATGTGATATTCATATCGCTATATATGCACTATATATATACATACATGTATATAAAGCATAAAAATATAAAAGTGGTTATAAACACACGCGCGCAATAGATAGATAGATGGATAGACAGAATAAATCGCAACTGAGCATTACAATAATCAACCATCAGATGCTAAATCGGCTATTTTTAAACTCTTGTTTGCATTTCCATTAGAAACTGAAACGACGCCGACAGCGCCATCTTCTGTTTCCTGTAAAGCACAAACACATGGAACTGTGACGTAAAGCACAGAAAGAGACAGCGTTTTCGTCTCGGTGCTTCCCCGATGTTTAATTCCTCCGTTTGCTGATCACGAACGCCTAAGAATGCAGATCAGAACTCGTGGTGTTCCCGGAAGCCGCTCGTTTCTCAAACTCTGTGTTGTGCTGGGGTCTTTTTGTAAGGTTTACCTCTGACGTCACGGCCCCGCCCACTCAAGTTCTGTTTGATCACTACGCGCTGTTGACAGAGAGCTGCCGCGAACTCGTGCTTGGAGGCGATTAAACGGCGCTAAGCGGCAGCGGGCTGTCGTTATTCGGTTACCGGGGGGGCTCGGTGGGTTAACGCTTTAAACATGTTCACCTAACCTATCCTGAGCGGTAGTAATGCGCTCACGAGTTCGTGAGGCGGCCGATTGTCATTTTGACTTAGCTCGCGTTCGCTTAGCCGCCACAGGCTAATTAATTAAGCCGTAGTCTGAGGTAAATACTCACTCCAAATCATCGGAAACGCGACAAAAACGCCACAACGCGGCCAGAACGCCGACCTACAGCGAGGACCAGTGCTGTTTCGTCGTGCTGAATGAACGCGAGGGATTAACGGGTAAGTGACTCTCGTTTAAACGCTTTAAATGGAACAGGCATCGATGTATGTGTCTCTGTGTATCGCTAGGAAAGCTCACAAAAGTAGTCAGCGAAAGGGCAATGGGTATTTATTCACTTAAAGCGTGACTACACTGACTCGTGAGAAGCCGTTCCAATTACGGTAAACGTTGGTTTGAACGGCGGCGTTGTAGATGCGTCGCGTCGTGTGGCGCGCTTATTATTAAAACCCCATCAGAACAGTTTTTCAGTTTAAAACACGTTCACACCAAGAATAATGAGTAAAGTTATAGATTAAGTTTTAATAATCGTTCTAACTTCACTTGACTACTTAATATGACAGAAGAACGATATGTTTGGAATCACTTTTTTGTTTGTTTATATAATTAACTTGTAAAAACACTGACAGCCATTTAGAATCACCTAACTTTATAGAACTCATTTGTAAATGAACAGGACGTTATCGTTCCTTGTGTGAACGGGACTTTTTTTGGCTTGACATTAGTGGGTAACGTCAAAGTGTCATGCAAGTCGAAACATATTAAAGGGTCACTTAGTTGTTGGTGTTTATCTAGAAAACAGGTGCGTTTTTCATAATTCACAAAACGTACTGAGGTAATACCATGTTTTGTTTTGGACATGACCATGATGGTAACACTTACCATTTAAGTACTAAATGTGTCACAGTACTTTTTTTTTATAAACCTACATAATGTGAGCAACACGACAGACAGGAGGAGTTTGTTTAATCAATGCTTGACTTTGAAAAACCAGGTAAACCAGGTATACTTGTAGAATTTTACGCAGTGAATGCATGTTTGAGTTTATCTCTAGTATAATTCATCAGGTTAACACAATAGTTTACTCAAAAATGAAATAATTTACTCACCCTTCTGTTGATCCAAATATGTATTCATTTATTTATTCTGCTGAACACATCAGAAGATATTTTGATGAATGTTGGTGGCAGCCATCGACTTTCATAGTATCTGTTTTCATGCAATGGCTACCGTACATTTTTGGGTGACCAACTTTAAAATATCTTCTTTTGTGTTCAACAGAAGAAAGAAGCTCATACAGGTTTGGAACAAATGAGGGCGAGTGTTGAGGGCATTTTGGGTGAACTACTCCTTTAATATTGCTCAGTATAATAATTAGAGTCAAAGAAGGTGCTACACAGAACACAAGTACAGATATACAGACATGCATGGAGCTAAACATGGAGTTAAAGGAAAATATAAATGCATAAAAAATGTATAAACTAATAACGATAATATGTGTATGAATTCTTATCCGGTAATTCATATGTGTGGAGGAGTCATTAAAACTTGTTTATTAGAAGGTGAGATGATCTTCTAATTTCTAATGCATTTGCCTCCTTTAAAAAGAATTTAGAAGAGTAGGCTACTAGATGTCCAGCACAGTTTCCTCTTGTTTTAGAGCTCAGTTGATTTGTTTGTTTGATGAAATAGATTCAGAACCGAAGTAGGAATGCATTGATCAGGTAAGATTGCTCATATGAATTATGCACAATTTATGTACTGAAGCTAACAAAAGGATGCTCAGATTCTTTCTTCAATTTTGCTTTGGGAGTCTGCAATTATGCACAATGCATTGATATTCTGTCTTTTAGTTAATATTATTTTAAGATGGGTGACAGGTAAATCCATTAGTTCATTTTCCAAACTTCTTGTCCTGCACACTTAAAAACAAAGGGTGTCTTCACAGGAGTGCATTAGAAGAACAATTTTTGTCTCCTGAAAGAAACTTTGTTTGGAGAACATTTTAATAAATCTGAAGAACCTCTATAAAAACCCTTCTGTGCAATGGAATTAAAGTTGTTTTTTTTCATGGATGCATAAATGCCAATAAAGATCTTTTATTTTTAAGAGTATAAGCAGGGTGGAGAGAAAATTCCTGTCCAACTATGAGCATTTTGCATGACGTCTGTATGTGGAGTTTTGTTTTGGCTTTGCATGGAAGAAAGAAATGTTTAGTGTAGGTTAGAGACGTTCACGATGGATTTCTTGAAGTGTGTGATGCTTTAGATCCTGACACAGCAGGTTTCCCTTGAAATACAGTAGAACAAAACTTAAAAACTGCTTCTTAAATCAAGCTTGTCAGATCACAGTGTTTGAGCGACTGACCCTACTTTAGGATATTTACACAGTTTAACTCCATGAAAAGCTGACGATTCACAGCTTGTTAACACAACCTCGGGCAGAAGTTATGACGTCAGATCATCAGGTGTGTCGTGTTCAAAGCTGCTTTGAGCTTTAATCAAGCTCTCTGAGAAGTCAACACTCAGCCATCAATCACCCGGTAGAGTTTGTCTTTCGGGATAGAGCTGATATCCAGTCTTTTCCTTTGAGGTTTCTATGTTAAGGCTTGTGTTTGGCTTCGCATGGCAGAAAGAAATGCTTAGTGTTGGTTTAAAATTCCTGGATGGGTCTTGAGTGTGTTTGTGATTGTCGCTATCATATAAATAAACAGGATGACTGTCCTGAGAGGTAACATCCAAGCGTTGTGGTCAAAATGTTCTGTTCCCGTTGTCACTAATACAGTAGACAGCGGTAGTTGTTTTAGTAAACAAGGGCAGGAATGGGAAAATCAATCTTTGCTGAATTATACATGAGTGCAGAAACACTTAATTATCAGCGTTTTGTGTTTTCTGAGGAGCGTCTGTGAATTCTGCTGCTCTGAGGCTAAATATCAGTGTTTTGAAAAGGTTTGCATTGGTTAGATGAAGAGCACGATGTCGTCATCCATTGGAAATACCTCAGCAATGTCATGTAGAATGAGAACAAAATGATTCTTCTTGTAAACCTTGTGCTTTAAATTGGTTTTATTTTTGTAGAATATATGTGCTGCTATGAACTTATTAAAGAAAATTCAGAACTGAGCTGTTGTTTCACTTTAGAATCTCATAAAGGTTTATTAAATATGCTCATTTGATATTCACAGTAAGGACTTCATAATTTTGACCAAAAATGGTTGTAATGAATTAATAGTATTATTATTATTATTATTGAAGTTGAGATTGTGATATTTGAATGTTTCATAATTAATGGATTTTTCAATATTAAGACTGCTGTTTTCCTGTTTATTATTGTGAAGCTGCTTTGAATCTGTATTTAAAGCACTAGAGAAATATTTAATTTTGCAGCTCTTCTCTCAGCTATCAATACGAATGAAGCGCAATCAGCCGAGTTCACATCATTCTGTGGATTTATTCAAGTCTGGAAAATGAGTTCTTGTTGGCAAAAGCTGCTTGTTTCTGTCAGATGTTTGCATGCATTGCCGTGTTGTTACCTGTTGAAGCGCACATCTCTGCTGCATCGCCACCAACTTTACCACTTATCATTTCATGCACATTTGCTTGGAGTCAGGCGTCAGATAACGGCTGTTCATCTGGACTAACACATTAAAGACTGGCAGATAATCACGCCTTGATGCATTAATTACCCGTCCGCAGTTATAAACGCACGCATCTGACGTCTGATTGAAACAATTAATATTTTAACAGTCATCCCAGATCTCGAGGTGTTTCTAAAGTTGTGCTTTAATTCAAACACGTTAGGATGCATTCGTGCCACGGACTGTAATGCGCTCAGAAGGTGCGTTTGGCGCAGTCCTCCCACATATGAGATGGCGGGTGTTTGCTCATATTTAGCTGGAAGGGCTGCTGTAATATTGATAAGGAGCTGTTTGTGAACCCGAATGTGCACTTTTCCCCCAGATCCGCCGCTGGGCTCCGTGTCGGAGTGATTGTGCTTGTGTTACGCTGTGTGTGGTTCGGGTCCGTCTTGTGTTGGGTTTGCAGCAGCGCTGTGTTTTTTTTTTTTTTTTTTTTTTTTCTTGGGAGATTTGAAGAGCTATTTATAGCCGCCTGCTGGAGCATGTGCTGCGCCTCCTCCCTCCTGCTCATCTCATCTCGCCTCCCGGATTCATGATGCCGTTAGATTCTCCTTCCTCATCTCGCACCTCTAATTCCTGCTCATCTGTGGTTTCTGTCCTCATTTTGTGTTTCCTCAGCTCTTTCCTTCTGTGCTTTCGGCACGACCACCTCCCCTCTGCTTCCATGTGGATTTCGGCTTGTGAATTATTAATGGTCACTGGATGGCAGTGACTGGGGGCGATGCTGAGAATCGCCGCTCTTACGGAGGATAACCGTCAGTTATCTGAGACACGAGACATGCTGATATAATAGACAGACAGGGACTCCACCGGGTTTCATTGACTTTCTGTGTGTGCTAAACTACATGCTTTCAAAAATGAATCATGCACCACAAGTAAAGTTTTTGTTTAGTCGCAAACCAAAACAGAAAGTTTGGGTACTTGCCATGTTTTCCAGAAAATAAATATATAAAAAAACATGCTGCAACTTATTGACTTCATATGCAATTAACGTCACACATACAAAAACACACCAGGTTTAGAGTAATTTTTTTAGAATGTCGGACTAATTTTTACAAGGAAATGCTATTTTAGTCTTTCTGCTTTGAAAGATCATTGCATTTAATGCGTTACCTGCTACATCTTTGTGATTATTAGTGAGTTTAACAGCAATTCCTACAAAAAGCAAATCCTATAATTTTTAGTTTTTTTATTTCAGTGAATTTGTGTTGACTGAGTAGTTTATTTGTATAGCGTCCCACACATTGTTTTCACTGTAAATAAATTAGTTTATGCTTGGCGTTTTTAACAACCCTTGTTTCTAGTGCATGCTACTGTAATTAGTATTTGTCATATTATTCCTTTTCCGAATACTGATGTGGAGTCAGAGGAATTACAATACTAAAATGTTGCATTTTTATGTTTCATGTTAAAAACCAGTATGTTACTTTGTTTCTGAATGTAGCAAATAAAATCGGACTTGTTAAATGATACACTGATGCAACTTTGTCCTCTCAACAGTGCTGATTGGACCTACTGTAACTTTTCAAGAAAATGCATATTTAAGTTGAATTAAGTGTGTTGTGCTCAGGTCATATATTAAAATAATAAAGTCATAATAAAGTTCTTCAGCAACAAACCACATCGTAATATTTCAGAGATTTCGGTTTACTTGTAGCTTAAAAAAAAAGTAAAAGTTGAGAACAAAACAAAAAACTTCAGCAGATTTTAGATTTTTTTTTTTTTTTTACTCTACTCGTTCTGTAAACTGAAAATTACAAGTAGAGAAAATTCAAAGATCTGCTGAAGCTGGTTGACTTAAACTTTTAAGTTCTTGACTTTTGATATCAAAAGATGAAGTTTAGAAGATAATAAAGCTGCTCTCTTCCATTCAGTAACAGTTTAAAACATGTTTGATTAGGGTTAGAGCTGAACTCTGCAGTGCATTGGACCCCCAGGGTAAGATCTGAGAAACCCTGCTTTAAAGTCTGCTAGTCTCCGAAACAAGACGAAGAAACTGAGGAAAACACAATACATTTGGAAATTAGGATTGTTGGAGTGTGTTTTGAAAGAAAATACTATTGAAGTCTTTCCACTTTAGATTTCACACGTGGTTCAGTGTTACTTATTTCAATTTAAATTGTCTGCAAATTTATAAAAATCGTTTTTGGTGTGTATTGCAGCAAAGGTTTGACAGATGTAGTCATGGTAAACTTTTGTCCAGAAAATCCTGGGTTGACGAGAGGATGAGTAAACGATGATAGGATGAGGCGAGTGTCCGTCCTGTTGCTGGAGATGGACAGTAAAAGCAACAGAGGCCGACAGCACAAAAACGCATCTCCAGTTTCTATTGATCCACAATAAAGAGCTACGCTGACCGAGATTCTCTGAGTCTGACCTACTGTCACAGTCCTTCCTGACTGCTTTCGCTTTACATCACAGATTTCTTATGGATGACAGGTGGTGCTCAGCACACTGTCAGAAGGTGTTGGTAAAAATTAAGACCGGAGTGCTTTTTCTTTTAATATTAGCCTTTAGCATCGCTTTTACAGATGTTAATAGTTCAGGTCTGTACAGCGATGTCTGCATGTCCTGTTCCTTGCGTTCTGTCCAGAAGTTAAAAATAAAATAAGCATTAACTGAAATAATTTTTTTTTTTTTTTACAAGTGCTAAAATAACTAAAACTCAGTCAAATCTGTATAGATGTTTATTAAAAAAAGACAAATGACAAAAACCCAACATATATTAAAATTGAAAATATTAACAAACACTAATATCAGTAATGCTAAAATAGCACTGATGTGTGCTTAGGCTTTGTTTATGTGCTTTACTGACTGTCTAACTAGTGCATATTTGTTTATTTGCATCTTCATTTCTGAATATCTTCAGTACAGTAAACCTGTAAATGTGTGTACGTGGGCTGTTGAAGTGTGCTATTAATGTGATTGCCATGGAAGTATTTATTTTTTTTTTTCGTAACTTGGCTAAACATCAAAGAAAGATTTTGGCCATAAACCAAAAATAATATTTTCTGTATTTGCCTTTAGTTACTCTAAATGAACCTTCTCATGGGGATCCTTGGAAGGCTTTTGCATCCTACTGTTAGTACAGTTTGTCATATTTTGTTAATGGTGATTTATTCAGTTCACATACAGAGGTTTTTATCCTAATATAACACAAAGTTTACAGATTTGTGTGGAATAAGCAATACCAGTTGGAAATAATGACTCGGAATAGATGAACACTTTAAATTTCATACAATGTCACACTTTAAATATCAACTACAAACAGGGTTATGGTTAATGTTGTTCTTTGAAATGTTAACTGAAATAAAACATTAAGCTTATTATTAATTTAGCTTATTACTATGGAAAACGTATATCGTGTTCATTGTTTGATACTAAAAAAAGAAAAAAAGTCAGTCTGTCGTCTTGTGTGCTTGTCTTTATCATGGTGTTTTCATGAGCATTGAGTTTCTCATCAATGCAGTTTGAGTGAGTGAAAGAGATGGGAGGGAGGATGAGTAAATGAGCGCATGCTCTCTCGTTCAGAGAGAGAAAGAGAGCGAGCGAGCGGCTGTGCTTCATTCAGAAAAAGCAGGGGGGCGTCAGAAACGAAGCGAGGGAGGAAACTAAGCGGAGAGGTGGAGATCTGTCTGTTCTCTGTTAGTGTGGACTGAAATGCGCTCGAGCCGCAAGCAGCTAATTATGCGCAGAGATCAGCGATAAACCAGCGGATACAGTAAGCCTTGTGTGTGCGCGTGCATGCATGTGAAAGCCATCCATTGCATCTTGCGTTTTTCGCAGCGATCTTAAAATCATATTGTACTTATGACTAAACCCGCAGGTGCATTGTGGGAGATGTAGTCAGAAGCTGTGTGATGGGAGAAAATGGGTCAGAGAGTTTAGGAGAGATGCGCTGAAGTTTGTGTAAGGCTGTTTAAAAATGCATTGTGTCTGTGTTTAGAAGTGACTGGACACAGCCGCAGCTTTCTGGGTTTTGACATCACCGGCTGACGTCAGACGGAGCCGCTGAAGCTGAACGAGCAGAGCCGTTCTGTCAATGTTATGCAATCGATGTGCTCGAGTGATACCGGGATGCATTTCATGCAAAGCTTCACATGCATGTTAGGTGTTTGAGCGGGTCAGTGGGTGTGTGTGTGTCCCTGTCTGCCCACTCTCGTGCAGGTCAATAGAGAGAGACAGTGTTTGCTGAGGTAATGAGGAATTCCCTTCCTCCGTGTGCGTCCTCGTCCCTCGCGCTGGGGCGGACCGCTGGAGGAGAGGCGTCATTCATGTTAGAGCGGAGGACTTCAGGAGGAGGCGTAGCATGAGAGCTTTCTTCAGAGAAGAGTTATTCTATATCTAGATGCTTTGGTTGTTGCACTGTATGTAGCTTGATTTTCATGCATTTGCTCTGGAAGTTGATGAGGCTGAGAAAGGAGCTGTTGTTGACCCAAAAATGAAAAATGCAGTTGTTAATAAAAATAAGAAAAATGATTCATATAAAACCATATTAATAATCATTAGTGCTGTCAAAGATTAATCAAAATGAATCCCATTCAGTTTTTGTTAACATATGTATGTGTAGGTTTACTATGTATATATAAATTCACGCACATACATGTGTATATATTTCAAAAAAACTATGTTTGTTTATTTAATATATTTAATGATAATATAAATTATTTGAAAATATATTACTGCTGCTACTAATACTCCTAATTTATTATTATTAATATTATAAAAATATTTATTTGACTAAATAAATATTAATAAATGTAGTACTAATAATAATAATTGTATAACATTGCATAATAACGATAACAAAAACAGTAACAATTATTATTTATAAATATATTTTTGAAACCAAATGAGAGCGATTCATAGAAATAACAATAAAAAATAATATAATTATTAAATTAATAATCATACTGCCACTACTACTAATATTTATAGTAATAGCTATTTTTACTAAAATGTTAAACCAAATAAGAGAGATTAATTTTTATTATCATGGTACAACTGAACTGTAGCATAAAAAAAACATTGCATTCTTGTTTTGGCCATTGAACAGCTAGGCTACAGAAATCGTTGTTATTTAGGGTGGTGTTTAATTGTAAGTGGTCCGTAATCAGTGTGTTTCTAGTGAATACTGTTTGTCGTTGGGCCTCCTCCACACAGAGAGCGATGCGCGTTCTCCTGCAGAGCCGATCCACGCGTGTGCGTCTCCACCTGAGCCTCACGCAAACACACGGGTTATTTTTGGATGCCGTGTGCCAGAACAGAGTGTCAGCAAGAGAGAGAGAAACAAAGAGCGAGTGAATCCTCAGCAGAGATGCAAATCAAGCCAGAGAAATGGAGACAGCACAATGCTGCTCTCCTGAATAAAGTATCTGCGTCTATAAATAACATGCAGCGCTCTCACGTGGTTATTTCTCCACATTTTCCCTCCTTATCCTGTAACGCTCATTTGATCGCTCGCTTTTCATTTTCAGCATCTACTGAAGGGCTTATTTGGAAACTAATCACTCATTTGAAGGCTTGGATACGTTAATTGATACTCAAACACCTGTTTGGAGACATTTTTGGAGAGTCATACATGCATTCGTCAATATATATATTACATAATACATGAATCTGTTCAGGTTATAATAATTAGTGGTGTTTGTTTAGCGTTTAAACCCGAAGCATTAAATCAGGCTGTGCGATTAATCAAAATAAAACCATGATTATCAGCTCACAAAGGCTGAGATTTAATTCATGTTTCAGAGGGCACTGTGTTCATTTACACACGTGCAGCTCATGATTTGGTGTTTTCTCTATCTATTAGTGACTCCTTTCACAGTAAATGTGGTATTTTCCTAAAACCGTAATTAGAAGTGCTTATAAACAGACTGATCTACAAGAAAAATATAATATTTTTCAGTTGTACTGTAAAACAACATTTTTTTCATAAACTTTATTTTACTGTAAAATATCACAGTAGTATTTTGTTTAACATGTATAAAAAAAAGTTAATAAGTTAATAAAAAAATATACATAGTATTTTTATGTAGTATTAAAATCGCAATAGTATTATAAACTTGTTGTAATATTTGTCCTAATTGTTATTTTACTGTAAAATATAATGAAAGTATTATTTCATAATTGTATTAATTTTATACTTTAGTTTTACTGTAAAATAAAATTAGTGTTTTCTTAAATATTCATTGTTACAGTAAAATATTAAAATACTTTTATTGGTTTTATTTTAAATGTAGTGTTGTTGTTGTTGTTATAGTCCTATTGATAACATCACAAATGTTGTTCAGCCCCGCAAATCTGGAACCTTTTAAAAATGCCATTTTAAATCAGAATCACAAATTTGTTTAAAAAATATGTGTATATGCGTGTATTCGTATGTGTAAATATGTATGTATATATGTATATACACTACTGTTGAAAAATGTGGGGTCAGTAAGATATTTAATGGTTTTTAAAGATGTTTCTTCTGCTCATCAAGGCTGTATTTATTAGATTAAAAATCCAGAAA
>JAUCMS010000093.1:674212-684573 GCA_032357445.1 Enteromius radiatus | reverse complement strand
TCGTGATATATATCGTTATCGAGGTAGAAAATTGCTTATACCGTGATAGAAGATTTTGGTTATATCGCCCACCCCTAAGTGGACAGAATATACTAATGTTTCATGTTGATGTCAATATCAAACTGCTTGTGTTTTGGTTAAAAAAAAACTACGCGTTTCAGTGATTCAGATTCGACTCTTTCTTTTGAGAGATTTTAACTTTATACACTTTCAGATTTACAACTTTGCAGGATGTTTTCGTTCACTTAGACACTGCATAAAAGATAATTTTCAGAAATACATAATAGGGGCACTTTGAGAATGCTTCATTCATACATGAATTGAACATGCATGTCAATGTGTGTGTTTCATGCCCACTTCCATTAGGTGCATATTTTGCATTTACTGGTGTTTTATCATTTAGTCATAGAGTTTTACACTCGTAATTCATTTTCTTGTTTTTCTGATCAACTCCTATAAGAGTGGTTTTGAGCGTCCCAGTCTGTTTATCTGTGCTGTCGGTGTACTTGATAGCTGATGTCTCCTTTGAATACTAATGAGCAACCGTGGGAAAAAGCTGTATAATTGTGTGTAATTTCTGTGTTTGTGTTCGCTAGAGGAGAGATTGAGGCAGAGGAAGGGAAAAATCAATAGCATCCCATAGAGAGCAGCTGACTGTGTAATTGGCTTCAAAGTCATCAGGTTCACTGCTTTCCTCTCATGTACGGTCCTAATGTGAAATCAGCGGATAGTGTGTTAATAATATATTATACAGTAGCAGCCGCTAAGCGTCTCTCTGTGTATTACAGTAAATCATGCTCTCAAACATGGATTATTATTTCATCGGCAACGAGTTGTGCAATTATTAATTGGTTTGTAATCGATTTGATTAGGTGAAGTGCTGTCAAACGATTCATCTAAAATAAGTTTGTGCTTGCTTATATACACACACATACAGTATATCATTTCAAAATATAAATTTTTATTCTTTATATAAATGTTTAATATATAAACATTTTATTACATATTTATGTATTTTTATAATATACAATATTCACAGTATTACATATATTACGTAAACAACAACTTATTTTGGATGTGATTGTAATGCTCATATTTGCTTTGATATAAAAAGATTTCCTGATTGCATAAATGGTTTATTGTTTTGATGCATTAACAGATTAAAAAGTATCACTTGATCATTTATGATTGTTGCTGATCTGCTGACTTCGTGTATGAATGGACCAGCTCTTGTTGTTTGTGTTCATAAGAAGTGGTATTGAAGTTATAGTTTGAGCTGAAATCACCTCCTGTCCTGTTTCAGAGGCACACTGAGCGTGTAACTGTACTCCGGTGTTGATGAGCGTCAGTCGTGGGCTCCAGACGTGCTGATTTGTGGCTCAGAGGTGTGTGTGACCCGCCGTGGATCTGCTGTGACCCTGAGGCTTTGGCACAAGCTGCTTTGTCTAAATTCAGCTCTTGACACTCTGTAAAGATTTGGAGGATGTCTGCACTGATGTCTAACGCATTGATGGTTACCTCAGTGTTTATGTAAGTGGAAGTGAAGAGTTAATTTGCTTTTTAATTTTGTTCAAAGGCGAACTTAAATTTGCATTGTGAAATAAATGCTTTCTGTAGTTCATGTTGGCCTCAATTAGGCTTTTGGCACCCTTTCCAAAGATAACAGCTCAGGGTTTTCTCCTGTAATGCCTGAAGCGTTCAGAGAATACCTGATAAGAGACCATTCCCCCATCTAAAATCTCTCCAGATTCTTCATTTTCTGCAGGGTTCAGGTCAAAGGACTGGGAAAGACATGGCAGAAGATTCATTTTGTTCTCAGTGAGCCATTTTTGTGTTGATTTTGATGTTTGTTTTGGATTATTGTCATGGTGGAAGATCCAACCACAGGCCATTATAAGATTTCTAAAGATTTCAGAAAAGATTCTATTTAACTGAACGATGTCCTAAAAAAAAACAAGCCCACAACATTAAAGATCCTGCAGTATATTTAACCGTGCACATGGAGTACTTTTCATCTCGTTTGGACTAAACCCATCTGGTGAGTTTGCTGCCAAAAAGCTCTTTTCAATTTCATCGGGTATATGCAATATAAATACACATACATGCATGTATATATTACAGACAAAGATTTATGTTTATGTATTAATTATATGAATAAGAAAATGTATACATGTGAATATTTTCAAAATATATAATTTGTGTTAGGACAGCACAATTATTCACATTTTTAATCGCTATTACAATTATAGATGCCACAATTACGTAATTGTTCAAAAAGGCAATAATCAGTCCACAAAGTCCACTATTCTGACTTAAGATGTTTTTCTTTGTACAGGTTATCTTAAGGGGTTTTCTATGGTTTTAATTATAGTTTTAGTTTAATATTATATCATGCACATGTTTTCCTAAATCAAAATGAATGATACCAGTCCAGTGAATAATTGAAATTTATATATATATATATATATATAAATGTTTGTTAATGTTTAAATGTTTTCAGTCTATTTTTATATAAAAATGTAAAGAAGTTGCTTCAAACAATGGTATAATAAACATCATTTAATGTAAATTGTATTAATTATAATTAATAATTGCAATTTCAATCGAATAATCAACATTTTTTGATCATAATCGTGCAACCCTACTCTGTCTATTTATATATATATATATATATATATATATATATATACCCAGTGCATACACACATGTAAACAAAAACTGCGAATAATGTGATTTAAGCACTAATTGTATTAAAAAATTAAGGAGTCATAAATATTGAGAATATTCAAGATTCAAGTCCTAGTTTAAATATTCAGTCTTTATGAGGAAGAAAGTGGTGATAAATGGAGATAGTACCAGCACGAGCTCTAGTGACCGACAGTGAAGTGTTGTCTGGATTTGTGCGGTCAGTTTGTGTTGTGGTCGATTTGGTGCCAGTCTGTGGCATATGCCAGGCTAATGCAATAATCCTCGGTGCTTTCTTCTCAATCTCTGTTGAAAACGGTTGTTTGAAGGTTTTGCTGCTGTCTCTCTCTCTTTCGGCTAAAGCAGCAGGAGGATGGATGAAAATAGATGTGTTTTTCCACACCGAGAGAGCTGGATCTGTAGGAAGGAGAGTGTAAGGACGGGATACAGTGGTACCTGAACAGATGGCCTGGCGCAGTGTGAAGCGGGCAGCACCGGGGTTAAACACGTCACCGAGGGCACCGCTACAGCACTGAAATTTGCTCAATCAGCCATTGCATTACATATTTAATGCATTCATTTAGTGCAATTAAAAATGGGGGGGGGGGAAGTGATGCATTACAAAGACAAAGGTAATTAACGCCCCATCCTTCATCTTTATTGATGCAGTCTCTGATAAACATGATGCAGGACTGAGTGCAACTGACTGTGTGATAGATTCTGTTAAAATGCAGTTATATGAGCCTAAAATTCAAGATATGAAAGGAAAAAAAACAGCGCTTATATTTATATCTTACAATGTACTTAAGCATTATCACACCAGCAGGAGTGCTGCTTTTCACCAAGAAAACAAAGGGTCAATTTTGTTATGCATGATAAAGAATAAATAATCTTTCCGTTGATGGTTTCCGTATGGTTTGTTATATATCTGTCTGAGATGCAACTATTTGAAAATCTGAATCTGAGGGTGCAAAAAAATCTAAATATTGAGAAAATCACCTTTTAAAGTTGTCCAAATGAAGTTCTTAGCAATGCATATTACTAATCAAAATTAAAGTTTTTATATTTTTACATTATCTTTTGGACCAGTACAGTGTATTGTTGGCTATAGCTACAAATATACCTGTGCTACTTAGGACTGCTTCTGTGCACATATAATACTGCTTTCATGGAACAGTTCAATAAACGAAAAATTAATGTTGCTACAGTATTATCAGTATTGTCTGTTTTGCAAATTGAAATGGTTCCAGTCCAAGGTATAGCAGATCTGTGGAGCGTGATTGGTTAAAATCCACTGTTGTGAATGAATCGAGGGAGCCAGTGATTCAGTGACTTAGGCTGCATTCCACTTCACTTTTAGACACGCACTCGTAAACGTCCCTAAGCACTTCCCCTCAAGGGAATCCCCGCTGCCATTTTGAAGTGTGTTCCACTTCCTGAAGTGGACGAGGGACGTTTATATGGACAGACCCTTGACCCCTCGATTCTGACCAAGAGGGCACATCTGCTTCAAATGCACACTTCAGGTTGCTCCATAGACCACAATGCACCACGATTATGTCGTCATCACAGATCAAGTTCAACTTCATAATATATAAACCATTTATTTACCTTTATAAAACCCCATTAATACCTGCATACATATTGAATTTTGCACCAAACAAATTCATAAGGGGAAGAATGTAAGTCCAAGTCCATAGTCGATTGTAAATGCTCAAGGTTTTAGCATGTAATTTAGCCCATTCCAAGGGTTCCAGTAGCGGTCACTCATGCAATGATATGCATACGAGTAAACGAGACTCAGGGAAGTTTGCAAGTGAAAAAATGGACTAGAACACACTCAAAGACAGTCACTTGCTTCATTTCTGAATGAATGGACCTTTTGAATGAATCAGTTGAGTGAATGATTCAGTGCCTCACTCATTAAGACACTGATTTGCCGCCACCCACTGGCATTTTTAGTTGTATTCATTTAAAATATGTAATAAAAAAAGAATACCGCATTAATACCCTTTTATGACAGTTATGCAATTAAAATATGTTTATAGTGCTGCTTTTTGTAATGTCTTTTCAGTGTTTTCTTATTTAACACAATGACTTTCAATAATCTTTTAGGGTCATTAACTTGATGTGCGATTAATTTACCATTAGACTAATAAATCTGCAAATAGTGTAATTAATTGGCTATAGATTACAAATTAGTTCTCTTGATGGCCTTAGATATGTTATAGTGCATTTTTAATGCTAATAATTGCACTCCTCTGTAGTGGAAGTCCAGTCCAGCAGTCACGAATCGTCCTGCTGTGTTCTGATGGCTGCCGGTCTGTGCTACATGAGCTGAAAGTGTTGATTTATTAGGATCTGTTGATCAGAAACTACTGAATCTGGGTTGTCAGTTTCTAAGAAGTCCTGTATAATTGGCTCTGATGCATCTGTAAAGGCTAGTTATGTAGAAACTCTTCTGAGGAGCTGATTCAGATTTGATGGCATCTCATTCATTAAATGCAGATCATTCAGATGCTTTTTTCCTGTGTGTGGTAGAAGTGTGTGTCAGAACCCAGTGATGCGTAGAACTGATTCATTTCAGTGCATCTGTTATGGAATTTAAAAATTGATGTAAAAGTACTTGGTCTAAATTGTAATATATTCTCTGCTTTCAGCTGGTAAAACCAACCAAATCCAGATGCCCGATTCCTTCTTTTGTCTCTCTGTGACACATTTTTGAGAATAATTATGAATCGTTCCAAGATCATTGATTCAAATCATGCCCATGTTTCAGATTTTGTGATGCATCGCTTCATTTAGTAAAGAGCTGTAATTGAATCAAATGGTTGTCAGAGCAAATCATATCTCATGCTAGCTTTATGCAGATTTTTCGGGAATCCTTTATTTTGCTCTCAATTCTAGTTGGTTATTTTGTTTGCACACTCATCTTGTATAATTATCAGAAAACGCTAATACAGTGCTGTACGCAACAACTCTTACTGTATACCTATAATTTATTTTTATTTTTTTTATATATATAGGTTTGTAAAAATTCATGAGTGAACATGTTATGTATGAAAACGTCTACATCTTCATCAGTAGCTCAAAATCAGCTTGTGCACATTTTGTCAGCACTGGTCACAAATAATGTTTTGTTTTTGTCTTTTCACATTTCATATTTTATTTTAACTGTGGAAGGATGTCAATACACATCATTTTTCATGTTTAAGTCCACCGAAGTTAGTCCAATTTGTTTGTCGCAGGTTCAGCTCAATGATTGGTCAGATCGCCTGTCAATCAAGCTCTTTGTGAACGGACTGAGATTTTAGGATGGCAAACCAGCGTTGTGGCATCAGAAGTCTTGATTGTGTTTCTGCTTGCACCGGTACAGAAATAGCAAACATTATTGGCTGTTATGTTGCCTACAACCTGTGTCAGTCCGGATAGAACAGAGACGTGATTGGCGTTCATCTCTGTGAGCGAGAGAGACAGAATGGATATAGAGAGAGAGAGAGGGGTGTGACGGGGTGAAGTGTGTTCGTTCTGCCCTTCAGACACACACACACTCGGGTAGTTGGGGTGATTCACAGACGTGTGTGTAATTGGGGTACCGGGCAGATGTGCACCACATGGGGCGGAGGGAGATCTATTCTCTCTTGGTGACAGAGCCTGTTGCCATGGAGCTCCTCGTGCTATTGGCGGAGGCCTCGTCCAATGGGGCGTCAGTTCCATCATTGAGAATTTTCTCTCGGTCTCAAGCGGAGGGAAGTGAGGATTGCATAAGGCTTGTAATGGGAGCCAAAACAGGCCCAGGTTTTAACCTGACACACTTTATTTTTAGAGAATAAAAGATGGAGATGGGCTGAACGATATCTCTCCCACACAGCCTCGGCTCGTCCACTGATGCATTGTGGTCTAGCGGAGCGCTGTTGGTGTTATTCCTGGATCCGATCCCCTAGTCTTATTGATCGGAGTTCACAAGCGTTATGTCTGATTGTGTAACATGCTCTACCATTTCTAACTGCATCTGCTGTATATGCCTCTAGACATCAGAAGCTAAGAGTCTGAATGCATTGGTTTAAGTTTTTGATCTTTAGTATGGGTTTTTGCTGAAATGCTTGGATGTTTGTTGTAAAGGAAAAGCATTATGAATGTTCCTCCTAGTGTTTTAAAAGCCATGCCATCATTGGCCATTCTGACATTATTACATTACCATTGAGTTTTCCAGTTTTTTTTATTCATATTGTGTATCCTTTTCCATCAAAATACATGCTACGGATGCGAAAATGCAGAAAATTGAACCTAATCAGTGTTTTTTTTTTTTTATGACGGAAGAAAGTTTAGGAGGCAGGTGCAGCATGAGGTCTTATTTATTTTTTAGCATGCAAAAATTCGGACGAAAGTTTCGGACTAAATTTTTCATGACAACTTACACTGAAGCAGAGAAAACAACCCAACCCTCTAGACAAAATATAATATATATAAATTACCTGTAAATATTTTTACATGCCATTTCAAAAAAGCCAGGTATCTGGTGTTTGTCGTACGTTTGGCCAATCAGCGTACACTAACGTCACTGATAGTTCCTAAAACTGTTTTAGACCATACTCTATATAGACCATATATGGCACTTTTCCACTGCATGGTACGACTCGGTTCAGCGCAGCTCGACTCTGTTTGCGTTTCCACTGCAGTTTAGTACTGCTTTAGAGTGGGCGGGATTATTCACGTGTCGTTATAGTTGCGCCGCCTCTACTGCCGTGACATCATCGTAAACGCGCCACAAACAAACACATATCGACGGAAAGGTGTTCTTCATTCTCGGCATGTGGATGTTTTTAACAGCAAGACGAAGGAGTTTGTTTCAAAAGAGGCTGATGGTTTAATACAAAAAGGTGCGTTTCTTCAAACTAAAAAGTTGCGTCCGATCCTTCGCTGGCTGTGCTGATTTAAATCTAGCGGCTCTGTTGTGTCTCGTGTCGCAAGTTCAGTGACGCAGTAATGCCGACTTTCTCCGGCCAATCAGTGACCAGCAGACTTTACACGTCACGTTTTGGTAACGGTTGGGCTCGCTTGGAACCTCGGCTGAGGTGGTACTACTGGTTTCCCAGTGGAAACCCCCCCCCCCCAAAAGTGAGCTGTACTGAACCGTGCCATGCCGTACTATGCAGTGGAATGCAAGCGCCATAAGAAATGATGTTACAGAATAACACCACCTTAAATCAAACATCAAGTAAATAAACCCAAGCTGTTGAAGCAGAACATCCTGGTTTCTACCACAGCTTGAGGAGAGCTCGAAACATCTAATCAGCTGTGATTAGATAGTTAACTGAACATTTGTGAGAGTTTCAAGGACTTGTGTTTTTATAAAACATACCACTTTACTTTGCGTTTTATTTTTCACCTCCAAGTGAAATCTCTCAGCACTGGGATTCATGCCAAAGCGCAAGGTGTCACAGGCTAAAGAGAAGCATCCTTATAAGTGATGGAAGCTTTTAAAGGAAATGGGAGTAAACACTGGAAACGTGTTTCTCTGACACCACAATAACGTTCATGAGAAATTATTATGGGCATTAGATTGCAACATATATCAGTGAGGAGTGGTGACTTCTTTAATGCTGTCTAATCTTTTCATTTGTCAGATATGATAAATAAGAAACACCATTTCAGATGTTGATGGTGTTTTCTATATTTCATACACACACAATCTCCACTGCAGACTGAGCAAGCAAAAGACACAATATATATTTGTCACATCCATGTGTATTCTGGTTTGTATATGACTAATCATTTGATGTTTTGGGTTCTTGCCCATGGAATGGATTGGATTGTTGGAATATGCTTCCACACGGATCATTGCTGATGTTTGGATCCATGAAACTAATGCTCTGGTGACAATTATAATCGGGTGAATCTTGATTTCACTAAAAACACTATTATTATATACACTATATATCCTTGCCGCTGTGGCCTCTGGCTTGCTTAGTTGGGGGCACCTAATTTCTAGTGATTATTGTCGTTTTGATTACAGAGACTTGTTTCTGCATTTAATAAATAAATAGTTTAATCCTGTCATTAAACATTACCATCACTCTGTTCTCCTATTTGATAATGTTAAGTGTTTTGCTTCAATCTGTATTGTATATATAAATAAAAGTGATTCAATTCTGCAAAATTAAATTTGGTGATTAAAAAAAAAAACTCTGAATAGATATGCAATCATCTTTCTGTCTTTTACTGGCCACTGGTTTAGAAGAGAGAGCAGTTAGAAGATACTGGTATATTATTACCGGGGGGGATTCTGACTTCAGTGCAAATAAAACTACATAAGAGCGCTACATAAATAAAACACAGCTATATAATGTGCAATATATGGTGTGCTGTTGAAAAGAGGCTGCTATTCAAATGAATACCGAGTGCTGTTTGCTCCCATAAATGTCAGTGGCTGACAATTAAATTGAAATCTATGGCTGATGAGGATCTGTAGAGTGTCAAAAAGTCGAATGGCAAAGAAGATTCTCATTAAACTTTTCATTAGGCATTATCTCCATCTGGAAATGGAGTGAAAAGCAATGGGAACATTAGAAAGAATGTCACACAAGTTGCCATTGTCTCTGCAGACACAGTTGCCTATTATGTGCGGTGTGTGTCGAAACCATAAATTACACATTACACTGTGGAGCTGGGAGGAAAATGACAAAACAGGATTATCTGTGTGAAATGTCAGGTTAGACCCATCAGAGGAGATCTGAGAACCTGGCAGCTATCCAGAGATTGATTAAATATCAGTCTCAAAGCGATGTTTGTGTGATGATGCATCAGCCAAGAAATACTGACACAGGCTTTGCTTTTTAGTTGGGTGAATAAGATGCTTTCTTCTGTGCATAATTTGAACAGTGGCCAAATTCCAAGGTCACCTTACTGAAACCTTGTTTTGTCCTTTTCTTTTTAATATTTAACATTGCATCCTAAATGTAAAATCATTTTACATTTATATACATATTTGAACCCTGCTTAATATGACACTTTGAAACCAAATATACTGTAGGTACATTTACTTTTTCTTTTCAACTTTGATTAGTTTCCACTGAAGGTAAATCTGATCGATTTGGCATGATTTGTAAAAGTAAACACTTCTCTAAATGATGTCTACAAGCAGAAAATGCAGACCAAAAAAACAAGCCAGTCAAAGGTATTTCCAGCAGAGACCAGAGATATGATTGTGTGGAGGGATGGATCTAGGAAAGACTACAAAATAATTCTGCTCTTGAAGGTTCTGAAGATCATAGTGACCTCCATTACTCTTAAATGGATGATATTTTGAACAACCAGGGCTGTGTTCCCCAAAACCGATGATGTACGCAGGCTTACAATGCCTTTTAGAAAACACAAAATCTTCCTAGAGCTGTCTACATGGCCAAACTGACCAATTTGACCACTGACCACTCTGAGGTCCAGAGATCATGTATAGAGATGGAAGGAACTTTCAGACGTCTATTACTGCAACAATTCTCCAATCGACAGGGAGTGGTTCAGCCAAAAGTGCATGATAAATAAAGTTCTGAGGAATTGGCATGATAATGTAAATGTGAATTAGCCTGGGCCCGCCCATATTTCCTGTGACGCTACATTCAATTTCGTGAGCAAAGTCAGTCTGGCCAAGCTGCCGTTTTAGAGCATTTCTGTTCCCA
>JAUCMS010000093.1:655680-667904 GCA_032357445.1 Enteromius radiatus | reverse complement strand
CAGCATAAACGCATATATTATGTAAAGAAAAACTTTTATTTTGGATGCGATTAATCGCGATTAATCGTTTGACAGCTTTAAAAATAAGATAAAATAAAATAAATGAAAATGCATTGATTGTATACCTGTATTTTATTTTATTGTGTGTAGACTTGGGTCAAATGGTTCATGACAAGTCTTAAAGTCTCCCAAGTCTCGAAATAAAGCATTTTAAAAATGTATGTTAAATGAATATGAAGCCAGAGCAGTCCTTTTAATGAACGCAGGGTCTGATATCTGGTTTTCATCACTGCTGCTGGGGATCGAACACAAGGCTCTTCCTGTCGACCTCTCGCTCACTTCTGTTACCTTTGCACTAGTTGGCAAACCTGTCAAGTGTGGTGATTGTCCTGTCCAGATGTTCTACAAACACACACACACACACTCAAACCACATTTAACCGCCCTTACAAAACTAAATTAAACATTTTTGAAGCATTAACATGCATGTGTAACGTTCAGCAGGAAATAAAGCAGGCCTGTATCTATTAGAATCTGATTGAAAACACATTCTGGGACGCTCCTGTTTAAGGTTTCTGAATTTATACGTTCAGCATGATGTATTTTTAAGTGCAAAATAGATGCATTGTGTAATTTCTCGATCTCATTCTGATTCTTTAATTTAATTAATTAATTAAATTTAATTCTCCAACTAGTAATTACCACTTTGTGCTAGTCGCATAAATATAATCATCCAGGCAGCATCATCCTTGCTGTCACCGTCTCGTTTGCGTCAGCAGAAAGATGCTGCAGAGATGAGGAGAGTTATTATGTTTTTAATGGAAGGTTACGAATGCAAGTTTTCACAGCTGAAATGTGGAGTTGAAGTAAATTGATTTCATATTGACTTCTAATTAGATGATGGACAGCAGCAGAAGCAGCACAGTATTTTTCTGTCCTGTTGGCCTGAAACATTACTTGTTTAATTCCGTAATCTCTTTGTCCTGTATCTCTCGTCTCTGTCTCAGTCGAATGCAAAGCTCAAGCTGGTGAGGAGTCTTGCAGTTTGTGAAGAATCTTCAGGTCCGTTTTCCACTGACGGTCCTCCAGAATCACAGGTAAATACACAAACACTGTGCGTTATTCGAAATGATTTTTGACCAAAACCCAGACTCTGATCTCGAAAGGTTGAGGTGTAGGCTGTGCAAAGTGTGTTTAAATACTTTGTTGGAATTGATTCTGTAAGCATGTGTTCATTAATATTCATAAATTCATCTTGATAAATATGAATGTTTTGTTTGTTTTGAAGGACATCATTCAGCTTCACATCAGCTGTCCTTCTGATAAAGAGGAGGAGAAATCCTCGAAAGACGAGTACGAGAATGAAGAAAGGGAAAAGAAGGATAAAACCCCACGCAAGATGCTCTCGCGTGGTAAGACGTTCATTTTTTCAAAACTAGTTCCTGTTATCACTATTCAATAAAATAGAGCACAACAGTCGCTTCCAGAAGTACAAACACCATTCATTTACTCCATAAGGAAGTGGATGGACTTTTGTTAAATTGTTCATTTACATTAATTCAACATATTTTTTTTTAAATAATCATGCTATAAGCATAATATAAGCAGCAGCACAAATGCACTTAATGAGCCATAATGCAACAAAATATTATAAGATTAATAATAACTAAATAACCTTTGGGTCTGTTTTCAACTGAACTGAGCTGGATGTTGACATCAATAACTAAAAAATGTTAAAGTGTTAACTGTTGTCCTTTATTGACACAATATTTAATGCTGTAAAGCTGCATTGGCACTGTCTGTTTTGTTAAAAGCACTGTATAAATAAAGGTGACTGGACCTGCTTCTGTATTGAACCGTGGTTAATTCACTGAAGGGTTAGTTGTGATCTGAGTCTGTTTTCCGTTCTCTTCCAGACTCCAGTCAGGAATACACAGATTCCACAGGGATCGATGTGCACGAGTTCCTGGTGAACACACTGAAAAACAACCCCAGGTACGACGTTCAGACACAACACTGATATCAGACACCAACTCATCTGTCTCTGCTTACACACGGTTTTCCCTGCGTCTCAAATCACATACGAGAGGAAGTGAGCCTTAAATCATAGTAGTGAAAGAAAGCGTTTGAGAGATTTCCATCAGCTTTCAGGGATTTTCAGTGTGTACCTGAATGTGACCCTGGACCACAAAACCGGTGTCAATTTTATGTTTTTCACTGATGTCTGGTTTGTTAGGAGAGGACAATATTTGTCTGAGATACAACTATTAGAAAATCTGAATCTGAGGGAGCAAAAACATCTCAATATTGAGAAAATCGTCTTTAAAGTCTTAGCAATGCGTAATACTAATCAAAAATGCTAGATTTGTAGTAAGATGTGTGTTTGTAAGCATGCTTTCACTAGAGTGAAGAATTTTCCTTCAAAATAAAAGCCCTAGTGCTGTCTCTGCCAAAGTAAAAGCTTAACAGTGTCCAAATTCAAAATGCCTCTAAGTGTAGAAATCAGGGAAGTGTTGTAATTTCCCTACTGCAGTGTAAAGCAATAGCTATGTAATATAAATTTTCATTTATTTTGCAGTGCATTTGTTTTACAATATATGGCTATTACTATCATAGTTACAGTAATAATACAAAATTGTTATTATATTCTTATTTGTTTGGCTTCCTGAGACACCAGTGCATGTTAGACTCAGTATACCAATTTCTGTGTTTTTTTCTTCTTCTGTTCTTCTGTATCATATTTACCTGGAAGTCCTCCTCTATTCTTTCAGAGACCGAATGATGCTGCTCAAGCTGGAACAGGATATCCTGGATTTCATTAATGATGAGAAGTAAGTCTCTGTAATAATGTATATTTAATGATAATAAATTAAATATATGAACTTTTTAAATAATAATAAAAAAATATAATAATAAAACAATTTAAATGTGTTATAATATAATATTTTTATATATATATATATATATATATAGTTAAAATTAAATATGAAATATTAATAATGTATTTATTTGTAAAAATAGTGTAAATAGGTGGTTGTAATGTATTATTGTATATATTGTTACATTTATATATTTATATAAATAATACATATAATTATATCATTCAAGTGTGTGTGTGTGTATGTGACAATGTGTGTCTGCTGCTATAGAATATGTTGGTGTTTTTTCTTTATCTTTGTGTAGATGATATTTGTTGCCCTCTTTTGGTAGACTGTGAGCATTGCAGTAGTGTGGTGGTTTTAGCTATTTTTGCTCAGATTTCAGGATCATTTTTATTAAACAATTTATTAAATGGTGAAGGGTGGTGCTGCTGTGATAAATACATTGTCATTTCTTTGTACTAAGGTTTTTTTGTTGTTTTTCAGTAATCAGTATAAGAAGTTTCCTCAAATGACCTCATATCATCGCATGCTGCTGCATCGGGTCGCTGCCTACTTCGGCATGGATCACAACGTGGACCAAACAGGCAAAGCTGTCATCATCAACAAGACCAGCAACACACGCATGTAAGACAGCAGTGGAGCATGATGGGATTGATCAAGGCGCGTCGTCCGTCAGACTAATCCCGCTCTCTGTGTGTTTCAGCCCCGAGCAGAGGTTCTCCGAGCACATTAAAGATGAGCGCAACATGGACTTCCAGAAGAAGTTCATCCTGAAGCGAGATGATGCCAGCATGGATAAAGACGATAACCAGGTTTGTGCCGCACCGTTTCACACTTGCGTCTCGTTTGGGTGGTGTTTGTGATGGTGTCGCGTCTCTCAGATCCGGGTACCGCTGCAGGACGGCCGGCGCAGTAAGTCCATCGAGGAGCGAGAGGAGGAGTACCAGCGTGTCAGAGATCGCATCTTTGCACGAGAAGTAAGAACACAGGCTGCTCAGATTTCAGTTGAAACAATCTGTAAAATCTGAATTCATGAAACAATGTTTAAACATTAATGTGCCAAAAATGCACAATAAATGTCTTGGTGTAATGTTTGTTTTAATTGCAGAAGTTTTGGTTACACTTTATTTTAAGGTGTCCTTGTTATGTATTTAAATACTTAATTATTAATACTATATGGTTAGGGTTAAGATTAAGGTTTGGCTTATGAGTTACTTGCCGGTAATTATGCATAATCTATTGCTTTTATAATATTAAATGCATGTAATGTGTAATCTTAAATTGCTCTGTGGTGTTTTTATGTTTTGTAAATGCTCATACCTTTTATTTTTCGTTACAGTCCTCACAGAACGGATACATCAATGATAACAGGTAAGACGCAGACCACTGCTAGTTAATGCACTACTCTACATCTACAGTTTAGTCTACTTTACAAATGAGAAACTCGTCCAAAAACATTTAAAGACAAACATTTGCATGCTTAGACATTACACAATTTATATTTATTTTAAATTGAGTTCTATTTTATTATGTACCCTAGTACAATCACAGTACTTCTTTGTAAGGCAAAGACATTTTTTGCTAACTAATCCGTTTTTTTGCAAGGCTTTTATTGTTTATCATTTCATTAATAGTCAGTTAATTAATTAATTCCATGTCTTTACAAAACAGCTCAGTGCTGAAAAATGCTCTTGTAATTTATTTATTTATTTTTAAGTTTTACGTTTTTGTGAATTTCTAATCTAACTAATGCTGGAATACAGTGTTACAGTTGTAATTTAACATTAATGTTCAAGTATCAGTTTAATGTTCAATTGTTTTCAAAATTTATTTTTGAGCAAGAATTCTATTATTATTATTATTATTATTATTATTATTATAGTTATCTTTACAAAAAAGCTTAATGCTGCAAAACAGCTTATTATTTTTTTTGTGATGTATGAAGATTTATTTAAAATTTTTAATAATATATATCTTTTTTTTTTTAAAGCTCTGTATCTAATGCAGGAATACAGTTGTTGTTGTTTTTTTTTTACAGTGTAACAATTTAATGTTGAAGTAAACATGTAATTTTATAATATTTTTTATATATTAAAAAATCTGTAATTTTAATGGATGATTTCACAGCTATCACAACTTTCATCTATGTATCGCTCTGTAGATAATGTAACCTCAATAACATATTTAAATCAAAACAATAGTGTATCACACTAAAACAAATGCAAAGCATGAAACACACATGCATGATCAGCGATGATCGGTCCTTATCACAGCAGTCCTTCCTTTAGTACTAATGATGTAGAATGAGTGTGGTTTTTATGTGTGGGTCCTGACACACACGCACACACACACACCTCCTATAACCCACGGACACTGTTTTCTCCGATGTGACCCTACAGGCTGTCCACTGACTGCTACTCCTCGTCCTCCCAAAAGCGGAGGCTGATTTTTAGGTACAGTCTGTGCTGTGTGTTTTCATGCACTGCGTCTCGGTGGTGAGCGTGTGTTGCTTTGCGTTGGCTCCGTGCACTGTCGGCCCGTGCATGGCTGCTGTGTACTTCAGTCTCTGGAAATGGACCAACATCACTGCACTCTGACATGCAACTGCATTTTGGTGTGAGAGAGAGAGAGAGAGAGAGAAACTGGTCAGTCACTAGGGGTGGGTGGTATGATCAAAGTCTTAAATCACAGTATGAGTCATTATTTATATTTTTATATATATATATAATTTCACAATATAAAAAAAAAAAAGGTTTTTAACATTTATTCAATAAATAATATAATAATTAATTTAATATTATATGTGAACGTGTATAAATAAAAATAATAATAATGCATTTAAATGCATTCTTGAAATTAATTATAAAATATATATTTAATTGGCACTTATACATTGAATTAACATAATAATAATAATAATAATTGTAGCACTAAATAAATTTAATAATTTAATTGTAATAATTTTAATAATATTGCAAACATTTACTATTAAAGAATGAACTATGTATGTGTTTATTGTGTATGTATAGAAATTAAAATAGAACAAATACTTGTTTTATAATTAAATTCTCTCATAAAAAATAGGTTAACGTTAAATATTAATGGGTTGTAAAATGTAATGTATATAAAAACAGATAGTTCTCTTTATTCTAAATGCTGATTGGATGAATCATATTCATATTTTCCGTTTCTTGGCAACAGTACATAAGTAATTTGTGCTTTATTTACGCCCCTTAACTTTTATAGGTCAGTTCCTGTTTGTAAATTCACACTATTGTGTGTTTCTTCATCACGTCTAAATTGCTGTCCTGTGGAAAAATACAGCTAAATCTGCTGTCAGTCTCTATATCCCATCATACCGCCCAGTCCTGCCAGTCGCTATGGTTACAAAACAGGACGTTCTGGATCTGTTGGTTGCTTGCCGTGCTACAACAGTATGACCGATGCCAATGTGTGTGTGTGTGATGTTTCCTCACAATAACGTCAGTGTCTCGTTTCTGGAGTGTCTTTCTGCATCTGTGTTGAATGCGTGACGTTACTGCATCATATTCCAGATCTCACCCTTGTGTTTAGGAAGAGAAATGTGGGAGCGGGTGGATAAAAGAAAGCAAATGTCATGGAGCAGCGGCGCGTTGCGTGTTTGCAGTGAGCCCAGCTCTAAAATAGACAGTGCAGCTGCCGCTTAAAATAGCTCATTCATTAATTACACACACAGATTGCAGGGTTTGTTGGGTTTCCCAGTAGATTAGGGTTCATTAGACATGTGTTAGTTCAGTGTTCAAATGTTCACAGGTTCATCTGACAGAAGACACTTCATTCCGTTGGTGATTCCTATAAGCAGGAGATCAGAAGATTGATTACAGTAACTGGTACACTGACAAATTCTGCATTTACAGCTCGCAGTTTGCATTTAAAGCTCTTAATTTCTACGGTTAAATCTCACAATTCAAGTTTACAGCTCGCAGTTCTGAGTTTACAATGCAATTCTGCTTGTACATCTCACAATTATGCATTTGTGTCTTGTATTTCTTTGATTACAGCTCGCATTTCTGCGTTTACAGCTCGCGACTCTGATAACATCTCAATTCTGCATTTCTGCCTCGTTTTTCTGCCTTTACATCTCAATTCTGAGTTTACAGCTCCCGATTCTGCACTTTTTAGCTTGTATCTCGGTGTTTTCAGCTCGCATTTCTATGTTTATGGCTTGTATTTCTGCGTTTACATCGCAGTTCTGAGGTTATAGCTCATATTTCATACTTACAGGTCGCAATTGCATTTAGATCTTATTATTTAGAGTTTAAAATCACACATTTCTGTGTTTACAACTCACATTTTTGTGGATACAGCTCACAATTCTGAGTTCAATTGCAAGAAAATGTGTCCAGATTGTCAGATAAATGTGGTGGAAGCATGCTTTCGTAGTTTTAGACTCCAAAAAGGGGGAAGTCAATGGAAAATATTATAAAGTAGTTTTTAAATGAGCCTTTGTCTCTCATCCAATTAAATGCACTTTTTTTTTTTTTTTTATTTATTCTGGTAATCTTGTGCTGGAGTGAATCTAATGTAATCTTTTTGCTGATGCAAGTTCAAATTTGTTGCATTAGATTATAAGATGAAATGCTTTGTTTCATCACTTTTTTCTGGGAGAGCTTGTGTGTTTGTTCCCAGTAGTTTTCTGTTCTGTAGTTTTAGTATTCTATATGCAAAATGTGGAAGAGCACTGTAGAACGTAAATGTCATCTCCAGTCCCAGTTCCCGTAAGGAAACAAGTCATCTGGCATCACCAGGATGGGTTTTACAGATCAGGTATTTTAATCATTTTATGCTAATGTGCATTTTTAGCACAGATATTTCTCACACTTTGCACAAAATATTAGAATTTAGTCTGGTGCATGTTATTCGTCTCGCGTCTGAGGAAGTGCGTGCACAGGAAAGTGATGCACAGACAGACATTTTCAGGGCGTTGAAGCATCTCTGAACAGTGTTTTTGTGAGCTGAGTGTCATGTGACATCATCACAGAGTTCAGTAAATCTTTAAGTATCTTTAGCTGTTAAATACACAGAACCATTGACTGATTGATTATTGGTTTTCTCGACAGCTGCTCTTGTGTAGGAGGGCAGCACATTACACAGATCTGAGTGTGTATGCATCAGTGAAACAGTGGACCTGTGTGTGTGTCGAAGGGCTGCACGGTAAAAAAACCCATAACTCACACAAGAAAATATTTGAATCAGGTAGTTCTCAAATGTAGAAATAGAAAATCCTCATGCATAAGTCCATGCTGTTGCATTAAATGCAAGACTGTACGGTGCAGCCCAGGTCTGTATTATGTGTCTAATGTTTGAGAAAGTCTGTATGTGTGTGTTTAATGCTCAGGTTTGTGTTTATTGTGAGCACTTTGTTTCGTGTGGAGCTCCAGTGATGGATCTGCATGTGTGTGTGTGTGTGTGTGCGCGTGTTCAGAGGTGGACACTAGTGAAGTACTTTTACTTAACTCAAGTAAATTTTAGTGTTTTTCTTCAGAAAACCTATTATTCACTGCATTCCAAAGCATGTTATACTTCTTACTGCACCACATTTCATAAAAGTAATTTTTTTTGTCAGTAGTACATTAAAATGGTATTACTAATATAATCAAGTATTAAATTCTATTTAATATGAAACGTAGTGCAGTACAAAGTACAATATAATGCTTTGGAATGTTGTGAAGTTAACATTTTGTAAAGAAAAACACCCTGAAGTACAGACACTTGGAAAGTGTACTTTTAAATAGGGCTGCACAATAAATCGCAGTGATATTGCAATAATCTGTGATTGTCACGTGCGTCTTGTCAGTGAAGTGTGGTTCTGTGATTGGCAGTAAATTTACATCCAAAGAAGAAAGCTCTATCTGAAAGCAGGTGATGGAGATTTACTGCTAATCACAGAGCTGGCTTTACTGATGAAATGCGTGTGATGGTCATATTTGATTAATCATGCAGCTCTAGGTTTTAAAGCAGGGTAAAAACTCTTCTCTGCAGTCCTGCTCTGGTGTTTGGCCACTCAGAATGAGTGTTTGTGAGCGTCTCCGTCTGCTTTCACAGAGCTGTGTGTGTGTTCTGGTCCCGTCCGCAGGGGGAACAGGGAAAGCTCCAGCCGGGCCTCCAGCAGTCGTCAGAGCAGCACCGACAGCGACATGAAGAGCCTGGAGCCGCGTCCGTGGAGCAGCACTGACTCAGACAGCTCCAACCGCACGCTCAGACCTCCGGTCACCAAAGCCAGCAGCTTCAGCGGCATCTCCATCCTCACGCGAGGAGACAGTCTGGGCAGCAAGGGCTCGCAGGGCAGCGCCAGGGGCTCCCGCACAGGTCTCACACACACACACACACACACGTTTAGTCATGATCTTAGTGTGATCATGTACAACAAAAGATGCAGGAATAAGATGCAAGGAATGAAATCCTGCCACTCATTGCATCTTTGTTTTCACAAAAAAATTCTAATGTTTTGCTAATATAAGTTTGAAAAACAACTCATCTCGTCCTGGCATATTTTAGTCAGCGGGTCTTAGTTTTTGCTTTGGAGAAATGTGCTAGGGAGAAAAAAAAGTTTACCAATATTTTAATGACTGCTAGTTGACACATAGTTGCAAAGCTACTCACTAGAAACTCCTAGAATGTCTAAACTGGACTCAATTATAATAATAATTATATTATCTAGAAGTATAAAGTAATAAAGTATTACCAATTTTTCTTCTTTTATTTAATTTAATTTTATTTCTCCTAACAAACAACTCGCTTGTGTGAGAGTTTTATTCTGTTCTGTTCTTTTCCCAGAACAGGAATAAAAGGAGGGGTGGGGCGTATTTATTTATTTACCAGGTATACATTGCTAGTAAAAATAATATAATATAAATCTAATTAATATAATATATTAATATAATAATAAAAAAATAATTATTTTGTATAATATTAAAATATTTTTTTTATTATTATATGTAATAATAAAAAATTGTTAATTTATATTAACATTTACATTTCTATTAAAAATATAAAAAGAATTATAAAAAATTCACATTTGAATTAAAAAATTAGTTATTGCAGTTTATGAAATGTTAAATCACGTTTTAAAAATAGATTAGAAATAGAACTCTTATTTTCATAATATTGTAATGTTTCTACATTTTTATATCTATTACTCTTTTTATTTTTTTCAGAAACATCACAGTATAAACATTAGATATTAGTGATGATATTTAGCATTAAAGCATTTGAATCGCAAGCGTTTCTTTGGTTTATTGGTGTGAACTGGTTTGCGTCGTGCATGCTGCTCTGCGCTCTGTTCGTTTCTCTCACTCTATTGTGTCATAAACACAAATGTTTTTCTGTCTGTCTCTCTCAGGTCTTCCCACAATCGTTCCGGACGTCTGTCCCTCGGCTCAACCGCCCCAACAGAGCCGCGGACTCCTGCCCTGTCCCCCGAACTGTCCCTCTGGAGGCCCTCAGCCCCCGAGCCAACCGGCCCCTCCGCCGCTGCTGCCCACCCCAACTCACACACACTCACACACACACACTCACACACAGCACGCCATCAGCGCGCACAATCACATGCTGCCTCAGGTGAGTGTCCAGATCTGTATTGGAATGATTGTGTTAGCATGCAGTATTGATGAAGCATATGGCAAGAAAAAGAAATGGACAAAGTAGCAATGTCAAGGAAGTAGATTTTAATTCATTGAGGTGTATTTGATGCTCGTTATTACTCTGCGTTTGTCATGCTAATGCTCAATGCTGTTTAGTATTTAGTACAGGTTGCCTGAGTACACACTGTTTATGGCTGCTTTAGAGTGTGCCGTCTTGCAGTGTTGCCTTTTTACTCACATTTACAAGCACTTTAAGCCAAGTTGTTTGGCCTCAACTCATAAAGATAGGCACTTTATGGAGTTAGTTAAGTGGTTTGTTGTGGATATGAGATGTATAATTTTTATTGGTGTGCTAAATCTAAGTGTTTTTGGGGTTTTTTTTGTGCTTGGCCTTTGTAGAATTTATTTCTCTAAAGATCTGGCTACACTGACACTTTATCATAGAGCTCATGAGGGCAGCTAGTCCTGGGTCAAAATGTGCTGACTTCTTTCACTGTTATTTTCTTGCATCTCACATACAGACGAAGACTCATTTCTGCTGCACATTTAAATACGCCATTAACGCCTGGTTGTTCAGTTCAGTTCTGTTCACACTTTCTGTAAATGCGGTTGCCAGCAGCTGTATCTTTCCAGTATTTTAGTGGATTATGATTAAAGCATTGAAAGGTGAATTGACTGTGTGTACGTGGCCGTTGAGTATTTCTCTGTCCATGAGCAGATGATTTTTTTCTAAGCTCTGCTCCTCTTCTCTGCTCTCCCTCTGAACTCTATTCCTGCTCCTGAGCTCTGAGTCTGTTCCTCTGTTCTGTCTCTCTGCAGCCGGTGGCGTCTCTGCAGCCGTCTGCGCAGGCTGTGTCTTACTCAAACCCTTCGTGCCCTCAGGTCATCCTGCCTGTTTCTCCTTCCCAACAGTACAACATGGTACTTCAGCTCTCCTCTCTCTCTCCTGCATCTTTCCCTTCATCTCTTCACTCTCACTTCTTCAGCTGGATATATTATATGATTTTATTCATTTTATTGATTGTTTTGTACTAAAATGTGTTTTTTTATGCTTTTTTTATTGCATTTTATATTGTTTTTTTTTGTTTTGTTTGTTTTTTTTACAGAGTTAATAGTTAGGCAATCCCTGAATGCATTGACAAGCTCATTGAAAATTGTAGAATTGCAGTGCATCTTTGTGCGTAATTTCAGAGCAGTCTCTTGTGAAGCTCCAGAGCTGTTAGGATGCTGTCTGTGTAGATCTCTGGGAGGTTTGAAGCGGCTCCTGCTGATCTCTCCGTCTCTGTCTGTGTTCAGGGAGATGAGCTGACTCCAGGTTTTGGGCAGATGTCTCTGAGCCGTCAGGGCTCCAGCGAGGCACCAGAGCCGCCAGGTCTATACCAGCCTCCGCCCACCGTACTATCCCAGCATCCTCCACCCCAACCCAGCTACATCATGCCCCCGCCGCCCTCTGGATATCAGCCTGCCGCTCCACACCCGCATCCTCCTCCTCCACCTCCTCCACCTCCACCAACACAACCCATCCTACAGACAGCTCCAACCGCACAGGGATACATGCAGCCTCCGCCGCAGCAGGTGCTCTCACACACACACACACACACACACACACACTCTCACACACACATTCTCACACACATTCTCACACACTCTCATAAAGATCAAACCACTTTCTCCAGAGGTCACTGCAATTACCAAACCACACACACACACACACACACACA
>JAUCMS010000093.1:621634-638156 GCA_032357445.1 Enteromius radiatus | reverse complement strand
GACCGAAGACAGAAGTGTTCGGTGATGACGAGACCGAAGACAGAAGCGTTCGGTGATGACGAGACCGAAGACAGAAGTGTTCTGTGATGACGAGACAGAAGACAGAAGTGTTCTGTGATGACGAGACCGAAGACAGAAGTGTTCTGTGATGACGAGACCGAAGACAGAAGTGTTCGGTGATGACGAGACCGAAGACAGAAGCGTTCGGTGATGACGAGACCGAAGACAGAAGACGAAACTAGAGACAGAAAGAGTCGTGTCAGCTGCAGTAAAGCATCACAAAAAGAAGAAACCCAGTCTCTGATGTCCATGGGAAGTCATTGCATGCAAATGATTCTCGACAAAATATTATAAATGAACATTCTATTTATGATTATATTTATTTCTCTAGTTACATATGCACCCCTGGAAATGGCATGACTAAAATGGTTGTAATTCCTAAGCACTTTATGATATATTTTTAACTCTTGAATTAAAACGTAAAGTCTGCACTTCAATTTAATCTTGATTGTACTATATTATATCTATTCTGGTGGCATAAAGAGCCAAAATTTTTGTCTGTGTCCAAATACACAATATACACAATATAGACCTCTGGATTGATGGATAGATGATATACAGGTGGATAGATAGATAGATTTCTTCATTGCATTGGCAGTTTATTTATGGAAAAAATTCATTTTGTTTTCTTTCTTTCTAAACTGATGCTCTATTGCAAGTATTTTTTTCAGTCTTATTTTTCTGTTTTCTCCAGTGTTTGAGGCCAGCAGTGATGCACTCGTCTGCCAGCAGATGTCAGTGATGCCCCTCGATTCTCCAGTCTGACCTCTGCTCGCTCGCTCACTCGCTCTCTCTCTGCATCAATACTTTAACACTGTCTTTTGTTTGGATTCTGACAGTAACATCTCCCATCATGCAGTGCAGAGATTTCTCTCTCTCTGTGTTGCAGATCTCAGTGAATCTCCACCTGTATCTGTATCTCACTGGAGTGAATGTGGAGTCACATCTGCACTGATTCACTGCTAATGTGCAGCGCTGGAGATTAATTTGTGCTCAGAACTGTCATTGTGCTGCATTTAAAAGCTTGATTTTATATAATGAGCTTGTGAAGGATGCATTACAAACCAGAGTTGGGTGTAATGCATTACAAGTAATGCGAGTAACGTAATCAGATTGCTTTTTAAAGTTATGCATTGCTTTTAAATTTAAAATGAAATATGAGTTACTTATATACTTATATTAATAAATAACGCGTTACTTCTATCCCTATTTTGAAAAAACAAATAAGATCTTTTTAACTGATGGGAAACCCGTTTGAAAACCATCATTTTGGCACTGGCGTTTGCTGATGCTAGTTGTTGCTTCTGACGGGTTAAAAGCTTTCTCCTCTCCTCCGGCTGTGCATTTATTGACTCAAAGCCCTGTATTTCATCTTATTTGTGTAACAAAAATTTTCCCCCGGTGCATGATGGGTAAGATTTTTATAGCAATCAGCCACCTGATTGCATTCAGAGCTCATCTGTCCTTTGATGCTCCAAATCACATTACGCTTCACAAGTCGACTCATCCATCTCCAGCTTTAGACTTTGAGAAATGCTGCAAATGTGGTTAAAAAATAATGGATTAAAAGTGTGTGTTCAGTGGCCGCGTGCCCGATCGAGCTGATATTGATTGGACACATTGTTTCTGCTTCTCATCTACGCCATTATGGCCACTACTTTCTTTCTTTCTTTCCTGGCTTTTGCTTCTCAAAGATGTGCAAATACATTATAACATTAGGGCCGGAAATGAGAGTGCGTCACGTGTCCGAGGCTGTGGTGTTATCGCCGCTCTTTCTACAAGAGTGTGCGTGGAGTTGTCTGTTTCCCTCCATTTTGCTCTTTGTTTCAATCTGTGTCTGTTTGGCGAAGGCCGTCTGTAATGGTTTAATCTATGAGGCATAATATTGAATCTCTGACAAGGCTCTTTGGGAAATCGTGGAAGAATAACTATTCTTATTCGGTCTCATTTTTCACCAGCGCTGAATTCAATTATCTAATATGATTTGTATGCTTATTAATCTTCATTATTCATAGATTCTCAATGGCTTTGCGACGTTGGCGAGTTAACGATATTTCCGAGGGTTTTATGTGGTGAAGTAATGAAATTGCGTTTGATTAGCTGACGGCGGCCGCTCGGGGTTGTTGTTGTTCGGTGTTTGGTCCTTCTGTCAGTGATGTGACTCACCTGAAGTCCAAACTGACACTCAGAACAATTTGATGATGACACGCTGTCACGCTCGTCAAGGACGAGATCGGTCTGCGACAAAGAGAAGCTTCCTTCTGTTCTCCAACTCTCTGTCTCTGTCTCTTTCAAAGTTGCCCTGCTCTGTTGACATTGTTGTTGTGCTGGATATTTCTAAAGATTTAATAAACACACACTTACACACAAAACATGCATAAAAATAATAATTATATTTTTTATTATTGCTGCTATCAAATGTAACAATTCATAAATACACATGTATGTATGTATATATATATATATATATAAAAATCAAGCATTGTCTTGAAAGTCAGTTTTGCAACTACCAATTACTTCAGAAAATATGTGCAAGAAAAATGTCTTGTTAAGGGCACAGCTGCTTGTGACTGCAGCAGACCCTCAGAAGCACACACCTGGGTCTTTTCTAACCCTAAACGGTGCATATTAGTAAATGAAGGGTACACATTACCATCTTAAGAGACAAGAAAGCTCACCTTAATGATGCGAACAGGTACGTGTGTTTGAGGCTTCACTCTGAACCTTTGAGGAGAGAAGAAACCCTCTCCAGTCTTAGTTCTTGAATGTCAAAGGTCATTTTCATATTACTTTATTCAGCAAAATATTGTTTTATTTCACAGCTTGATATCTAGTGTAGCAGACACTGTTGAGAGTCAGTATGATGAATGAAAGATCTGTGTGTGTGTGTGCGAGTGACAAACTCACACTGTGATGCTTCAGGATTATTTAAGCTATTACAGCGCTATATAATTAAACAAAGTAATCGAGTGTACAGAGGAAGACAAGCACTTGAGAAGCTCTACACACACACACACGCACGCACGCACGCACGCACGGAGCTCAGATGGCCTTTAGGGACGCAGGGCTGGAGAGGAAGCTTCAGGGTTGGGAGCAATTAGAGTGTCAGACTCCCAAACACACACACACACACACCTGTGCATGTTGGGGGCCCGTGGCCCCTGGGGACGCCAGTGAGAGTGTGTGTGACAGCGTGAGCGATCATCGTCATTAACATTATTTATTCTCTAAGCACAGGCTCACTGCAGGGCCGCACTAATAGAATTCACGAATTACAATGAGCATCTCTCTGTGTGTGTGTGTGTGAGTCTCACAACCCGTCAACACACTCTCCACATTCACCACGCTGAGCTGATCTTTATTTTGTGTCAGTGTTGTAAAGCGTCTTGTATCTGTCTGTATTTAAGGTCACAGAATTTCATTTGGCCGTCAAACCTCCGGGATTCAGATCCAGAGTCTTTCTGAGGCTGAGATCTTTGTCTCTGGTCGGAAACACACTGATCTGCTTGAGTTTTTGTGTTACTAGGACAGAATCTAACCTCAGTGCAAAGGGTGATCATTTACAGTATATCAGATGTGTCTGTTTGTTACTTAGTTAACTACTAATAGGTTAACAGGTTATCTAACTTAACTAATTCTACAGTGACAGTAGTTGAATCGAAGGAGCAAATCGACCGTAGAAGATGTTTAATGCTGAAGACACAACAGTTGTGATATATAGTGCTTGGCTTGATTTCACAGAACAAGGTTATTTTGGGGGAAAATGGCCATTATGAATGCAAAATAAGTTTTAAAAAGCAAAACGTATGTAATTTGAAAATGCAACATATGCACCAAATCACTTTCCAAATTTGTAGTTTTTAATTTACAAATCTTTTTTTTTTTTTTCAGATAAAAGGTAAATTGTAACAATATTATCATCCATTTCAAATCTGCTAAATATGACTGTAATGAAGATATTAAGATGTTGTAAACATTAGCATCATGATTTTCTGTAAAGCTGCTTTGAAAGCGTGTGTATTGTGAAAAGACCTATACAAATAAAAGAGACTTGACCAAAATAATAATAATTATAATTATTATTATTATTGATATTATTATTGCATAGTCATATTGAAAAGGTTCCATATAACAAACATGCAGAAATAGACTAAGACAACTGTAAAGAGTGTATAGCTTTATTTTATTTGGGCAATATATACGTTTCCTATATCCTCAGTATAAATGTAAAAGCACATTTTAAAGCTGACTCTTTTTTTCTGAACACCCCTGAACCTCCTTCAGGGTGTTTGCATGCTTGTTGTCTTTTTCTGATGAGTTTGTATCCCTGACGGACACGCGAGCAGGTGAATCAGGCTCATGCAGTGCTCGTGTTTGTGTTCTTGTATGCTTTGATGTTTCTCTTAAATGAGACGGCAGCTCTTCATCTGTGTGTGTGTGTGTGTGTGTTAATATGAGTGTCTCTGTCCAGTTGTAGCTCATCATGGCACTTCAGGGTCTGGATGTGTGAGTATTCAGTGCGGTTCTTACCTTGACTATCTGTGCGCTTGAGAGCGTTTGCTTTTACACTGTCCAGTCATCAGAATAAGAGGAGGCTGAAAAATATCATCTCATAAATCAAGGCAGTAAGCATTTTTTACAGAGACCTTCCTCCTGATGAAGTCGTCTAAACCTGCAGCCGCACACACACACACACACACACACAGTCAGGCATTGTAAATCATTTCTTTACTGTTTGGCAGGTAAAGTTGGAGGCAGAACTCGACTAGACTAAAGATTAACAAAGTATCATCAAGAATTCAGAGTTGCCCCACAGTATTGTTTTATATTCTGAGTGGTTGCTAGGGTGCTCTGCTTGGTTGCTATGTTATGTATCCTGTTTGGCCTACAAAACCTCCAACCTCACTGCAACTTGTATATCTTCTAGAATTCTCAGATTCCTTCTTGTAAACAGTGTTCCGTGTTCTGAGTGGTTTCTATGGGGTTGCTAGGGTGTTCTACATGGTTGCTGTGGAGTTGTTTTTTTTTTTTTCTCCTGTCTGACATGACAAGATCCATTTTAATGCAACTTACCGATACTTCCAAGTTTTACTATTGGTAAACATTGTTCTGAGTGGTTGCTATGGATTTGCCAGGGTGTTCTCAGAAATGTTGGCCCCATTCAATCCTGAGGTTGTGTAAAGAGGAAGGAGAGTTCCACCTCCTTATAAAGGTTCAGAAGTTAACAAATTCAACATGTCCCTGGGACAACATTGTGATTAACCAATCAGAATTGAAGAACCAGTTTACAGTTTTTGTGAAGTTTAGGCTTACAATCAATGTTTGGTGCGTGTGCATCAGTATCGGTCATCTATCATTTCCTCTGGTTTTAGGCATTACTCATGGGTAAGGTGTAGAGATATGGTCAAGACTATATTTTTGCATTGAAATGTTATTCTAGGGTTAACACATCGAACCTTGCCAAACCAGAACGTGCCTTTTATGGCTTCTATGGATGCGAAAAAAAACACAGAAAATTGAACCCAAAAATTTCACACGGTGGCAGTGACTTGATTGACACAACGTGAGGTCATATTCATTTAGTAACAGACTGTTCATTTCCCTACGCTAACAGATTACAGTTGAGGTTAGTTAGAGAAATAAACTAAGTTTACTAGTGCAGTGGAGCTGAAAGGACGACGATCAGAGTGTTAAAGTCATGACTCTTTGTACTGGAGGCCCTCAGGGGCCCGACCGCCGACCGAGAGATTCAATCTCTCTTTACGCATAATCGATATTCAGGCCCAGATGGGCTGCATGAGGAGAGATGGAGGAATCTCAGGATGAGGGATGAGCGCAAACTCTCCTGTGTCTCTCAGGGCCACGCTGCTTCACTGCTGACTGCGTTTTTCACACAATACGGAGAGAAAGAGGCCGATAATAGAGTCCAGGAGAAAAAAAAAACTAGCTGTGTTAGACCACTAGAGAGAGACGCTCCTCCAGCATAAGCTCTTTCTGCTCTCGGATGATGTTTCTGTGCATTTGGCTGACGCCGGGTGAACTCCAGCACTGCTGTTATTTATCCATCTGACGCTTTTCCTCTGGAGCGTCCCAATGGAGGTTCAGCTCCAGATCAGATCAGATGATCTGGGTTCTCCAGGTGCCGTCAGATCTTAACATGCACTTAACTCTCTTCACCATGCTGGTTACACGCTTCAGAACTCAAGGGGGCAATAGAGCTTTTCTTGCTGACAGAATGTGGCCTGCAGGAGAAAACTGACCGTAGGAATAGTTTACACTTCCTTCAAGTCCGCTTGGGAAACTCGTGCAAGTCAGACACATAACATGGAAAAAGAAAGTAATTATACTGTATACTAAACTATATTTGAATATTGTATCAGTGTTTTTATTGCATAAAACAAGTTGTAAACTTTTGTAAAGTCTATTAGCAATTTGAACATCATGATTTCAAAATATCAGCGTGTAAAATTGTAATTGTTTTATGGTTTGTTTCAATTTGACACACCCCTTTCCAATTTCCCTCTTGTAAATATTGCTCTGTTGTAAGTGGTTGCTATGGGGTTGTTAGGGCATTCTGTGTACTTCGGAGTTGTTAGGATGTTTTCTTGCTGAAAATTTGTGACATCCAGAATTCCAAGTTTCTCACTTTCCCCCATCACTGTATTTTCTGGAATTCTCAGCTTTTCTCATGTAAATATTGTTCTAAAGTTTTAACATTTTATAACACTCTAATCTACCATCCAAATACCCTAGTAACCCCTTAGCAACCATTAAGAACACCCTAACAACCCTCTAAGCAATAACCCCAAATTACCCTAGATACCCCATAGCAACCCTAACCCTAACCCAGCAATGCCTTAGAAACTACCAAGAACACCCTAACAACCCCTAAGCAACCACCTGAAATACCCCATCTACCTCTTAGCAACCAACCCAAACACCCTACCCTAGCAACCACTAAAGCCACTCTAATAACCCCCTATTCAACCACTAAGAACACCCTAGCAACCAGTTGAGAGTTGAGGTAATAAAGTCTGTCACAGTTCAATCTGTGTTTGGATCCTCCCTCGCAGATCCTGACATGTTTTCGCCCGTTAATGAGTTTGATGAGCATGTACAGTACAGTCATTAACAATGACATTATCCTGGTAACTGTGACGTGATGGAGAGCACACTTGTTCTGAATTGTGTTCCGACACACTTCACAACGCATGAAATCAAACGTGTGTATTTACGCAGATTGTGCGTGCTCCATACCTGTAAAACACACACACACCATCAGTGTTTCAACCTTCCTTCAAATCACTCATTCCATTTGATCCTTCCCTAAAACCTCCAGCCAGAGATGTCCACGTGTGAGTGTGTGTGTGTGTGTGTGTGCGCGTGTCAGAGGGAAGGTATGAGTGATGGAGGGGCTGCTGATGGAGAATGAGTGTGATGACGGATGAGTGTGACAGGCAGATGGTTTTGCTTGTCGTCTCTTTAATCACACAGACTCAGCTGGGCGTGAAGGAAGAGCTTTGTCTCGTCATGGCAACAAACAGGAGACAAATTTACCCACAATTCTTTCCCACACCCTTCCTCGCGGCTGGTGTTTTTGGCAAAGTGTAAGAAAGAGAGAGCGAGTGTTATCAAGCAAATATGTGTTTAAAAAAGCAGAAATGCAGAAAGATCAGCTTCTGTGTGAGACTTGAGAACTTGAGTTTAAAGATTCAGCATTTATAGAGTTTCTATATCGTCATGTCATTCAGCATCATTATTTTGTTCCTCATGAAGATGAAGCGTGTCGAGATGAGTTTTGTCTTTATAAACTCACTGCAGTAAGTTATTTCTGTCAGTGAGGTGAGTAAATTATGATGAAGAGATGAAATTGGAGAGTTTCTCCAGTTCACTTCACTGACAGATCTGCTCTTTGGTTCTCAATCTGCAGCTAAAGAACACGAGCGGAGTTCACCTGCACAGATCATGGAGCTGTGCCGAGGACTGTTGCTAGGGTGTTCTATGCGGTTACTATGGGGTAGCTAGGGTATTTGGGTGGTTGCTTGGGTGTTCTGAGTAATTTAAGTGGGTTACTATGAGGTTATTAGGGCTGTGTGGTTGCTAGGTTGCTCTTTATAGTGATTGTTATGGGGTCTCAAGGGTGTTTGTGGTTGCTATGGGGTTGCTAAGGTGTTTTGGGTGGTTGCTTCGAGGTTGTTTGGGTGTTCCGAGTAATTTAAAAAGTTTACTTTGTGGTAAATAGGGCTTTGAGGTTGCTAGGTTGTTCTAAGTGGTTGCTGTGGGTAGCTTGGGTGTTTGGGGTGGTTGCTAATGGGTTGCTATATTGTGTTGGGTAGTTACTATGGGGTTGCTAGGGTGTTTCTTGTCCTGTTCTTAGTTGTTTCTATGGTTTTATGGTTGGTAGTATGTTCTGAGTGGTTGCTGTGGGGAAGCTTGGGTTTTTGGGGTGGTTGCTGTGGTGTTGCTAAGGTTTTTGTGGTTACTATGTGGTTGCTAGGCTGTTTGGGGTTGTTGTTGTGGGTTTTGTGTGGTTGTTTATGGGCTGTTAGGGTGTTCTAATTAATTTAAAAGGGATACTATGAGGTTATTAGTGCTGTGTGGTTGGTAGGGTGCTCTTAGTGGTTGCTATGGGGTCGTGAGGGTGTTTGAGGTGGTTGCTATGGGGTTGCTAGGGTGTTTGGGGTGGTTGTTTAGGGGTTGTTAGTGTGTTATGAGTAGCTGAAACAGAGAGTTGCTATGAGGTTACTAAGGCTTTGTGGTTGCTGTTGTATTTTTGGTTGGTTGCTATGTTGTTTTGGGTAGTTACTATGGGGTTGCTAGAGTGTTTCCTGTCCTGTTCTTAGTTGTTATGATGTATTTAGTAATTGCTAGGAATCACTGTTTTTCGTGGTTGCTTAGGGGTTGTTAGATTGTGCTGAGTAATTAAAAGGTTACTATGAGGTTGGTAGGGTTTTGTGGTTGCTTTGGTGTTCTGAGTGGTTATTATGGGGTGGCTAAGATGTTTTGGGTGGTTGTTAAGCAGTTGTTACAGTGTTATAAGTAGTTGAAAAGGGGCTACTATGAGGTTACTAGGGCTTTGTGGTTGTTAGGGTGTTCAGAGTGGTTGCTATGGTGTTGCTTGTGTGTTTCTGGTTGGTCGTTAGGGTGTTCTTAGTGTTTTCTAGGGTGTTTGAGGTGGTTGCTGTGGGGTAGTTTGGGCGTTTTAAGTAATTTCTTAGGGGTTGTTAGGGTGTTCTTAGTGGTTGGGAAGAGGTTGTTATGAGGTTACAAGGGCATTGTGGTTCCTATGACATTCTGAATGGTTGCTATGTGGTTGTTAGGTTTCTTCCTGTCTGGCAAGGAAAGAGTTCACTAAGTGTCTGTGATCTTTCTGAACTTTATTACTAATAGTGCTAGAGATTTGATCAGCATGAGTTCTAGTAATGCTTACCTCAGTGAAAACACACACACACACACACACAGATGAGGGGTGAGTGTCTGCAGTGAGTGATGCGGTGAGGTGACAGTCAAGTTATAATTATCTAAATGATAAACTCAGCAAAACACCAACACACTGTGTATAACACACACACACACACACACACATGTGAAGAGCTGAGGAGCCACATCTTCATCCTCTCTTTCTCTCTCTCTCTCTCTCTCTCTCGCTTGCTCTGAGTCTGTCATGTCTGCCGTGGACGTGGATCTCAAGGTTACACTGTCAAGGTTAAATTGACTTTAGATTAATTAAGTGTCAATTAACAGGGTAATTGTTTCATAATGTGGCCAGCCCCCGGAGGCCGAGGTGTGAGTGAGACGGGCCTCCGCTGTCAGACTCGCTTTAGAGCACGACTCAAGTGTGTGTGTGTGTGTGTGTGTGTGTGTGTGCGCTCTCTAAGATGTCAAGATACACAGAAGATCTGTCTCTTTACATTCACTGATGACCACAAGAACACAAAAAGCTTTACAAGTGACACACACACATATGTGTATATATATATTTGTGTGTATACATACACATACATTCATACATAATATTGGTCACAGAATATATAATTATAAATTGTATTAATGGGATATTATAACCACAATTTATTTTTAAGTTGTATTAATAGTATTTCAGTATTGTAAATATTTATTGTTTATAGTATTTCTCATATAAAATGTATTAATATTTATAAAAACATTGATTGTATAATTTACTTATTTATTTTAATGTTTATTATAGTATAATAGTAAAGTAAATAGTATTTATATATTTTATATAATGTATTATACTTGTATATTTAATTAATTTTATTTAAATTTTTTATTGTATCATAATTATCATCTAAATATAACAGCAGGTGCTAACCGTGCTATTCTAACCAGCTAAACCTTAAGCAGCTGGTTGTGAAAAGTGCTTCTTGTTGATTTTAATGATGATGGCCCGTAACAGTTCTCTGAGCACTTTTACTGCAGCAGATTCAGAAGACAAATGCAGCAGGAGTGAAACACAGAGACAGACAGTCAGTGAAGGGAAGACGGAGAAGAGAGAAAGTAAAGATGATCGAGAGATAAAGAGGACAGCCTGATGAAATGCTGATTGGCTCTTGTCTTTAATAGCTGGCCTGAAGGAGACCCGTTCACCGGAGCCCATCTATATTCACTGTCTCTCTCTCTCTCTCTCTGTTCTTCAGGGCAGGGGTGTAAGTGATGTCGCTTACCTTTTACCAAAATAAAGAAATCCATTTGCCTCCACCCTCTTCATCTCAACACTGTATCTTCTCATTTTGCGTCCCGTCTCATCGCTGCTTCCATTAGCGCGAGTGCATTATTGAAATGTCACACACACATTAGAAATGATTTATGTTGAATGACATATTAGCATAATCAGGGCTCTGCGTGTAGAAGTTATTTTATATTGCTCAATCATCACTGGAAAAATCACATTTATGAAACCTACAGTATCAGTCTTCTGATTGGTCAATCCGGTGTCCTGGTCATGTCCAACACGATGAGAACGTGGCATCACCGTAATCAATCAAAGTCAAGAGTGTCATCCAGAAAAAGAGAAAGATAGAGCTGAAAACAGCGTTCAAAGGGTTCAAGCACTTTAAGGCATTCAAGCAGATATGAAAAATATGTTACATATTATTTAGCAAGCCTTTATACCCTGTATCAATCATTAAAAAAAGCATTTTTGGCAAATCCAGGTAATTTACTATAGAAATATGTTGTTTTGAATGTTTAATGCTGCTGATGCTCCAGCTTTGGTCTGATCTCTCTAAAACTTTGCACGCTTGTTTAGAATCACCTCTCACCTTTCGTGAAGGTTTGAGATTTCATTTAGGCTTTTGGGTAGCCTAAATAAAAGCCTAAATGAAAAAAAAAAAGTTTAATTATTGAGAGTCCAGAGAATTCTAGTTCAGTGGTTTTTTTCAGACTGAGCAAAAAACCTAGGAGTAGAATACAAATTAAGATTTTTTAAATACATATATATCTTTTAATTTGATTTATGGTGTATATTTTGCGTTTCACAAACCGTTTAATTGACAGCAGGTTGTAGAATAAGAAGGTCTATTGTATGATGTGAAATTAAATTTCTCACCCTCTTGTAGTTCCTTCGTAAGAACTTCATTCATCATCGGAAGACACATTATATAACGCACAGATATTTTTGATGACTTCAGAGATCTCTCTGACCCTCCATAGACAGCAATGCAATATTCCCAGATCCAGAAACACAGTAAAGACATCAGTAAAATAGGCCATGTGACGTCAGCGGTTCAACCGTAATGCTACGAAGCTATGTCTACGAGATCTCAGCATTGATTACATTCTGGGGTACTCTCCGAAATGGCAGAGGACGGTAACTTGGGGAGAAGATTTGTTAAATAAATTAAGTTCTTCTTCTTTTTTTTCTGCAGTAAGAGTATTTCTGTAGCAGAAGTTGGTCAGCTAACAGCAGTCATGTTTCATGAGATATGCAGATGTTCTTATAGACACTTCGGACCAAGACCGTGCACACACAGGTGTTTTTTCCACTCCAAGTGGCCAAGCTTCGCTTTTTTTTTTTTGACGTGACCTCAGATCCGTGTTGTGAGTTTGGTAAAGTTATATAATTCTTTTCAAAACTTTCAGCCACTTGAAAGTGAAAGTGGCCCTCCTCCTTTCGATTGTTTTGTGACAGTCTAAAATTTCAACTTGTTTTTGATAATTATTGATATTCGCTAACTGAGACTCGTTATAGCACTTGCATTTTGTTCCTCTTTTGTTGGTTCTGCTAGCTCCTCATTTGTAACTGGCTTTAGATAATTGAATTGTACATGTATTACAGCTGTGATATTAAAGTGATATCATGTGTTTTTTCTGGTCTGCAGGCTGATATCATCCAGCTGTCATGTCTTTACGTGTCCGTCTGATCAGGTGAGATGGAATCAGATTTATTTCTGTAGATGTTTATGGACATTGATCATGCGTTTGTTCCTCTGCTGTCAGTAAGATGGAAGCGCGTCTGTCTGTGTGCACAGATTGCGTATAGATCGCGCTTGTGAAGCTGTGAGGAAAGCGTGTGAAGCACATAATGCTTTAAACACGAATCTATTTTAATTAAAGCTGAAATCAAGCCTCTTGTAATGAGTTTAGAGCAGAAACATTGGCCCTTGACTTGAGTGCTAATTGATATTGGGCCCTTTAGTAGCTCGGCGGTTTCCTACCATCATACTGTTAATTACGACGCCGTTTGTTTTGCTGTTTTCTGATCACAGTGATGGAAATGATAGCTGTTGAGTGACTGCCGATGTGATGCACAGCTTGCGTTCTCTCGTTACGTGGGTAATGTTATCATATTGGACCCCAAAATAAAAATGACCAAATGAGAAAGGATGTTTTGCGTGAAGAAAATAAAGAGGATAAATCTAGCAACATCACAGGTGCAAATGCAAATACAGCAAATACTGCAATGCATGCAAATCTCTTTCAGTAGAACAGTAATAAAGCAAGGCTTATAAATATATGGCCACTTTGAGAGTTAAAGCATCTGTCAAAGGTGGATTGCATTGCAACATTACATAGTTTCATGTCAATTAAGAACAGTTTCAAGTCGTTACTGTAATGCATAATGTAATAATAATACCACAAATCACATTCAAGAATTATTGTATTGCAGAAATACTTCAATTCAACACAAATCGCTTTGGATAAAAGTGTTTGTAAATGCTTAAGTGTAAATGTGGTGGTTTGCATGGCAGTTAAGAACATGCTCACAGGTTTAGTTACTGTAATGTGTACACCGTAGATCTTTTATTGGATTACAGAAATGCAGCCAATTTTCTGCAGTGTTTACTTTGAATGCAATGCAAGTCGCTTTGTCTGCCAGACGCATCAAAAGTAATGCTTAAAGTGTTTTGCATTGCAGTTACATTATAGTGTTTTTATGGCAATTATGAACATATTCATAAGTGGTCTTTATTGTAATGCATAGACATCTCATCTTATTGTAACAAGGTAAGACCTCAGAAATGCATGAGTATAAATATATAATCATTTTAAAGGCGGTTTGCATTGTGACATAGATTTGTAAGAACATTTTACAGTAATGCATATTACTATTCTAGTTCACAAATTACAGACATACAGCACATTTTCTATAACCTGTAACCACGTGCCAAATGCATGAATGCAATGCTTAAGGTGGTTATTTTCATTGCAATTAGAAATGTTGTCATCACTGAAATGCACACAGATCTCCCTGAGCAATTATTCTATTATGGTAAATTTCCTAAAATGTGTATACCTTAAATGCAAGTGCTGCCAAATGCATGAAGTGCAACGCAATGCCAATGCAGATTACCATTCAGATCAGTTCTAATACTGAAAATGACTAAAAACAAACACAGCATGCATTATGCTAATCGATTTGTCAGATAAAATGTGTTTAATAGTCATAAGAAGGATAACTTGGTTTAGTTATTGGTGCACTGTTGTTGATTTGGCGGGGAAATGCTGGTGAGTTTCAGCCGTGTGTTTGTTGTTTTCTGACTGTCAGCTCCACAGACACGGACCCCGTCACATCCTCGCCTTCCCGTTTTCTCCCTCTTCTCTCATTTAGCATGAAGTTGTTTTCCTGCGTATAGCGCGGCAGATGGTTCGGACACACGCTGCTGCGTTAGACTGAAGTGATGTGTGTGTGTGTGTGTGTGATATTTTTCAGCTCGGTATCCTCCTGCACGGCTCCTCTCTGAATTTTTTGGTAACTTCTGTCCTGTTTTCTCTCTAAATGCGTCTCAGTCGACCCGTCCGGCTCAATCTGCTTCACCCGTCCAAAGCCCCATTACGTTAACTAGCTGTGGCTACTCTCCCGGTGATCTTTCACCTTTACCGCTCTTTACATTGATCTGGGCCTCGGTGAGAATAATGTCACCCATCCGCTCTTATCTCCCGCCGCACACCAAATGGCCCGATGGAGCTGGAAAGTGACGCGTTTGCAGAATTTCTGGGACCGATATTAAAAGAAATGTCGATAAGTAAGCAGTTCTCGTACCGGTGGGGAAAATTGGGCCGACGTTGTCTGGTATCATCTTCACCCATAATGCATCAGGGTGTCAGGTGCAGAGCTGTGGGTGTGAATGTGATGTTTGTGAGACGCATATAGCAAATTAAAGAGATTGTGTGTTCAGGAACTTTCTTTTGTGAAGATGTTTAGCAGAACGTTCAGGCTGCTCTTGTCCAGTCAGTGAAGGCTCGTTCAGAAGAAAGAAACCGCTTTGGAACAACATGAATGTGAGTAAACGATGACAGAATTTTAATGTTTGTCTGATTTATTTTTTTAATTAAAGCGGCTGTGTGTCATTTCTGTGCCAGTATCACATCGAGCCACTGAAACAGATTGTGACGCTGATTATAGTGTCTCTCAATTAGGGATATTAACAGTACACTTAATAAAATTAATTTAACTTATTGTAAACTTAACATTTGTCTTTTTTTCTTTTTTCTTTTGTGTTGAGGTGCTAAAATAACTGAAACTAAGCAATAACTAGGTTATGTAAACATTGTAAATAATGACAAACACAAAATTATTTTACATTTTATATGAATTAGCCCAATTATATATGTAAAAATCTAAACAAAAATAATCAAATTCATAATGTGAACAAAAAACACCATATTAAAACAACCAAGACAAAATATTAAAATGCAATAAAATTCTAAATATGAATAAAAACACATCAAAGTTACTAAAACTTTAAAACTAAAATCAAAACAAAAAGTTTAAAATATAAAATCAAATTTTAGATATTAAAATGAAAGTGCAATAATATTGCATTTTTAACTAAAAAGTGCACGGAAAATATTAAAATCAAATCAAAATACTTGTAATAAAATGACTAAAACTGAAAAATTCAATTTAAAATATTAACAAAAACCTACAAAATTAAAACTTAAATGAAAACAAAACGTATACAAATTTAATTTGAAATATTAAACTAAAATATTACATGAAACTGACATCATATCGTGTGTATGTTATGTTTCCACTCTTGCTCTTCTTGAAATAAAATCATAACAAATCAAGATGTACTAAACGGTGCAGAGGGAGTCAGAGAAAGCGACAGGATTCAACAGGAGTCACTTTCATCACGTTGTAAATGTATTCTGAGTCTCGGTGAGCGATATTCTGCTGCTTGAAGTCAGTAAACATCTGTATCCTGCTCATAATTGTGATTTGTGAGTGTGTGTTCAGACCGTCCTCGCGGGTGGTGTGTGTTCATGCTGCACGTCTGCACATTCCAGCGTGTTTGTCTGCCGCAAACATTAAATAAATGTTAAATATAGATTTATTTTTTTTGTCCTCGCCTTCAAATATAAAAAAAACATGCCAGAAGCTCAAAATCATTTGCTATGACACATTTTACAGCAAGTGTGTGTGTGTGTTACTCATTACACGTCTGAGGCATGATGAGGTGATGAGGAGGAAAACAGGAGTGAAGTGAGATATAATTCAGTGTGGACTCATGAGGTTTGTACGCTGAAAGTGTTTTGACCTGATTAGACGTCACACTGAGACACAATTTAGCATTTTTTGGACAGAAAATGTTTCTCCTGTTAGAGCTGTATGGAAGTGTTTATAGGTCAGATCATGAGAATGATAAACTAATGTTCAATAATAACAGAAACACTGCAAAAGCGATGCACTTTCTCATTGTTTTTTCTAATTTTCCTGTGAAACTATAAACATATTCTTAAATCAAGATACCTAAGTGACATACATTTTTTTCTAATCGTTTCAAAATTTAGTTTATGATTAAAAGAAGAACAAATCACTTTTTTTACGATGTGTTTTTCAAAATCAAGCGTGTCTGAAAAAAAATCATATTAATATAAAATATTGTGTTAATATAAAAAATGTTTTCCAGGTCCATTTCCAACCCTAGAATTTGAGCCTAGAATGAAACAGTCTGTTTTTGCCTTATTTGGAAGCTTCATGAATAGTAATGAGGAG
>JAUCMS010000093.1:605294-615867 GCA_032357445.1 Enteromius radiatus | reverse complement strand
ACTCACAGAGTAATGAGGAGCACCTGAGCGCAATCAGTGCACGCCAATTTCATTGGCCTTTTGTATAAAGCTCATAGCCAATTGGTCTCTCTGGCGAGTTCCCATATGTAATGTCTCCATTCCCTCCTTCAGGGAACGTGGGTTACGTTCGTAACCTAGACGTTTTTTATAATATATATATATATATATATAAATTAATGTTGATTCAGTGACGTTCAGTAACATTCAGTTAAACCAGTTGTTGCATTTTTTTGTCAGTGTAATATGTAATTATTACACATATATTTTAACATATATAACAGGTTTCAACTGAAGTGACATAAAAGTATGTTTTAGTTTACCTTGAATGCTTGTCACTACATAAATACACTACATATTTAAGAAAGAAAATAATCTGAAGTTAAGCTTATTTAATATCCTTTTAAACACTGGGCTTATTTCTTAAGGGTTAGTGTCCACATGGCAAAAATATACTGCATGTTAAGTACAAAATTGGGCAAAAAAATACATCGTTTATATATAGTTTTACAAATCTCTTTAAAAATACATGTGTGTAAATATGTATATATATATATATATGTGTGTGTGTGTGTGTGTGTGTGTTTAAAACTATCCAAGGAAATACATTCACGTCACATTGAAAGAAAATATTTGTGTTGTCTGTAATAAGTGATGAATTTAGGCTAAATGTAGTGTGTAAGATTGGAAATGTATTTTGTTGGCTCTGAAATGCGTTCAGATAAATGTATAAAGACAATCAGAGTCCTGTCTGAACGTCACGTGTGAGTCTGCATGTTCAGTACAGTGTGACTCCAGAGTAATCATTGTTTAGTATACTGCTGCTTATTGGAGCAGCACAAACGTCAGTGTAAATCGTTTCTTTTATAAATCGTCTCATTCTGTTGAATGTGTGTGAGAATGGATTCTGTGTTTGGTGAACGAGGCTCATTGTGTGTGTAAATGAGTCTCTGATCATGTCTTCCTCCTCGTTCCTCCAGCTTTCATATTTCAGCAGACTGCGGTCTCTGTAGGTGGTATTAATGTTTAAATATGAAGCGTGTCACGAGAGTCCTGACATGTCAGGGATCAGCTGTGAGTTGCTCTGAGACTGAATGAAGAATCTTCAAGAGCTGCTTGGCTCTGATTTTGCATCCAGAATAAATACAAAACACTTTCTGATTCAAAGGTGTCTTTAGAGCAGACACACACGGCAGCCATAGCTACATTATGTGATTAAACAGATAATGTGTGATGTAAAATGGGTTTCAGTGTACTGAGTGAGTGTGTGTGTGTGTGTGTGTGTGTGTGTGTGTTTACACTGCATCCAGAAAGTATTAGCTTTCTCACTATTTTTTTTATTTTATTAAATTGGCAAAGAATTCAGACAAACTTTTGTCATGTTGCTATTTTGAGGAAAATAATGCATATAAATAACAAATTTAATCCAAATAACGCTGTGACAACATGACATGGAAAAAGTGAAGCGCTTTTAATATTTTCTGTATGCATGTGTAACCTTATATATTTCTAAAATATTTTATATAGAGCATAAGTGTGTATATAAATCTTTAATTTTATATATATATCATATTTTAGTTGTATTATATTACATGTATAGATAATTTCTATATAAAATTAATATAAATTTATGAAATATTTTATTGGATATTTATGGATCAAGTATTAAAATAAAATATTAAATACATAAATATGAAAAATAGAAGGAACTAATAAATAATACATTTAATAAATCATACATAAATGCTAAATAAAAGAAATAAATAAATAATCAAATTAAAATGTAAATATTACATATGCAATATTTATATTTGTGTATATAAATTATTGAAATATAAAATTTATACATATTATTTATAAATATTTAAAAAATATTATAAATAATACTGTTAAATTAAATATTATATTAGAATTATATTAATTGTAAATATAATTGTATATTAGTATAAATATGTATGTAATAGGCTATATACTATATATAGGTATATATGTGTGTGAGTGTTTGTATATATATATAGGCTATATATTTCCCCAATGCAAATTATTATAATATTAGTGTAAGACCTGAACACTTATTGTTGTAGCTTTCATAAGGATCTACACTGGTCTGTGTGGAGAAGATAAAGAATCATAATTATACCATAGTAGTACTACTTATTGTGGTAGTTTTGTGTTAGTGAATGTTAAAATAATTGCCTGTGTTCAGATGAGTCTGAATCAGCCCGAGCTGAAATCAAGCTTTCCGAGGCATCTCCGGAGACTCTGTGTTCCTGACCCCGGAGCCTGAGAGCATGTTTATCACACACCGCGAGCCTTAACCTCCGCCGCGCATATAAAGAAGCCCCGCGTCTCCCCAGCAAAGAGCCAAGCCAGAAAAATAAGGCTGGCGAGATTAGAATACCGAGTTTTGACACCTTAATGTATGCGGCTCACCTAATAGACGCTCCATCTCAATTAAGCTCCGATTTGAGACTAGCGGAGCGCTCTCGACTCTCAGAGAAGTTCATCAATCTTAGCAGTTCTTTCTCAGCAACAAAATAGAGTGGGGCAAATTTCTGCATTTAATTAATGTAGTGCTTCCTTTACTGCTGTTCAGCATCTTTCCGGCTTCGGCAGCGGCTGAGAAGGCGCCCAGAGAGATTAAGTGAAAAGCGGCGAGGAGAACAGCAAAGATCGGCAAACTCTGTAATGAATGTCTGCGTTTGGCACTTATGATGGATGAGCAGAGAATGCTGTTTGTCACTGACGTGCGGCCGACTTCAGCTAGCCTAGCGCACGCTTAGCATGGATAGCGGTGATGCTAACTGCGCAATTAGAGCTTAATGAGCGAAGCGACAGAGTCACGCTGTTGGAACTATGTTCGTGATGATTATATGCTGTTTCCAGTGAGTCAGTCTGCAAATATCTCGCATTAAAGTGCACCTAATATGGATTTTTTTAAATTACTAGTGCAGTCAAACAATTAATTGTGATTAATCGCATCCAAAATAACTGTTTGCATATGTGTGTTTACTGTGTGTGTATATATATATATATATATATATATACATATAATTACAAACACATTTATGTATATTTTTTCAGAAAAAATATACATTATATGAATATATATATATATATATATATAGACAGGTAAATACATCAATGTTTTTAAAGTATATAATTGAAACGAGTCATTTTATGTTGATGTCAACATTAAACAATTAGCATATTGCCCGCCCACTTGTTTTGGTGTTGGTCTGAATGAAGATGCTAATTCATTCTTCACCACTAGGCGCCGCTATTGTAAAATATCTGTTTCCCTGGCAACGCTGGACACAAAGAGTCACTAAATCAGACATGATGAGATCAACATGAGGCCGATCGACCAACCACTGCTGACGCAAAAGTGGAAAAATAAATTGTTCAGTGAATGGTTTGGGAGTCGTTGAGCAAGTAAGGTTAAAAAATAAATGCATATTATAAGACAATGAGATGGCCTTGCATGCATGTCAACCTGTTGCTGCATGGGGACTCCCAAAACCAAAATATGAACCTTTCATCACCCATAATAGGCGCTTTTTAAATGATTGTCACGTGTAGCATGAACAGCCATGTGTTTACTCGCAGATCTGAAGTGGTATTCCCGGGAACGACATGTTTTTTCCTCCACACAATCACTGCAGCATCTGGAAAACAGCATGTTAGCAGCTCATTCAGACACATCAGCGTCTCTTTCACACTCATCCTACATGAGTCCGTCTGATTCACACCGTCTGCTTTTGTTTTGTTTGGCAATTCTTCACATGCAAAAATCTGCATTTGTGGACTTTTTGGACTGTTTAAATAAAGCACTCTTGAAAACAAAGGTTCTTGATTGTCGTCAGAACCTTGAACATTCATGGAACCTTTAAAAAGTTCTTTTAACGTTCTTTAGATTTTTTAAACTTTCTTCAGAGTGTATTTGTTTTTAACAAGCAGAATGGTTGTTCTGTTGCATCACTGCAAAAACATTTATTTTTAAGAGCGTACTATGTTTTATTGTGTAAAAGTACAGCTTAACACCAATTTATCTGATTTAAAAGACAGTGGAATTATTTATTTTGATGTGGATGTCTAGTACATTGAAATAAACAAACAAACGAAACTAAATATTAGTTGTGAAAGGGAGACTATACGATGGCCTTAAAGAGACAGTTCTCCCAAAAATAAATATTGTCGTCATTAACTCATTCTAAAGTTGTTTCAAACCTGCATGAGCTGAACGCTAAAGAAGAGATTCTGAAGAATATTGGTAACCAAACAGCTGACGGTAGATATAGACTTTTATTATGAAGGGGGAGTGGAAGTCAATGGCTGCCGTCAGCTGGTTGGTTAATGTCTGACTGTTTGAATTTTGTATTTATGTACAAACTCTACTAACAATATAAGTGTATTTCATGACCAAAATGTTAACAGCAGCCCTTGATATCCATAGTAATTTTTCAATAATATAAAAGCTACCATCAATTGTCTGAGTACCAATAATCTACAAAATATCTTCTGTTGTGTTCATAAGAAGAAGGAAACTAAATTGTACAGCTTGGGAGGGAGATTAAATGATGGTAGAATTTTTATTTTTGGGTGAACTGTCCCTTTAAGACAGTACGACAACATACTGGCATTTGTAATGCATGTCAAATTAAGGCAAGAAAATACATTACATTAGTCAACAGATGGAAAACAAATAGATTTTCTCCATGATTTTAGGCTTAAACTATTATAAATAATGTGACTGATATATAAACAAACAATAAAAATACAGATAAGTGCTGAAATAAGTGGAGAAAAAAATTATTTAAAGATATTGAAATTAAAATCAGATGCAATAAAATTTTATTAAATGTGATGGTTTTTTTTGCATGTTTAAGTCTAAAAAAAAAAAGACATGTTATGGAAGCAAAATGAAATTAAAACGGCCAGTGTATAAAGAAATCGCTGGTCTTAAATGAGCAGTCTAAATGAATATGTTAATCATGTCATATGCTGGTATCATCTGATAGTGTCACCGTATTATATGACCCTGGTATTTTATGTATATGTAGATTACCACATAATCGACAAACATGATATGTATTTGTGAATACTAAACTCACCTGTAAGTGAGGATAGGATCCTAATAGAGCTTTCTATTGGGCAAACAGGCAATGCATGACCTGTATCTCAAAGCACTGCAGGTCGCTTTGGCTGAAAGCATCTGCTAAATGCACAAATGTAGAAGTACATCTGTGAGTCAAAGGAAGCTGATGGAGCCGGGAGGGGATGAGGTTACACCACAAGGATGGAGGGATGTCTGAGATCGAAAGAACAAGGAAGAGATGAAAAATAGAAAAGAAAACCAGGCCAGAACAGAAGCAATAGCAATGAGTGAGGAGGAAAAGAAACGAGTGATAGAAAGAAGTAAGGAAGGAGAGGAGGAGAGAGAGAGGGAGAGAAGGAGGGAGGTGTTAACCTTGAGAGAGCTCATCCATTATATTGCTGCTGCTGGTCTCTCTGTCACACTGTCAGAGACGCTGCCACCTCTACAGCACAGCAAAGGTCAAACACAACTCACTGCTGCCACACACACACACACACACACACACAGCTTTACCAGCAAGAGCTCATCTGAACATTACAATGCTGTCATTATTTACTTACCCTCATGTTCGCCCAAATTTGTCCCAAAATCAGCCTTCACAAGGAAAAAAACTTACAACGATGCATTTGAGTAGATTTAGACTAACATAAGTTCAAGGATATTACGTGCATGTGATGTAATACAGTGAAATGTTGTTTTTTCATTAGGTTTATTAGTTGCTCAATCAAAAGTGCAACAACAAACAGAACCAAGAGGATAGGCCTGTGTGTGTATGTATATATATATATTAGTGCTGTCAAATGGTTAGTCGTGATAAATTGCATACAAAATAAACCTTTTTACATAATATGTGTTTACCGTGCTTATATATTTAGTATAATTTAAAACACACACATGCAGTATAACCCCACCTTTCTGTGAGATCAGGTTGGCAATAAAATACATTAGCTTGTGCAAAAATTACTCTTGCACTTTGAATGAGAAATACTATTATTGTAGGTGAGAGTGTAATGTTTCATGAATAGATCAATTATTCAATCAGTTACAATCGATTAATCAATACACACAAATCATCGTCTTTCATTTACTTTTTAAATGCATTCATTTATCAGTCTTTTATCCAAATGAGCAATATTAAAAGCGATTCATCTTAAGGAAGCATTAACAGAAGAAATGCTAGCAGTACAGTCATCTAGAACAGAACACATGAGAAATAGACACATAGAAATGAGAAATGTGTTTTCATGTATTACAGAGTAAGCGAGGGGCTGTTTCTTTATTATTGTCTGGAAAAATGTCTTTCAATTCAGCTGATATTTATCTAGCAACCCCTCAGAAACCACCCAAAAGTCCATAGCAACCACTCAGAGCACCCTAGCAACCCCATGGCAACCACTAAGAACACCCTAGCAGTCTAGCAACCACTAAGAACACCCTAGTAATCTATAGCAACCACTCAAAAAACCCTAGCAACACCCTAGCAACCACTCAGAAATCCTACCAAACTCATAGCCTTGGTAACCTTAAAGTAACCACCAAAAACATCCTAGCAACCCCTTAGCAACCACCTAAAAGTCCATAGTTAGCATTCAGAAAACCCTAGCAACCCCATAGCAACCACCCAGAAACGCCTACCAAACTAATAGCCTTGGTAACATCAAAGCAATCACTCAGAACACCCTAGCAACCCCTTAGCAACCACCCAAAGTCCATAGCAACCAGTAAAACCATCCTAGCAACACCCTAGCAACCACTCAGAAATCCTACCAATCTCACGGGCTTAGTAACCTCATAGCGACCACTCACAACACCCTAGCCACCCCTTAGTAACCAATTAAAAGTCCATAGCAACACCTTACCAATCTCATAGCCATGGTAGCCTCATACCAACCACACAGAACACCCTAGCAACAAAAAAAGTCCATAGCAACCACTCAGAAAACTCTACCGAACAGATGTCCTTCTACACAGACTTCGAAGTTTGTGCGTTTGTGTTTTTAAACTGTAGTGAAAGCAGATGTCCGCATGCTCGACCGTCTGCTGGACACTGTCATATTTCCAGAAAAGACACGTGACGTCCGGAGACCTTAAACCGCTTTACTGCTGCAGTCATTCCTCAACTACAGACGTGATCATAGGTAAGTAACTGTGCATGAATCAAACTTCTGAAGGCCACAGAACAAAATATGTCAAATGTGAGAGATTTTCCTCCCTGATTTAAAACAGGCAATTTGTTAAAGCAGAATAAATGACGAGGGGACATACTTTCACAGCGAACAGTAAAATTACTCTCACGCACAGCCTCAAATGGCTTCTTACTTTTAGAAACCATCTGTTTCTCTTGTATTTTGTCACATTCTAAAACACAAGGCTTTCAATAGGTTTGGCAGCTCGGCCAGATAATGGCCGATTCTCGTTCCGGTCATGTCATTCATCACGAACTTGTCGAGTGAAATGTGTTTCTGTTCATGTGGATTTGAAATGTAATATATCTTTATTCTTTTTCATGACGCACAGCACAGCTGAACTTCAACGGAAAGATGGTCTTGATGATCAATTACGCCAAAACTGATTCCAAAAATATAAAGTTGTTCCAGAGCGCTAACCTCTGATTTCCCCCGACTAGTGGAGGTGAATGATCCGTGGAAATATTCAATCTCTTTTTAACATTAGCAGGGTAGAGGATCTTCCGCTCGCGTCGCTTTCAGGGTGGTGAGAAAATTCTCATCTGGCTGTTTGCTTTGTTTTTTGTCACATAGTTGCTTTCTCACACACACACACACACACACACACACAATGCAAACTGACTGTGAGTGGGAGGGTGTGAAAACCAGATGTAGTTCATTGAGGCTATTGTGAGCGTGACTGTGTGTGTGTGTGTGTGTGTGTGTGTGTCCTCTTATTAAAGCTGCAGTTCCCTGGATTGTTATCGACTTAAACACTTGCTCTGGCATTTCCACCCTGACATCATGTTCAGTTACTGCTCCAGTGTGTCTGAAGAGACCGTTACAGCGGCAGAGATTGGCCCTGCTGTGTCTTTACTTCAAATCCAGCACACACTTCTAGACGTATTCTTACACTGCATTATACATACAGTCCATACAGAGCCTCGGCATCAGGAGCGTTTCAGGACATTCTTCTACAGGCAAGCATCACTACTACTACTGCTAGCTAATATTGGAAATGAGATCAAATTTCTAGTGCTAAGTATTAAAGTTCATCGATCATAGCATAGCAATGCCATAGCAACCACTCACAATACCCTAGCAACTATTAACAACACCCTAGTAACTCCACAGCATTCAGAACACCTCAACAACCCAGTAGCAACCATCCAAAACATCCTAGTAACCCCACAGAAGCAATTCAGAACACCCTAGTAACACTGTAGCAACCATTCAGAACACCCTAGCAACCCCATAGCAACCATTCAGAACACCCTAGTAACACTGTAGCAACCATTCAGAATACCCTAGCAATCCCATAGCAACTATTAAGAACACCCTAGTAACCCGAAACCATTCAGAACACCCTAGTAACACTGTAGCAACCATTCAGAATACCCTAGCAACCCCATAGCAACTATTCAGAACACCCTAGTAACTTGAAAGCATTCAGAATACCCTATCAACTCCATAGCAACTATTAAGAACACCCTAGTAACCCGAAAGCATTCAGAACACCCTAGTAACACTGTAGCAACCATTCAGAATACCCTAGAAACCCCATAGCAACTATTCAGAACACGCTAGTAACCCGTAAGCATTCAGAACACCCTAGTAACCCCATAGCAACTGCTCAGAACACCTTAGTAACCCCATAGCAACTATTCAGATCACCCTAGTAATGCACGTCCTGATTTTGCCAAGTACAATGTGTCCTTAGGTCAACATACTTTTGTTGACTCTGGGACAACATTTTAATGCAAAAATATAGTCTTGACTATATCTCTACACCAAAAATGATAAATGACTGACACTGATGTACAAGCACCAAACACTGATTGTAAGCCTAAACCTTACAAAAACTGTAAACTGGTTCTTCAAATCTGATTGGTCAACAAAGATGTTGACCCAGGGACATCTTGCACTTGGCAAAATCAGTTTAGTGCCCTAGTAACACTGTAGCAATTATTCAGAACACCCTAGCAACCCCTCTATCAACATAACATGAACCCCATTTCATTCAGAATACCCTAGCAACTTAATAGCAACCTTTCAGAACACCATAGTAACCTCATAGCAACTACTGAGAACACCATAGTTACTCCAAAACCTAGTAATCGCATGGCAGCATGTTTTTAAAAACTTAAGCATTGTGAGTGAGTTTTGTTCATATTTCTTTGGCTTGGCTCTGCTCCTCCGCAGCTCTTGGCAATAAACAGGAGCATCCAGGTGCCAATGGCCAGTGACAGATCTTCTCATTCGCCATTGGAGGACATCAACTGCCCCACAAAGCCACATTTCCGCCCCCCGCTCGCCTCTGTTATTCTTCCTCTCATTATGCACTCATTCTGTCGGGCGAGGAGCAGGTGGCGGAGCGGCTGAGAGACGGTCCCACCGAGAGTTCCAGCGACTGATGTTTATTCTCAGCCAGACTGAACGGATCCAGACAGATCCGGATCCATCACAACCCAAGAGCTCCAGCCGTCCACTTTGAGTGTCTTCTGTGAATGCTGCTAGATGAAACAGAATTATATTTTTTAACACAAATGTTTGGATTTCTTTGTGTTCCGTTGGAAATGTTGATTCCAGTTTTCGATTATTAGAGGACATATTTTAGGGAATAAACACACTTGTAAGAGTGATGAGTGACAGCAGTTTAGAATTGTACGAGTAAAAATATTTGTAACCATATCTAAGCTTTTTAAAGGTTGCTTACACGTTTGTGTTAGACATCGGGAGACTGGACTGAGTTTCTAAATCACCATGTCATTCAGCATCATTATTTTCTTCCTCCTCATGAAGATGAAGCGTGTTGTGTTGAGTTTTGTCTTTATAAACGCACTGCAGTAAGTTGTTTCTGTCAGTGAGACTAAATTATGATGAAGAGATGAAATCTGACGAGTTTCTCTATTTCAGATCACCCACTGAGATGCTGTTTGATTCTCAAACTACAACTGAAGAACACATGAGTGCTGTTCACCTGCACAGATCAAGCTGCTGTGCTGTGAATGCTTGCTACGGTGTCCTGAGTGGTTGCTAGGCTGCTTCTAGGAGTGTGGGTGTTGCTAGAGCTTTACGGTTTCTAGGGTGTTCTGAATGGTTGCTATGTGGTTGCTACTGTGTTTTGGATGGTTGCTAAGGAGTTCCTAAGATGTTCTGAGTGCTTTAGTAGAGTAGCTAGGATGTTTTGAGTGGTTGCTATGTGGTTGCTACTGTACTGTGTTTTGGATGGTTGCTAAGGAGTTCCTAAGATGTTCTGAGTGCTTTAGTAGAGTAGCTAGGATGTTCAGAG
>JAUCMS010000093.1:580763-596948 GCA_032357445.1 Enteromius radiatus | reverse complement strand
GAAAAAAGATTTGTTCATTTTGCTGAACGAGACTCAAAGGTCCGAGTCGGTAAAATGATCCGAACTTCCCATCACTAACGTCTGCTTGAGAAATACCAGTAAAATACATCCGTGCATCACTTCTCTGACTTATTCAGAGGTTAAGACAGGTTGATTTTGTGCAGTGCTCTGTGTGTGCTAACGACAGCTGACGAGTTATTCTGGTCCTGATGAAGACCGCCTGAACAATATAACGATTAAAATAAGCCTTGACTCACATCAGTAGCAGCAACACAGAAGGTATGATTATACTATTTTTATATATGGTAATAATAATACATACAATACACTGTTAGAACAAAAATGCTAAAAAAGTTGTGTCAACTTAAAATAATTTGTTACCCCGCTTGCTTAAATTTTGTCTAGTTACCTTGAAATTTTGACTTAATGTTATTATAAATGATAACTGCAATATTTTATTTGACTAAATTAATTTCAAATAATTTGTATGTATTTTAAATCAAATAAATGCAGAAGTGATGCTGAACATTCAGATTTGATCTCAGAAATAAATTACAGTTTAACAGATATTCACATAGAAAAGAGCTGTTTTAAACTCCAAATATATTTCACAATTTTTACTGTATTTTTGATAAAATGATTGCGAATAGAACTTCTTGAAGAAACAAAAACACATCAACAGTAGTGTATTCTCACAGATCTTCTGGTGCAGCAAACAGGGGTGTTCTGATTGTCATGACAACAGCAAAGTTTCATGCAGGGTGAGAAGCAGCATATTTTAATAAGCGCCATTGCATCTTAAGACAGATTTCAGGGGTGATCTGTTCTCTATTGATTTTACGGTCAGGCCGTGATTTACAGTAGCGCCGAGGCTCTGAAGCAGACTGGATTCTGTTCGTTTCGAGACATGTCGTGTCAAGTCACTGTAAAATTGTGAATGTGAAGTGTGTGTGTGTGTTTGAGACGCTCGCTGTGGGAAAGCAGCGCTCTGAAATCATCTCTCCGCTTGCTTTCTTAAGAGTCGATCCGAGGAGGCGCGTCTGATCAGCGCAGAACAAATCTGAGGCGCTCGAGCGGAACCGTGTGGAAAGACGAGTGTGTTTTGTCTCTCATCACTCACGGCGAGACGCGGAATGAAGGAATCTGTCTTTCGTTTCGTGTGAGCGATTCGCTAAAAAGAAAGCCGAGCGCCATGCTGACCATTTATTCTGATACGGCTTTCCATTTCAGAGCTCTGCCGGCGTGAGATTCAGTTCCATCTCCGTCCGACGCTAAAACACATCGACTGAGTATTGATTTGATCAGTCCTGCTTTAACAGACTCCCTGAGACAGCCCAGAGCCACACCAACAAACATCTGAACACTACACCAGACTTAGGGTCAGTCTTCAGATGTGTGCATCATCTCAAAGCTGGATAGATAAGCTCTCTGTTGATGTCTGGTTTGGACAATATTTGAAAATCTGGAATCTCAGGGTGCCAAAAAAATCTAAATATTGAGAAAATCATCTTTAAAGTTGTGCGAATGAAGTCTTAACAATGCATATTACTAATCTAAAATGAAGTTTTCATATATTTAGTGTAGGAAATCTACTAAATATCTTCATGGAACATCATAATGATTTTTGGCATAAAATAGAAATGTATAATTTTGACCCATACAGTGTATTGTTGTCTATTTCTACAAATATACACAGAGTCATGTTTACAGATAGCAGTTTGTTTTTAAAAAAAATTGTAAAACTGTAACTGTTTTATTTTATATTTATTTTATTTTATATTATTGTTTATTATTATATATTTACAATATAAATATTATATATATATATATATTTTTTTTTAAACCACCATTAATTAAATACGTTTTTTACAGTAGTTTTTAGTTTTGTTTTAAGTTTGCGTACATTTAATTTAAATTGTCAAAATCATATAAAAAAACCTCAATACTACTATAGACCTTATGTTTTATGCACAAATTAGATTTTTGTTGTATTCATACAGATTTTTGTAATTTTGCAATAGTTTTGTTACATACAGTATTCCATTTAGTTCAACTTTAAACTAGCATAAACTTTACTATTTAAATCATATTATTTTTAAGTAAAACATAATAATATATTTCATCTTATTTTAATATAAACTTCTTTCATTGGATAAATATATAAATGCTTTTTTAATTTTTTTTTTTTGTATTTTTCCTTTTTATGTCTATACTTTTATGCTCAAATTTGATTTTGGTGGGAAATATGAGATGGCATGATGGTGGCGTGTGTGTTTCTTGTTTAAGCTGCTGTAATAGATCAGAATCATACAGAACTGTGTCACAGAGGTGTGTGTTTGTGCGGGCTACTGTAGTGGTGTCAGAGGTGTGTGTGTGTGTGTTTCCACCAATCAATCACACACAGAAGATTCTCAGATCAATACATGCACACAAATTTACTCAACAATAACAGCAAGATGACTGTCAACCAGTCAGATCAATCACACACACACACACACACACACACAGGCTGTACTGAGCTGCACACGTGGGCTGTATTCTAAGGCGTCACTCTTGAAACAATAACAATATGATTGCTTTTAAGAAACCAGGCAAAAAATGTTTCTATAGTATGTAAAAAAAGATTGAGATCATCAAAAAATAAAAAATACATTTAAGAAATTAAAATTAAAGAGCATTGTGATAATTAATTTTATGTTAATTTTATGACAAGTAAAGATATTTCACCTCAAAGTCTTGTTATTGTAAATAATTGTATTTGAATTACTGTGCTGAATATACATTATATATTATTTATGCCAGCATCGTTTTATAGTTTATTATGATTATAACTGATCTAATTTTTAATATTTTAATTTAATTTAATTTTTACATTTTTTTTGTTTTATTTTTGGGGTTAAAAGTGACTTGGTTTTTATTTACATTTTTGTTGTTAGGGTTAGAATATTTATTAAAATTATTATTTTATGTATTTTTAAAAAGAAAACAAGCAGCAAATGAATACAGTGCAAGTCTAAAAGGGACAAGTTTTTTTTTTTATTATTATTAGTTGCATTATGATTATAAGTGATCTAAATATATCTATTTTTTATTTTATTTTATTTTGCCACAGTTGACCTGGTTTAGTGAGATTCTCCCAGAGAGACGTCAGGTTTCTATCCACGAACACTGATGCGACTGTAAACACACACACATTCGTGTTTCATCTGCTCGGGTCTGTCTCATTATTCTCATTTCTGTGTCGTCCCATACTTAATTCTGAACTTCATTCTTTCCCTGCATCCCTTTCTCAATCTTTCCCTTGATTTCCTCCGCCTTATTTCCGCTGGGATGGAATTCTGCTCCATCACACATCATTAGGCTTCCAGCATACAGTGTGAGTGTGTGTGTGTGTGTGTGTGTGTGAGGGATGTGACTAGTGCTGTCTGCCGTAGTAAAGGTGTATAATGAATAAAAGATGGGTCGGTTCTTGACTGACTGACATATGGTAAAACTACTGCAGACTAGTCCTATAGCATGACAGCAGGCGATTTACAGGCCTACCGTCCATCATTAAGAACAGAGGTGTGTGTTCACACTCACACACACACACACACACTTGCTCCCTGGCGCTGTCTTGAGCTGCTGTCTTGAATTCTAGAAACTCTGTCTAACATCCTGCAATCCTGGACTGAAGCAAGAAATGATGCGTGTGAAGCTTCATAAGTTCCTGTGTGCTTCTCAAAAACACATGTCATGTGATCATGGGATCTTTTTTTTTTCTTAACTGGACAACCTTCAGAACCCATTACTTCTGTAAGATTTCATGTTTCCACGTCAAACTGGATTTTTAGCTAGATTGTTGGGTTGTGAGCTGATGAAAAGCTAATTAATTAGTACTTAATTAAAATATAATAATAATATATTTAATAATAAAAAATAATTTAATTTATTTTTATATTATTAAATAAAAAATTTAATTATTAATAAAATATTAATAAGTCATTTGAAAATAAAAACAACCCAAATAAACAAAACTCACTAAAAAGATCAAATATTTTATTTGTTAAGCTGCATGTGATTCATCTTAGAAAGAGGGGCATTAAAATATAAAAAATATTATTCTTAATATGATTTAATATTATAAAAGTATATATTAATAAAATAAATGCTATTAGTATAATTTAATATCTATTAAAGGAAAAAATGTATATTATGCATTCAATAGATAATTAAATAATCTTTAATTATATAAAAAAATGTATATAATGTAATTAGTGCTTTCAAACTATTTATTCCAATTAACCACAAGCAACATAAAACTTTTTGTTTACATAATATATGTGTGTGTACTGTGTATATGTATTATGTATATATAAATAAATATATTTATATTCATATAATTTCTATTATAAATAAATATATTTAATATATAAAAATAACATTTTATGAAATGTATACATGCATTATGTATTATGTAATATACGCAGTATTTATGTAAACAAAAGATGTAATTTTTTAAAATCATGTTTGCAAACAAGTTAGCCACTATGAAATAGATATATTCAAGTATTGATTAATGTTCTCTCGTTAAATTTGCATATGTAATACACTACAAAAAACTAATATTTTGAATCTCTGAACTAGATAAATGTGAGCCAGGAGGACTTTTATGCGCTCGTTTATTTATTGTTGTTGGCGTGTCTGCTCCTGCACTCCTATTGGTCATCACCGCATCTCATCACTGCTCATTTGCATAAAGCTCAACTTTTTCCAGCATTTGCAGGAGTTTCCGAAGTGACTGATTCAGAGCGGTTTGTTCTCGCAACAGCGTCACACTGAACAAGTCTTCTTATAGAAGTGAGTGAAGTTGATTGCAAGTCCCACGTGACGCTCTAAACAGACGTGAAATGTGTCAGTAAATCAAACGAGTCACTTTATCTTCCTCTTTTAAGTGCTTCTCTTCTCCCACTCGGTCTGCGGGCGTTTCTATTAAACGTCTGCCTGTCACCAGAAACTGAGCGACACACAGAGAACATTAAACTCTGATTAGAGGAGCCTTCGGTCAGTCGCTCAGAGACTTCCTCTCCTTCCCACATCTGCATTCCCTGCACTCTCACAAATAAAGGTACAACAGCTGGGGCGCTACCTTTACAAAAGGTACATTTTAGTACCCTAAAGGTACACCGTAAAAATATTTTTTTTACATTTACGGTAAAAAAACTGGCAGCTGTGGTTGCCGGAATTCAACCGTAAAAAATACAGTAACAACATTTTTGGTTTTACGGTTTGAAGTTACATTTACGGTTAGATACCGTAATTTAATTAACTGGTATAATGTTATTATGCCAACCTATTAAAGTACTGAAATCTGTTTTGTCTCTTTGAAATACACTGATAAGCACCAGGTGCAAGGTGATGATGAGAAACTCATGAACACATATAGAAGGAGCTGAGAGTCATTCAAACACTAAACACACCATCATGGTGAGACTCATTACACTCAAATATACAATAAACCTTCATTTAACAACATTACATGAGACACACCACCCTAATAAACATCACTGATAAGAAAACACTAAGAAGAAACATTTCAAAGAAAAAACATCAAATTCAAACCAATTTTGAAATGCAATGCAGGGAATTCTGGGTAGTTTTTTTTACGTGATTTTTTTTACAGGAATTTACCATTAGCCATTTAACAGGTGTTACTGTAGCATTTTTGGATTAGTAAACTGTAAAAAATTACTGTGATTTAAACGTAAAAACCTGCTAAATTATAAATTTAAAAACATGTAACCTAACCCTAACCCAGAATTCACTGCATTGCATAGGGATGAGCGATATACATCGAACGATATATTATGCGCATCTCATCAGTAAAGCCGGTTCTTGGATTAGTATCGTTCGATATATACCGCCCATCCCTAGCATTGCATTTCATATTTTACATTTTTTTTCTTTGAAATAACTGTTTCCTCTTAGTTTTTTCTGATCAGTTATATTCATTAGGGTTATATGTTACGTGTAATGTTATTAAATGAATGTTTATTGCATATTTGAGTTTAATGAGTCGTCATGATGGTGTTTAGTGTTTGAATGACACCGAGCACCTTCTATATTTGTTCATATTTAAAAGGGCTTTGGTTCATCATGTGATTTTCTCATCTCTACCTGTATTTGGATTTCAAAGTTACAAAACTAAGTTCAGTGCTATAATAGGTTGGCATATTAACATTTTATCAGTTAATGAATTTACGGTATTTAACTGTAAATTTAACTGAAAATGTTGTTACTGTATTTTTTATGGTCAAATTCCAGCAACCACAGCTGCCAGTTTTTTTTACTGTAAATTTAATGGCATTATTTTTACAGTGTACTAAAGGTGAACATATATTTGAATCTAATAGGTCCAGAAGCGCACCTAGATACCGCTGCAGTGACAGCTCTTGTATGTCTGAGAGTGTGCTGTACCGTCAGTAAGATTTATCTTTTTGTCTCTTCTGCTCACCAGGGATGCATTTGTTTGATCAAAAATGCTGTTAAAATGTGAACTATTACTTTATAAATATCCTAATGATTTTTGGCATAAAAGAAAAATGTATAATTTTGACTCATACAATGTTTTGTTGTTTATTTCTGCAAATATAGCTGTGCTGCTGCTGACTGCTGCTGTGCTCCAGGGTCACATACACGGATTTGCAGAAAACATCAGTCAGTAGGGTTTTTAGAGCCTTATCAATGAAACGTTTTTTACAACAAAACTCCACGAGGTCTCGTGAGCAGAGAAAGAGCATCCCCTGATGATGATGATGATGCTCTTTCTCCAGGAGAAGCACACACACACACACACACAGGTGACCCACGTGTTGCTGTGGACCTGTCGTCTGATGTCTCATTACTCTGGAGGAGAACGGCGTCCTGGAGCTCCAGACGAACAGACGAACAGAAGCTTGTTAAATATTTGGGTTTGGAAATCCAGTCCAGTCTGAGCTGCTCCAGCAGAGAGTGAGACAACAGACAAACAGCCCAGATACACCGAGACAGACGAGTCAATCAGTCTGAGAACTGAAGCGTGTCGCTTACAACACCCTTTGTGTGTGTGTGTGTGTGTGTGCAGGCTGCTTATAAGTAAAACGGAGTATGTAAATCTAATATTGTGTGTGTGTGTGTGTGTGTGTGTGTGCAAGTGCGTGTAAAAATGTTTATAATGACACAGGTATGACACCGGTATCACAAAGAGAATGTGACTTTTCTGGACATTACCCAATGTCTCCACTTTTTAAAATGCTTATAAATCACACAGAATGAAGTTTTAGAAAATCTATAAATGTGTGTAGTCTCCTGTAAGGGGTAGGTTTAGGTGTAGGGTCAGTGTAGGACAATACCACATACAGTCTGTACAGTAGAAACACCATTACACCTATGGAGAGACCCCAGAACACATGAGTGTGTGTGTGTGTGTGTAAATGTGTGTGAGTGTGTGTGATTGCGTGTGTATGAGTGTGTGTGTGCGTGTGTGTGTGTGTGTGTGTGTGTGATTGCGTGTGTGTGATTGTGTGTGTGTATGTGTGTCAAACAGCTGGGGAGCTCGTTAGGAAACATTTCGGTTAAAGCATCTCCTCCTGCCTTCACCTCTGATTATTATAAAAGCTCTCACACATTTAATCATCATTCATACTGTGTACACACACACACACACACACACTGATCTCATGGGTTCAGCTCTAGTCGTTTTTAGTTCACAAACACAGATGATAAACCCTTGCAGTTTTAATCACATTTATTACTAACCCAACCCAACTTATGTCACATCTTTTCTAATGAGTGCTGTTTACCAAGTCAACCATTACTAGTACAAGTGGCTCGTTAGGGCTTATGACACTAACCGTCAATATTAAACCCAATCTTTTAAAAAATAAATAAATAAATAATACTTTTTTTCTATTCTTGCTGTTACTGTTTTAAACTTTTTAACTCAAATGTAACACATTTAATTATTAACTGTAAATTAATTCCTAATAACACAGTTGCCTCAGGTCAGGTTTGATGCCAAAACAATAGTTTAAATATAAGCAATATAAGCTTTTTTAGTGATGGATTATTGTCATATAAGTATACAGTCTTATTTGTGTTTCTTTCTCTTCTCTAGGCTTTGCTCTGTGCAATACTAGATGTCAAATGAGCAGTATGTACAAAATGCAAGCAATTGTAACATGTTTTCAGAATAAAAACACACGTGGGCTTTCTGTCTTCCTTCTATAGCACGCAGTCAGTGTAATTAACGAGTCTCTCCACAGTTTCACATTTTAATTGCTCCTGCTAGCTGATGTCTCCAGCTCCTCTCAGAGTGTGAAAATCATAAAAAGTACATAAGTATATATATATATTCTGTGCAGTTTGTGCTTTCTTTTTGTGTGGACAGTGGTTTAGTTGTTAATCGGAGGCTTTGAGAAGTTGACGGCGGAAGAGGCCCAGCAGCCGTTCATTACCACCTCTGTGCTTCTGCGAATGAGCGGAGAATAATGAACTGTAATGTCCCGTGTCGCTCATCAGAGGCTCGTCTCCTCACGCCGGACCGCTGACCCTGGTTTTCTCTGTGAATAATGAGCGGCGGTCAGCGGAGCTCGGTGGGGTTGTTCTCACTAATCACGCGGGTGTGAGAGTCGAGGACGGCCTGCCTGCTGGAGCTCTGTTATTAAGACCGTTCTCTTGATGACTAAGCAGGGTCTGTCCCTAACAGGGTTGAGGGGAAATGTGAGAGTTACGTACTTTTTAAAGGGATGATTCACACAAAAATTAAAATTTGGTTGTTAATTACTCATCCTCACGACGTTGCAAGACCTGAGCTGAAGTGACCTGCTGCAGGCCAGATCTTTCACCTATAGAGAACATCTGGGGCATCATTACACAAAATATATGTCAAGGACGACTGGAGACTCTTTAGCAGCTGGAAACCTATATCAGGCAAGAAAAGGGACCAAATTCCAGCACCAAACCTCCAGAAACCTATAACCTCGATATCCCAAAGATCATTTTACTCAAATATTCACAAATTTGGTTCGTAGCTGCAGCAGAGGAGAACATTTGAATTAGTAGTTAATAGTTTCTCACATGCATCACTTGATATCAGTAAGAGTTAATTTTTTTTGGGAGGTAATAGTATGACTTTGAACTGGAAAGATGCTGAGATTGTGAGTAAGGAGCTGTGAGTTCTAGCAGATTCTGGCCGCCGGTGAGCAGAAGTGTGTGAGAGAGGATTTCTGGAGGTTAAAAACCACTAGTATTTTGGCTGTAAGGCAGAAGCAGGAGGTCCAGTGGTAGATGGCAGATTTAATTTGACACCAATGAAAGTGAGGCGGTGAGGGACAGAAGGTGTCACACAGTTTTGAGGTGACATCTCATTTTCACAATCAGCATTTTCCAGGTTTTTCATTCATTCGTAAAGAAGTAGCTGGCGCAGGCATGTTTAACGGTAATGTGCAAGACTTCCAGTTGCAAGCTGCTCGTTACGCTGTTTAATGGAGACTGGTGTTTGTTTTAATGCGGTTTATTCTGGTGCAGCTTTACAAAATCAAACAACAGAGAAAGAATACCAGCCACACAAGTGGAGTGGAGCATCCAGGATAATCCAAGAAGAATTAGGATTTCCATTTCACCAATGAATTTTAACAGATCATCTATTTATTGTTTAATTTAATTTACTTATATGTGTGTGTGTTATATATATAATTTAATTTAATTATAAACACACTGGTTTGTAGTGCAATTTGTTTTACCATTTACTGCAATTACTCTTACTCTTAATTATTTACCAGCAGCAGCTAATGAATCACATCTCATGCTTTTACAAAAAAAAAGCTTAATTCCACATTGAGAAATAGCGTTCACATTCATTAATGTCAACGTACATGTAGTGTGTGACCTGACTAACATCCACAGAGGGAGCAGGACTTTTGGTTTCTTCCCAAGAGAATCCAGAACACTCCGGCACCCGCTGCATTAAACTTTTATAAAGGTTACAATCAGTGTCGAGGCTCCAGGTCTCCTGTGTGTGTGTGTGTGTGTGTGTGTGTCGCGTTCCCTAACCTGTATTCTGTGTCAGTTTATGGCTGCGGTTGTAAACCTGTGTTTGTGACTGTTTTGGAGTCAGGGATGAGTCAAGTGTCCGGCTGAGATTCACAGGAGATGATGGGAAGCTCTCCACAGGAAGCAGCAGAGAGACAGAGAATAGAGAAACTCTCCTATATTTTGGGAGAGAAAGAAAAGTATATCCCCCTGGCAGCGCAGTGTGTGTCCTCCTGCCATCAAACCAGGGACAAAGGCTGATTTACTTTCTTTTTCTTCATTTTCATTGTGATAAGATGGAAATTTACCCCCTTTTTATTCAACAGTATGTTTGTATAATATATTTATTGCTTTGGCAACATTGTGAAATGTTGCACAGTCATGCCAAACTGAATTGAATTGAACCAAATTTAATTGCAGTAAATTGTAACATTGTTATGCCTATAAAGCACATATTGAATTGAACTGAACTGAATTGAAGAAGATTGAATTGCTTTAGAAATACATTGTGAAAATTCCATTAAACCACATATTGAATCAAATCGAATCGAATTGAACAGAATCGAATCGAATCGAATTGAACTGAATTGAATTGTATTGTTTCGGCAAAACATTGTAACAATTGTCATGCCAATAAAGCACATACTGAATTGAATTAAACTGAACTGAATTGTTTTGGCACTACACATTGTAACAATTATTATGCCAATAAAGCACATAACGAAATTCAGTTCAGTTCAATTCCATTGCTTTGACGCATTTTAACAACTGTCATGCCAATCATAAAAACACTGAACTGAATTAAGAGAATGAATTTTTTACAGAACTTCCCCTGCGTACAATTACATTAACTCAAGTGACAAGTATCAAGCTGCAATTCAATGCATATCAATAAAGTGTTACAAATTAATTCTTCTTCAAATATGTTACAAAGAGCATTGTTACAGCATCAAGTATTTTCAAAAGCAATCAGATCATCAATACGTTTCTAATAGCATAAATGAATTTGAATTCTATATTGCAGCAGGTTAAAGCAGAACGCAGCAGTCTCTTGTAGTATATCCAGACGGTCTCTGCTGCTAATATCTGTATAGGAAGCATCTTTGACTTGATGATCCAGCTCATCTCTCTCTCTCTCCCTCTCTTCCTCTGCCTCGCTCGCCCCCCAGAGAGCTGGCTGTTACCTGTCACTGTTTCTGCCTGCAGGCGTCTGAACCTGGCTGTCACCGTGCCCGCTGGAAGAGTCACCTTTCTGGGATATGAATCCTAATGAGGTGGGGGGGAAGCCAAGACAGATGGGGAGGAGTGGAGGTCTGACAGGCCAGCGTACCGCTGAGCTGCCAGATTATTTTTGGTCATTTATAACTGTAGTTACTTAAAAATACTGTGCTGTGAATCCAGGCACAAGAGAGCCTCGAGCCCGGTCAGAAACCTCATGACACGCGCTCGTCTGATAGCACTGTCATAACACTCAAGCTTTTTATGTCACGCTAATTTTGTAATTCGGTGAAAGATTTTCATTTCGTACAGTTAATGAATATTTTTTTTTTGGATTATTTTCTTGTTGTAAAGTGAACCAAAAAAGCTTCACATTATGAAAAAAAAACCTAAAAAAAACATACATATATATATATATATATATATAAGTTACTATGTAATACAGTTAATTTTAGCACCTTCAAATGTCTCATATATATATATATATATTTGCCATGTTTGCAATATTATGTTTCTTTGCATTATTGTTTCTTGTATTATACCATATTTTATATGCCTAATATTATATTATCAGCCTAATGAGATTTTTTATAATAAATAATAAATAATACAATTAAATGAAATAATGAAATTTTAGATTAAATAATTAACAAAATTATAAAATTGTATGTTTTTATAATTATTAATATTTATGTAATTATATATATTTGTGTGTTTATATAGCTTAAATATTATGATTTAACAGTATTCTTTATAATTGTATTACATTATGTATGGATGTACAGTACATACATCTTCTAATACAACTGGTTACATCAAAGCTCTAAACACATTTCTGTGTGTGTGTGTGTGTGTGTGTGTGTGTGTGTGTGCATAGAATATGTATGTGTTTTTGCATAGAAATTGCATTCCATTGCCTAAGGATCTATGGGGTTGTAGTCTACCTGCTTTAAGTCTCCAGTCTGTGAAGCTCTTTTTCTTGAAGATTCGCTCTGAAACACATGGAAGTATCACCGATTAATGAGAAAAAAATGTGCAGAAATCACTTCTCTCTCCTGTCAGCGCGATATAATATAATCTCATTCCTCTACTTCTACCTGACACCCATTACATGTCTGTCTCTCAGCCAGTGAAATATCGTCCTGAATCGCATTAAAATGACAAAGATATAATCATAATTCCTCTAAACATCCCAGTCCTGCAGTAATGCGCACCACAGTATCCATCTGAATAAACACAACTATATGACAGGCTCTCCAATCATATTAGTCGCTGTAGAACACACACACACACACACACACACACACCCAGTGGGGGAAATGAGGGTTTTACACAAACAAAAGCTCTCATTAGAGATGTGTGGCCTGTGTCACCTCATCATGGAAATGTTGCTGAGCCTGGAGACACACATTCCAGCAAACACATGCATACAGTATATAGAGTAAATATATCTATATCTATACATGCATCACACAGCAGAGCTGGGAAGAGGCGTTCTGTGATGTGTATGTGTTTGGGCTTTTTCAGATTTTTCAATCGGATGCTTGCTTCTTTACAGTTCACTATAAATAGGATGTTTCAGTGTGTTTTATTGACCACTTGAGCGATTCAATCACAAAACATTTTGGGCCGCATCTACATCTCACTGTAAAACAAATAATTCTATTAATAATAAATAAATATATTTATATATGTGTAAATAATAGTAATAATAATAAATAAATTATTTGCTTAACTTTTTGCCTTTATATAAATTCTAATAATAATAGATAAATAAATTAATTTAGTTGCATGAAGTATTTTCACATTGACTTTATTAGGTTTTCATTACCAAAGTTCATTTAACCTAGTTTGGCCTTTTTTTCTTAATTCAAGCAAATGAATAATTTTATTTCAGTTGTAAATACTTTTTTTCATGTTTTATTTGACATTGACTTTTTGCGTTCCCATTTAAAACAATTTCTACTAAATGAAATGTCAAATTAAATTTAAAACATGTAAATGTAAAATCTAATATAGTGAACTTTGTACTAAAAACTTAAAGTACTTTTGCAAAGTTAGGGTTAAATTCAAATAATAAATATAATAATGCAAAAATATAACAGAAATGTCATTTTTACTGTGGTGTATTTACACAGTTTTTGATCTTTTGATCTGTGGATGTTAGATGATAAATGAAACGATTAAGAAATATTTCGAAGTCAAAATGTTTGTAAAATATCTTGCCTTGAAGAAGTGCTATTGATTGCATGTTTCTAAACGTAACATTTTTACTAACAGCTCAGAGGAAAGTCCTTTAATATTAAACTTTTTTTTCCTGCAAACAAATGAAATGAACTGCCCAACAACTTGCAGTGTTGTTCTCTTTCCTGATTGATAATGCTGATAGTTTATATTATCATAAGTTAAAGGTCAGCAAAATGCTAATGTAAGTTTCTCATCAAATCTGAGCGGGATCAGCCAGCGATTCACAAAACCATTCATTTTATTTCACTCTGGGTAAAGAATATTTCGGTATATTGAGCGTTTGTCTGTAAGATTACAGTTACACCGTTTTTTGGGGGTTTTTTGTTTGCACTTACACCAAGATAGCGACTTTTTGCAAAGTTCCCAGCGAGTTATATACAGTATGGAAAAACCTAGCAAACTCAGAAAATATCTGACAGGTCGTCTGTACATTTTAAGCACACTGTACTCTCTGTGTCTATGATTTGTGTTCTTCTAAAGTGAATCTGGCTCGTTCTGTTCTTAAATTGTGCTGATGTAATTAGCAATTTGGCTTTGTCATTGTGATTTACTGTTTGTGGCTTTCTCTCTGCTGGCGACAGGGGAAGTCTAAACAAAGAATCTTTACCACTATGTGATTTTCTATTAACAAACTACAGAATCTAAGCACCTTCAGCACTGCACTAATGGTAAATACGTCAATGCACGCATAGATGTTCAGTTGTTCAATTAAATGCACTTTTTTTGCTTGCTGCATTATTGTTTGTTTATAAGGCTGTGTTGCTTTAGCAAAGTTGCTGTATGGTAATGGTAGTGTACTGCTTATGTAAATGTACAGTGCATGGATGAACAATCTTAACAGTACTTTGTGATCTTAAAGCTCCTTCAGCAACTACTGAACATTGCGTAATGTGTAAAAGCATTAACAAATTACATTCAACATACATGAATATCTCCTAACAATCTTTCTATCTGCAGCAGTGCTAAATTTCATTATATATGTCTATATTTTACAGCATCTGTGTGAAAACAAACCTGTAAAGAGAGATGTATGCACAGTATATGTTGTCTTTTTTCATTTATTTACAGCGGAATACAAAGAAAACATAAAAAATGATGCAATGGGCTGCATTAATATAGCCTACCAAACTTCTGACAGTAGAAAGTAAATGAAAATGTGCAGCCCATTCAGTCAAAATAAGGGTTTAATAAGAATTATTAGTATTTTTTGAGTAGAACTTCACAAACCGGAAGTGCGCCTCATTAGGACAAAGGATATGACTAATCATATAGGCCTATTTGTTTATTTTCTTGCCAGTTATAATCTTGTCGTTGGCCAAAAGGTAAAGACAAACGCGTACACTGTTTTGCATGATGTGGATTATACTGTATGCTCGTAAATATGGCGATCGCTTGTGTCAAAAACGTTCTGCTCCTCGGTATTTGTGGTAAATTTGTGTATTAGTACACATACACCGTGTGATGGAGGCGAACTCTCTCCTCTTGTTGTGCCAGAATGAGTGCGTTGATTTGCAGAGGGCGAAGTGGAAAGATGAGTGGATACGTGAGAAAATTGCGCTCATTTTTCCCGCCCGTGTTCATTCATTTGCGCGGTTCTCTGAGAAATAGAAAGCGCGCGCGTTAGAAGCCCGCCAAAATCACCTGCCAGCTTCAATACGGCACGAGCCGCGGGATCACTGAGGAAACGAAACCAACGGAGCATTTATTTCGATGGTCCAAAAATATGTATCCATGAAGGCAATTTACTTAGAAAATGTGGTGGGATTCTGAAAGTGTATTGTTTGGAGGATTTCCAGTCACCTTTTTAGTGCTCTTGGCAGTAGTGAGGGGAGGTGATGCTGTAGGTTGCATATTTCCATTTGGTCCTTTGAGTTGTTAAGGTCATTCTGTTCGATTAATCATTTTCTTTCTCAGTTGTGCATAACCCAGCTGTCGTTTAACGCTGCTGAAAACCCCCCAAAACAATAGAAAGCATCACAGAAGTTCGAATGGTTTCCACTACAAATCCCATTATATACCAACTTTTAACCATTAAACCATTAAAAGGTTTTCTGTAGTGTATTTTGGAACACATTCTACACTGAAATCCAAAAGATTGATTAAATTTACTACATTTTTTTAAGGTTAGTGGTTGCAGTGAATTTATTTTAGCTACATTTAAATAAACATATTTAGCTGATTTTTTTTTTATTAAAATATAGCTGAAATAAATTGTTTGGACTTTTTTAGTGCATCAGGATTTAGTGACCAATAGAAGGTGACCAATAACTAGACACAGTATAGTACTGTACAGTTTCCATTAAAACCAGTACAAGTCCCATTACGACTAGTAAAACCATTACAAATTCTTTGATGGTTTCTGTTGTTGTTTTCAGCAGGGTGTTGTTTGGAGGATTTTTGTCACATTTTAGTGTTCTTGTCAGTTAATTTGCATACTTAAGTAGGCTTTGCTTTTACATTTTGTCTTTTGAGTTTTTCTTTTATTTATTTTATACAGTGGGTACGGAAAGTATTCAGACCGCCATATATTTCTCACTCTGTTATATTGCAGCCATTTGCTAAAATTAAGTAATTTTTTTTCCTCAGTAATGTTCACACAGCACCCCATATTGACAGAAAAACACAGAATTGTTGACATTTTTACAGATTTATTAAAAAAGAAAAACTGAA
>JAUCMS010000093.1:556281-580663 GCA_032357445.1 Enteromius radiatus | reverse complement strand
CCACCAACGTTTACCATCCAACCTGACAGAACTGGAGAGGATCTGAAGGAGGAACGGCAGAGGATCCCCAAATCCAGGAGTGAAAAACTTGCTGCATCTTTCCCAAAAAGACTCACGGCTGTATTCGATCAAAAAAGTGCTTCTACTAAATACTGAGCAAAGGGTCTGAATACTTACGACCATGTGATATTTCACTTTTTTTTTTTTTTTTTATAAATCTGCAAAAATGCTAACAATTCTGTGTTTTTCTGTCAATACAGGGTGCTGTGTGTACATTAGTGAGGAAAAATGAACTTAAATGATTTTGGCAAATGGCTGCAAACAAAGAGTGAAAAAAAAAAAAGTTGTCATTGCATTTACATATCATTGCTCTTTTGTTAATTTTGATTGCTTCTATTGACCTCATTTGTATTTCGCTTTGGATAGAAGTAAATGTAATCAGGTTTAATTACAAGTCTACAGCTGTTTTCCGTCAGTCATTCACAAGGGGGCGATGAAGGGCTTCATTGGACTCCATCTGCAGATCAATCAGAGGTGATGATGGACGCAAACTTTGAGGCGTTAGCCTTCGTTACTAAACATTTCCTCGCGTTTATTTCCTGCCTAACACTAGGCATTCCGCTGACACCTAGTCTCAACAAAATACCAGAAAGAAACATATCTCCTTCTTTCTCTCGCTCTTTCCTAGTGTTTATGCGTAAGCGATGCTTTTTAAAGAAGTAGAATTGACCAAAAAAAGCATTTATTCCGAACGGAGTTGCGCTGTCGGCACAGATTGCGCGTTTCATATTTTAACACGGAGAACAGCTGTGAGACAAGATGCACTTTAAAGCCATTCAATATTAAAATCGCCTTTGGGAAGATTTGTTCATCTCTTTCATGCTATTTGTATAGTTCGCTTTCTCGCCAAGTTGTGCCTCTCTAAAGCACTTCGTCTGGTATATGTGAGGATGAATTCTCGAGAAAACTTTTAGTGAGTGCTAAATGTAATAAGTATGTATCACAACTTTTGGCAGCGTTCTTTGAGACGCGCTGGAGCTTGTTTGACCTGTTGGCGTTTAAAATCGATTTTCGCACGTTCAGCGCTCGCGCTCGAGAGAGAGAGAGAGAGAGAGAACGCGACGCAAAGACTGCACTGAGCGTGCGCTTCGGACTGAGAGAGAGAGAGAGAGAGAGCGCAACACCGTTTCTTTTTTAAACACCAAACGGGCGCGGTAATGAGGGCATTAGGCGAGAACGCCAGCTGACAGCACAAGTTTGCACCGTTCCAACGCCAACTTTTCACCTCCGTAAACGCGCGAATGGATGTGCGCTTCACTAATGACAAGGACTTCGAGAGCTGAACCTCCTTGGCTGCCTTAATAACTCCGTGAGCGCTGGTTTATTCTCTTAGTCAGTTACAGAGTTGGTTCCTCTCGGATGTTTTCTGCTCGGTGATTTGAGTCCGGTTTATGATTGCTCAACGGGACTAGTGTTCGCGAACGATGAGGCTGCTCTCTTGGAGCGTTCTGCTGTTCGTCCAATGGATTCTGAGAAAGGTACGAAGCACGTTTCTGTGAGTTTAGCATCTGAGAATGTGACACAAATAAATAAAACGAGCGCAAACTTGCAGATTATTGCGGGTGCGTTTCAAATCAGAACTTGTTCAAGTAGCCTGCTGGCGCGTGAAGTTATTGCTTTTGCGCTGTTCTTTTAAAAAAGAGAGATCATACAGCAGAAAAAGCACAGTGTGATTTCCGCTGGTGAGCTCCTAAAAAGCATATATAGCGTTTTAAATATTTAAGTCTAGTCATGTGGCCCTGGAGCTCAAAAGCAGTCATAAGGGTCAATTTATTGAACCTGAGATTTATGCATAATATGAAAGCTGAATGGATAATCTTTCCATTGATGCCTGCTTTGTTAGGAGAGGACAGTATTTGTCTGAGATGCAATTATTTGAAAATCTGGAATCTGAAGGTGCAAAAAAATCTAAATATTCAAGTGAAGTTCTTACAAATGCATATTACTAATGAAAAATGAAGTTTTGATATATTGATACATTTTTCTTGCATGATCTCTTACTGATTTTTGGCATAAAAAGAGAAATGTATCATTTGACCCATGCAATCTGTTGTTTTTTTGCTACAATTATACCTGTGCTGCTGATGACTGCTTTTGTGCTCCAGGGTCACCGATGAATTCACGTACTGTATCTGAAGTGTGTGTGTGTCTGTGTGTGTGTGTCTATGTGTGTGTTAGAGAAAATAAAGCTAGCTAGAGGTGTTGGGATCTGCATCTGTTTCTTGGAAGCAATTTGAAATTGATACCATATGCACGTATTGAAGAACACTACATAAGACATCAAATATAATTTTTCTGATTGTGCTCCTGCAGGATTGTGTCTGAGTGCAATATATTCGAAAGTCTCTCATTAACAGGCATCTGTGTGAGCAGTTACACCCATATCTGTGTCCGATGCTGACCCTCGTCTTCACGCCGGCCTTGCAGTGGCCTGATGTGAAGAATACAGAATGTTATTATCCCGTTTACGCATCACTATTAAGAGAACGACGACAGAACCCTGCCCCTGATCATAACATCAGGCTTTAGAGAAGAGCGTTAACATGACAGCAAAACAGCTTCACCTGAAATAAAACATTTTATAATGAAGTTTCAAGCAGAACGAGTCTTTCTGACAACTCACAGCTTGAAAAGCGTTTTCATCTTCACTGTTTGTGATCCGGTTCATCATCACTTTTCTTCAAGCCATCACTGTTATTCACAGAGGCAATCAGCTGCTTAAATCACATGCGCTCAGGTGTATTTTAAGAACAATAAAGCAGAGAAAAAAGGCGAGTTTTGGGGTTGGGCCAATGCATTTTTTATATAAAGCACGCAGCATTTTATTGATGATCCCATTACTTCCCTGTGTAAGTGTGATCATGTCATAATGAGCCAACAGTAAATCGCAGTCATGTATCACAGTCGAATCTTTAATGCTTGCACGGCCCCGCTTTATTAATGTCTCTATCCCCTTCTCCGCATTTGTTCGGTATAATCTAATTTTTTAATGCGACTCATTTTTAGGCTTCAAAGATCCATACCTCACGCTTTATAAGTGGAGTGATTATTAAAGCATATTTTACTTGAGCCTACATTTATATGGCAGCGCACGTCGAGGGGCTGAGATCTACAGCCGCTCGCTTTCCAGCCCGTCTCTCGATGTTTGTTCCCACAATGCAACTTGTGCGTATGAAATTGCACATATTTTCTGAGCTGGTTTTCGGGGCCCATCACATGTCATAAGTGTGCTCGGCGGAACGGTGTGAAATGAATGCTGTCTTATCCGCTTCTAATAAATGGATCCAATTTACAAAGCTGCATTCAAAAAAATCAAATAAATAAAAGTTGCAGCAGCAGGAGGTTCTTCTCACCCTCTTGTTCAAACCCCACCCGATTACTCGTGTGATCCATCATATTAATGATAAAAGCAATCGTGTTACTGACTCCAGCCAGAGTGGTGCCTTTATTTCTGAGTTTCATCTTTGGTGATTGATATGATAAGAGGATATTGTGTTGCTATTAAAGAGCAGTGCTTAATGTTTTTCTTGAATCTGAGTGTTGTTAGATTATGGGTTGTGATGATCGTGGATATGTGGGTGATGCATGCATGTATTGTTATTAGTGGTGTGTCAGCTGATGGACAGGGTCTTGAGATTAGCGAGTACAGTAAATAAGCGTCTCTCCGTTGACTGAAGGCTGCAATTAAAGTGAATTATTGGGGAAGCCCTGCGCTGTGGTTTTCATATTGACTTGGCAGTGGATTTGTCTCACTTAAACCGTGTCCTAACCAGGCTCGACACGACAAGATTCATCTGTCCGAGCTGAAAGAGCATGACTAATGTGTCATACGGTTTTCACTGCTATTTTACCATTTATTTCAAACACAAGGCTGTACACTTAAATTCTTGAATGAATAAATTAATATATTTCATCAAATTAAACCAGTTATTTTACACCATTTATTGAAAGGATAAAATATAACAAAATTTATACAACTGAAAAACGGTGAGTATTTACAACTGTACGGTGTTTGTTGACTTTGACATCAGACGCAGTGGTTTCTGGTCACTGTTGTGTTCTATATATGGTCATGAGGAACTAGATTCTGGACCAATGAGAGCTGGCTGTGGGCGGAGCCAATCTTGCATAAATAGACTCCTTTGCAGGTCCTGATGAAGATACTCTAAGGAAATGGTTAAACTACAGCAAAAAAAAAACAAACTGTGATGTTTTTAAATGTGCTGTATGTGCTATAAACCCAACAGTGAAATTGACTAAATCAAAGAAGTTAGTTTCATTTAATTTTTACTAAAATAGCAAGTTATATTAAGCATAAACTTAACTGAATCAGTTATTGGAATTTTTATAATTTCTATTGATTTTAAGTAATTTATTAGAAGAATAATTTACTAGAAAATTTGTACAATAAATATTTTTAGAAAACAAAATTACTACTGATTATTATTAATATTATGCGAGATTAAATAACATTTAAAAATATAAGTAAACAAATAATCTGACAGATGCTGTTCAAACATACATCAATATCTTTCTTGGGGGAAAAAAAAGAAGCACCTATCTTTAAAAGTATATATTTATGCATGTAAATTTGACCAGAATTTCTAATAAATTAATTGTAAACTTAAAATAAGGATTTCATACATATTTTATATATTTTTTTCAGTCAACCTAAACGGTTTTGCAATAAACACATGGATAGTAGTTTCTTCACACTTATTTAAATATAATTAAAACAAACTAATGCAGCACAACTTGTTTTATTGCAACTTAACTTCATTATTTGAAATGTATTTAAATTAGTGAAAGAGGCCGTAAATGGATTTGTGATTTTGAGCTGATTTCTGTTTCCCAGCATGCTTTGCTTCAGACTGTGTAGAGTGTTGATGGAGATGTTGGAGTTTTATCTGGTTATAAATAACCAGTTAGTTTTATTTGAGAGGCGTAAGTCCTCCATGTTGGTGTCGGTTCTGATGATTTGATTGCACAGATGTTTGAAATATACATACCTGTGAGATCCTCGACATGACTTCAGCTGCAGAGAAGACCCAGAGTAACACTCTTGCCTGTGATTCCTTCTGTTCATTACATTATTTATCACACGTCTTTCATCAATAAATAAAAGCAAGACAAGTGATATAAATGGCAGCGCTTTGCCAAACATTTTTTAAGATGTGAGTTTGAGTTCAAAATACAGAAATGAGTAACGATGGCTGCGTTTACAAGGTCTTCATTCATCAGTCTTTCCAGATCTCCTCACGAACTATACACCTTTACGCTGCTCTGAATGAGTTAAAGTACACCAAACACAGAAACTGTGCCATAAACCCAACAGTGAAATTTACTTTAATTTCATTCAGTTTATATTAAGCAGAACTTGATATGAATCAGTTTTTGGAATTTATTTCATTTCTATTGATTTTAAGTTCATTATTATAAGAATAAATTAGACAAATTGTACAAGAAATTGTAGAAAAAACATTTACTAGTAATTAGCTGTAGTAGTAGTATGCAAGATAAAATAACATTTAGAAAGATAAGTAAACTAATAATCTGACGGATGCAATTCAAACATACATCAATATCTTTCCTGAAAAAAAAATGAAGGAATCATCTTTGAAAATCTATATTTATGCATGTAAATTTGGCCAAGTACAAAAAATGTCTCGGTTACATATGTAACCCTCTGACATCATGGGATATGAAAAAGCTAATGAGAATTGGCCAGTGGTTTTTGCTCCCCCGTACATAGGGGTATATAAGATGGAAAGAAAGGAAAGGACGTGACATGTGGCCCATACTCAGAATGTGTGCTCTGCATTTAAGTGCACGCACACACAGCAGTGAGAAGTGATCAAACACACACACACCCGGAGCAGTGGGCGGCCATATTGCTATCGCTGCGGCGCCCGGGGAGCAGCTGGGGGAACGGTGCCTTGCTCAAGGGTCTCTCCTATTGAGGGTGGAGACAGCGCTGGTTATTCACTCCCTCCACTTCAATCCCTGCCGGGCCTGGGACTCGAACCCGCAACCTTTCGATTACAAGCCCGACTCCCTAACCATTAGGCCACGACTGCAGATGGCCGCGTGCAAACCACCATTAGCTTTCTGCTGAGCAGTCTCCAGTGCAGTCCGACCTTGTGGCAAGAGGGATGTAACATCTCTGTTCCCTCTTTTAGGGAACAAGGGTTACATACGTAACCGAGACATTCCCTTTCAGTCAGTCGCTATGACGTTACGTCATTCCCCAACGCCCAGAAGAGGGTGACACTCCGGGTGGAGTGGACTCTCACCCCTAGGGACCACAGCTCACCTTGGGCCTGATACGCCATGGTGATGGTATCAACTACCCAATGGGCCAACCTCTGTTTGGAGACAGCATTCCCCTTCTGCTATCCTCGGAAGCAAACAAAGAGCTGCTTGGAGCTTCTGAAACTTTGTAAAAGTGCAGAGCGTGTACGGGACTCAGCAACTCTCGGGTCGGGTCTGCCTCCTCCGAGGGCAGCGATTGCAAGTTCACCACTTGATCCCGAAAGGGGGTAGAGAAAGGAGCTCTTCGTTGTCCAGCCAGGACGACGGAGAGGTCCTAAGAAGCGATTAGGTTTGGTTCAACCTTCTCGCACCTCTAAGAAACTTGACGATCAGATGGTGTCTTCCCAGGGAAAGCCTGTCAACTGTATCATGATAGGCCACAATAGCGGTGAGACAGACTTTCAGAGTGGAAGGATCTGCTGGATCGTCCCGGGATACAGTCTCCATTCTCCGGGTACAGTGAGAGCGCTTCGGCTGAATGATCCAGGTCCCCTGGAATGTGAATGGCTTTCAGGGATTTCAACTGCGAATGACTCCAGAGGAGGAGATGGCGGGCAGGTTGTGACGGGAACAAACACCACCCTGATGGATGATGTAGGCCACCATCGCTACATTGTCTGTCCGAACCAGCACATGCTTGCCCTGCAACATCGGTCGAAAGCAGTACAGCCAACAACTCGAGGCAATTGATATGCCACTGCAGTCGGGGTCCTGTCCGTCGAGGTCCGTGGAGACTACCACGTGCCTCGACACCTGTCCTAAGGGCGGCGGCACTCAGGGCAAATGCCTATCCAGAGTGAGCCACGGCACCATGCTCACACAACTGATCCTTCGAGTGGGATAAAATTTGCCAGTCGTCGAGACACCCTTCCCCCGAAGGTCAGGGCGCCCTCCGCCACCTTGGTAATAATGCGGGGAGACAGGGCCATGCCAAAGTGCAGGGCCCTCAAAAACAAACCGAAGAAATTGTCTGTGTCATGGCAAAATCGAGACTTAGGCACTGCACCCAGCACTTTGGCATCGCGCCGGGGCAAGATGTGTTTGTTGGGCTCCGTCTGTTTCTGGACTGCCGAGAACTGCTGGGCAAAGTTCTCGACAGTGTCGCCGAAGAGGCCGCCGTCTTATATACCTGTATGTAAGGGGGAGTGGCTAGGCATGCAAAAACCACTTGCCAATTCTCATTGGCTTTTTCTCCAGAGATCAGAGTCGATTGGTCTCCCAGGCGTCAGTCAATGATGTAACGTCATAGGGACTGAAAGGGAACTGTGATGTCCTGTTCATGGATTTAAAACCCAGAAGTGTAATTTACTAATTAATATTAAGCGGAACTGAAGAAGTAATTTCTATTGATTTCAAGTCATTAATATCAATAGAAATTAATATTCTAAGATTTTAAGTCAAGTCGAAGAACTACAAAAATGCAATTCTGACATTTCAATTCAATAGCTTCAAACTATTCTATAATGAAAATGTATTTCCAATAATATTTCTGTCCAGAATGAGTAATAACTGAAGAGCGTGTGTTTGGGCTCAGACAGATGTGTTGCTCTCGGATCTGGGCTGGACTTCAGACCGCCGGAGAGCTCCAGGATCTCTGGGTGAAGTCCAGCTGCTCCAGGACACCTCTCTTCACAGCCGCTCCAAACCAGCATCTTGAGCCCATATTTGAGGGAATATCTTTATTTTCTGTGGAATTAGTTATTTGTTGACCGCTAGGGGCTTTGCAGTGGCCTGCGCTGATATATATCCAACAGAGTGACTCATATATTTTTGATATCAAATAAAATTATTGATTTTAAGGGCTTTATTGTAAGAATAAAATATTAAAAATGTTTGTGCAATTAATATATATATATATATATATATATATATATATATTATTTAATTTTTTTTTTGATTATTATTATAATTATTATTCAACATAAAACAGCATTTATAAATACAACGAAGACAAAACACAAACTGAGGACGGGCTATATTTTATTTTTAAAAAAGTATTATGCTGTAGTGTGAGAAATACATTAAAAAATACATACTGAAAGTAAATTGTAAAAAAAAATCGAATTAATCTAAAACAAATTAGATTTATTAATTTATAGATTAATATCTTTCTTGAAAAAAAGAAAAGAAAATTGCATTTATGAAGGTCAAATTTGGCAAAAAAAATAAATTGTCTTTAATTTGGCTTATACAGAAAATTGGAAGAATTGGAAAATATTTTGAATAACCAATTTCTTGGAGTTCACATTAATTCAATGTGTTATGTGCTGTTTCTCAGTAATTTACTTGCAGTTTTGAAATAGTTTCTACATCAATTTTTTTGTGTGTTGTTTAATAATTTTTCATTTTATTGCAAATATAATGTTTTAAAGTTTACACGAGCAGAACCTGCATTTTTTACCCATTCTCCTCAGTTATGGACTCTTAACAGAATTAATAAATCGACTCAAACTAACCATCTAAAGGCTCAAACTTGTAAATAAGACAATAAAAAATGAAACAATCAAGAAAGAAAATACATATTTAATCTTTCTACTTAATTTCTTTAATCTGAATATGTTACATGTTATATCTGCTGTCGGTGTCCGAGTGAAATGTTTGTTTGGGTTAATATATGGTATATGATATATAGTAATGATGTGTGTTTCAATAAGAGAGGTTTTTTTTATTCTGCACACATCACTAGTGCTCGGACAGATTTCCCAGCATGCAGCGGTCAGTGTGTGTGTGTGTTCAGGTCAAAGGTTACAGCAGACGGATGAACCTGTAGTGTTGGTTGTTTCTGTCTCGAGCCTTGTCTTCTTCATCTTCCAGACACACACAGAGAGGAGGAGATGCTAATAGATGAAGAGAAGTTGATGTGTTCTGGAGAATAGAAGTTAAACTGCAGCGTGACTTTAATAACTCATTTTAAGAGTTTATTATTATTTTAAATCTGCTTGCGAAAAGTTATTTTAGAAAATTAATCTAAAGTAAAAGGAAACTAGCTCTTATTTATTTTTCATTTTTTAAATATTTTATTTCAGTTAACGTTTATTTTATTAACGATGTGTTATTAGTTTAAATTTGAGTTAACTCTAATAACCCTGACTGAAGAATCACCAAAAGTTCATTGTACTTCATAAAATAAGTAATAAACACAATACAAATGTATTAAAATAGCATTTTTGAACAATTTATCACAGCTTAATTTTGCTTTAATTTCTTTTAATTTTGCTTCGACACTCTATTTATTTTTAATTCTGATAACAACTACACACACACACAAAATAATACATATTTATTGATTAATTAATTCATGTAATGTTTGTTTTTTCTCAGGTTTTTTGTCTGTTTGTTTTTAAATCTGCCTGTATAGTTTTTTTTATTATTTTTTATTTCAGTTTTTCAGTTATTTTAGAAAAGCAAGACAAAATAAATAAAAAAAGAAGCAATGCTGCTTTGGAAACCAGCTGAGTTTCATTTATTTTATTATTGTTTTATTTTATTTCAATTAATATTAATTTTATTAACTGTAATAAAATAAAACAATAATAAAATAATTTAAACTCATTTTATTTCAGCTGGCTAATCACAATTAAAACATTTGACGGTCCAAAATGATTCATTGTGATTAATCACATCCAAAATAAAAGTCTGTTTATATTTATTATATACATACACATACATGCATGTATTTAAGAAAAAAATATGTTTATAATAAAAATATTTATACTATAGCATAATATAAATGATATAATTATATACATGCAAATACAAGTAAATATTTTCAAAATATAGACTATATAATATGTGTGTATTTATAAACTTTTATTTTGGATGTGATTAATCCTTTGGCAGCACTAATATATATATATATATATATATATAGTATTACTCCAATTGACAAAATAAAAAGCAAATAGATAAATATGGATATAAATGAATATGTACAGATTGTGGAGTATAGAGATATTCTTGTTTTGTGAAGGAGCGGTCTGTGAAGTGAAGAAAAGGCGAAGGCGTTCTCCGTTAGCAGGTGGCGTCTTGTCAAGATGTTCAGGAGATGTTTAAAAGAGGACAAAGCCTCTCATTACAGCACGATTAGAGTCGAGACGAGATGCTCTTTGTGTCTGCTTTACATGTGATAATGAAGCCACCGGAGGAAGAGAGAGGAGCAGAGGTGAGACACACAACGATAGAGACGAGCGTTAAACCAGAGAGAGACTAGAGAGACGCTCAGTCTGGGAGGAAACTCACAGAGAAGGTGCTCAAGTGTCTTCACGAGATCAGAAAGTCATGCTATAGCTGTGTGAGGTTTCAGTGAGAGTGTGTGTCGAGCCTCAGAGCAACACTAACATGATGTACGTCATGGGTTTGTTTTTGAGAAGCATACATGTATTACTAACTAAAGACTCACTGCAGTTATATTGAGCTCATACTGAATGTTCGTTTAATACTGATTTTTTTACTGTAATCATATGCATATTCAAGAAAACATTTAAACAATTGTATACAAATATTTAAAAAAACTGAAAAATCAGAAATGGCTTATTTTTTATTTTCAGTTTTAATTAATATTTTTGTTTAATTTTTTGTAATGGTGCTGCACTTTTATTTAATTTTTTTATTATTTTTTTGTTTGTTTTAATATTTATTGCAATTTAAGCTTCAATTTTTATTTTATTTTTTTGTCATTTTGCTAAACATAAGTGTATCACAGTTTGTTTCCATGGCAACATTTCAAATTCATCTAATAATAATAATAATAATAATAATGAAAATTGAAATGTTCTTGAGCAGCAAATTAGAATATTATTTAATTTGAAAATACATTTGAACACATATTTTCATAGAAAGCAGTCATTTTAAAAAGAAACATATTTCAAAATGTTTCTGCTGTACTTCAGGTCAAATAAATACATTTCTTCAAAAAACATTAAGAACATGCTGTTGAAAACATTTTGACTGGTTGTGTGTGTGTGTGGTCGTACAGCGTTATCTGTTACTGATGGTGTGACTGTTTGCTGAAGCGTGGAGCAGAAGCAGAAGGTGATGGCAGAGATGGAGATGATCTGATGATGGTCAGTTTAAATTAAGATTGCATCGCTGCCCTAGTTAGCAAGTCATCAGAGATACAGCGGATTGGCTTCGATGTGTTTTCCTTTTTAACACACACACACACTCTATCGCAAGCAGGAAAATAGTTCACATCAGCAGGGACGCTCTGAAGCTCATGCATGCGTCCTTGTCCAAGAGTTTGACAGAGAGCCAGAACAGCGTTAAACAGCGAGCCGCTGCCTGCTATATGATCAGAATCACTGCACATCACTATATTAGATGCAAAAAACATCTGTTCTCACTTGTAATATTTCACAATTTTTACTGTAATTTTTTATCAAATAAATGCAGCCTCAGTGACCAGAAGATTTCTTTCAAAATCAATAAAAAAATTATGATTATTTCAAACTTTGACTCGTATAGGGCATGCATTTAAAATGTACAACATGTCTTCTTCCAGAAACAGACAAGAATAATAACAGCATTTCTGCTTGATTATATATTATACCTTACTTATTACTTTAGTTTAGTTTAGTTAAGTTAAATTAGATATTTATCTCAATACATTTCAAATATTTATAACTAATTGCAGCAGCATTTTCTTTTTATTTATTTATTTATTTATTTTTTGCAGTGAAGATGATGAACTAAAAAATTGTCCAATATTTGTATTCATCCAGATTGATGAAAAGTGACAGTAAAGACATTTATAATGTGGCAAAATATACTTTTTTTAGGATTGCTAATAATCAGAAATATTTATTAAGCAGTAAATCAATATATATGTTTCTTATGAAGACTGGAGTAATGATGCTGAAAAAACAGATATTTGTATAAATTACATTAATATTTCACAATTATTCAGCAATTTTACAAAAACCTAAATGTTACACTAAAATTGTAAAAAATAAATAAATAAATAAATAAAATCCTTCTCAATTTTCACTGAAGACTGGAGTAATGATGCAGAAAAAAACAGCTGAACATCACAGAAATAAATGAAACTTTAACACACATTCACAGAGAAACTTTAAACTACAATAATATTTGACCATTTTTACTGTATTTTTGGTGAGCAGAAGAGATGACTCACATCATCCAGTACACTCTTACAAATAATAATGCCTCAGATAAAGATCCTTTAACATCTAAAGAACCTTTCTGGTTCTTTACTTCCCAAGCATCTCTCTGAAGAACCTTTATTTCTAAGATGTTTCTGTTATTTCTGCAGTGAAGGAGTTCTGTGTGTTTGGTGTTGATTGTGAACTCTGCCATCTCTATGTATTTTAAAAGAGCGCGTGTTTGCAGTGGTGGAGCTCCAGCGGACCTCGGTGATTAATAACGACGCACCTGCGCTGATATATGACTGTGGATTTTGTGCGTGTAATGAAATATTACGGAGTAATCCGAGCGATGTTCGTTTCTCTATAACACCAGGGTCAGAGCTCCGCACCGGCTCAACATCAAGGATTAGTTTTTATCATTTTTTTAATATCTCTCCCATGGCTTGTAATGCATTAATTTAGACACGCATTGAATTTATTGGAGAGAGGGTGAGGGGGGAAAAGGCAATAGTCTTTTTTTTTTTTCCTGAAATAATGATCTGTGTAGGCAGTGCCTCTGGACAAAAAAAGAAGTATAATAATAATGACAAATAGAAGGATGAAAATCGGCCCCAAATCCTGCCGACGTACACGAGTATCAGGGCTTTTATTAAAAATTTTAATATCAAAGCCCTTGTACCGCCCGAATCAAATTATAATTTGAAAGAAGGATGAATAAAGCGGAACACAAGAAAAGAAGTGTTGACACTGTGTGCTTTGAGACTCCGAGCCCGGTTTTGTTCGGACGTCTGCTGCAGATTTTTCCTTTTCAGGGAATATTAAAGGTGACTCCAGGGTCAAAAAGGGAGAAAAACAGCTACGTTCATTTTATTTTGTCTTTTAAAGTCATTGTGACGTCACATTTGTTCTGTGCTCATCTACCACAGACACCAACCAAGAGAAGCTGCTCTCCTGCTCAGCTGTGTGAATATCTGTTCAACTGTCACTTATTTCTGCCATCCAAGCTGAGTTTAATTGTTTTAAAACACTGTACAAAATTCAGAAATATTATTTACATTTAAAATAGCCATTTCTTATGTGAATATCTGTTCAACTGTATATTATTTCTGCGATCAGAGCTGAATTTTCAGCATCATTACTCCAGTCTTCAGTATCTTAATCAATCACTCTTTTTTTGAGCAGCTATATTAATATTTGTATTCATCGAGATTGATCAAAAGTGACAGTAAAGACATTTATTATGTGACAAAATGTATATATATATATTTAAATGCTGGTATTTTAAAGTTTCTGTTCATCTGTGAATCTTGAAAAATAAAATTGATCACAGTTTCTGCAAAAATGCTGAACTTGTTTCAGGTTTGCTAATAATCAGAAATGTTTATTAAGCAGTAAATCAGTATATTATTATGATCTCTGAAGATCATGTGACACTGAAGACTGGATTTTATTGATATTGATATATATTTTAAATTACAATAATATTTCAATTTTTTGGGGGATCAAATCAAAGCAGACTAATTATAATCTACTTAAAAATACTAATAATAAATAACTACTTAAAAATGTAAACCGGCATGGCAAAAACAATGTCCAGGTTTGATTTGATTTTGCTGCATGAGGTCTGACAGGTTCAGCTGTGAATATGTTGCTGTCGTATATATATTTGCAGATGTGTTTTCCCCAGAAGAGTCTGCTCTTCTCTTCCTGCGCTTGTATCTCCATCATCTTCCTCTCTTCACCCCGTCTCTCTTCCTCTTCCTCTTCCTCCGTCTTTGAAGCGTCTCCTCCGTTCCCGGGGCCTCGCTGCGGCCCCTGATTAAAATGGAGCCCATGTCGGAATAATAAATGCGAGACAGATTCCATGTCTTACGGCCTGAAGTTTGTGTGTGTGTTTGGAGGTCTTCGGTGGCTGTTCTTGGACGGCAGACAGCAGCCTGGAGTGTTGAATAATATAGCTGCTCAGCTTGGGCTGGTCTTAATTAGACTGAAGGCATCGTCAGACTCCTTTAACTGCGTCCAGCTTCACCCAGAGAGACAGAGACGCTCCGGACGCATTGTGACGCTCTCCAGCGCTCCACTTCCACACACATTTAACTTCATTTCATTTCTCTCTATCTCTAGTAAACAGGCTTAACGGAGCTCTCTCGCTGGTCACGAATCTCATTTCATTATCTGAAGTAGTTAAGTATCGTTGTGTAAATAATGCTGTGGAGTAGGTCATATAATATTAATATAATTAATAGAAATTAATTCAATTATCTGCCAAATAAATTAATTATTGAAAAAATGTTACACAATTCACAAAAGTGCTGCTTTATATTTCCATTCAGAAACAAATGCATTAAATTGAGTACTTATTAAATTAAATTAAGTTACAAATATGATGCAGTTTTTTTATTCAGTAGACACGTTATATTTATTAAATGTGTATTATACAGAATTGTATAAAAAATTGTGATGCTTCATATTTTCTATTTAGCAAAGATTGAGCAAATATTGAATACAATTTTTCAAAAATTAAACTTAAAAACTTTTCATTAAACTGATCAAATGTAAACCTTTCAGACTAAAAATACTTTATGTTTTATTTAGTAAAGATGTATTGCTTGAAAGTGGATAGAATTGATAGAAATCAATGGCAGAAATATATGAATTATGTAAAAGTTTTTAGAAAAAGTTATTTTTATTCATCAAGGACTCATTAAATCGATCAAAAGTGACAGTAAAGACATTTATAATGTTCATAATTATTGTTTATATGTGACATAAACTCTCATAAAATATACATTATTGGGAACTATTAACATATTAATGTTATTTAGGGCTCAATTAGTGTTTTTATTAAGATGTTGTTGTGCCAAAATAGAAATACACAGAGAATAGAGCTGTTGAGAGAAGAAGATGCATTCTCATCTTATGTCTTCATCGTTGATCTTGATAATAACACTTTTTTGACTGTTTGAATTTGTTCACTAAAAGCGTCTTTGAGTAATTTTGTTAGCCATCTATTATTATACGGCACTTAAAGTGTGCTCTAAGTCTGTCTGTGTTTGTGAAGAACCGTCAGAAGCAGGAATCAAACGGTAACTAGCTGGGATTTCTGTATTTATTTCAGTTAATGTCCATTTTTAGTTGCAAGCTTGTTTTTGTAAAGAATTACTTTTAGTTACGTATAATAATCCTGATATTTATTCTCATCTTGTTTTTATTGTCTGTGTGTGGTTTTCTCTGGAAGCTTGTGGCACTAAAACTAACTGCTCGTGTGAACAAACATGCTTGATAACAGAGCTCTTTCTGATTTTGAAGAAGCACAGATTTGTCCTCCAGAAGGACAGAGGTCCTACACACTCGTGTGTGTGTGTGTGTGTGTGTGTGTGGTGTTTAGTCTCGCTGCTGTGACGGATCTCCATATGTTCTGTGTCTCTGAGGAACACGTATGTTCACCGAGCGTCAGCGTCTGACAGCATCAAGACAACCATAAACCAGCCTGACCTTTGACCTGAGCCTCCAGAACACACACACACACACACACTGCTGCTGTGTTACACTACAACACATTATCATACAATAAAGCTTAACTGAAATGCAATTACATCAATAAACTAATAAAACAAGAAATGTTAACTGAAATACAATGATGAATAAAATGTATAAACTAATTAAATCACGTCAAAATACAAAACTAAAAACTAATGAGGTTTTTGCTGAGGAGTCAGTGTGACCCAGGTCATGGCAAGGGGATGTAACGTCTCCGTTCCCTCCTTCAGGGAACAAGGGTTATCTACGTAACCTAGACGTTCCCCTTCAGTCGAGTCACTCCGACGTTACATATGGGAACAGACCCGTGGAAGCCGCGTTACACAGAGACCAGGCAGGGGAGACTGCACGTAACCTCCCCGATCACAGTCAGGAACTACTTTAGATCTAGTCTTGACTGCGGGGCAGGAGGACTCAGGTTCGCCGGAGGGAACATTCTGAGAGATGGTCCCCTACCCTCTTGATGGAGGCCAACGCAGTCAGTCTTGAGTGACAGATATTTTACCTCAACTGACGCGAGGCTCAAATGGGGCCTGCCACAGGTCTCAGAGGGCGATGGCGAGGCCCCAAGAGGGCACGAGGTGCGGTCTCAGGGGGGTTAACCCGTCTCGCACCTCTGAGGACCCTCACGATCAGTTGGTGCATCTCTGTGGGTCCTCTCCGCGAGAGGAACACCAGTCGATGAACAGACCCCATCTCAGTGCTTAGGGGGCTCTAGACTGAGAGATGGTATCTATCACGGCTTGTGAAAGGCCAGAAAGGTCTGACACGTCCCGTCCAGGAACCAGACATGCAGATTCCAAAGATCGGGATGCGGGTGCCAAATTGTGCACCTCCCCTGAGAAAGGAGGTTCTTCATGATGCCACAAGGGGCACTAGGTCGGCAAACCAGGTCCGGGAGGGCCAATACGGCGCTACCAGCAGAACCTTCTCCTCTTCCTCCCTGGACTGCCGTGAGAGCTGGTCGGCTGCACGGTTGAGTTACCCTGAAATATGAATGAATGAATATATGCTGCTCCTGAACCACAACCGTTGACATCACCTGACTAAGGGAATGTGCGGTAGCCTTCGTCAGTTGCCACGCGTGACATCCACCTCACCAGCCGACTCTCCCTCCGAAGCTGCAGAGGACATCTCTTCCTCTCGGGTGACCCGAAGGAGAGGCTTGGCCCGGCGTGCGGGGAAGCTCTCTGTTCCGGGAGCACCACAGGACTACGCGGTGGGGCAGAAGAAGGGCTTTTACACCCGACAGAACATTCTGGACCGTCACTGTGAGGTCCCCCAGGCGCCTCACTGCGGCAGCCGAGGAGCTGTCTCGCGAACGAGAGGCGGGACCTCAATGTAGCCATCCACAAACGCTGCCTCGGCGTGATCCCGGCCCAGAAACGTGAGGCAGCACTCGTGTCTGTCTGAAGAGGTGAGGGAACTTCCACACCCAGAAGCGCACGGTCGGAACGACATCCCGGAGAAATTGCTCTTTTGTCCCTGTATTGCCCAGGGAGGACCTCTCGAAAGGTGCTTGAGAAGGGCCGCCAGCCCACAGGACCCACTGAAAGCTGCCCAGCGATAACCTTCTGCTGTCAGCGGGGGAGAGAGCTTCTTTGGCACTCAAGAACCCAACTCTTCAGATAGCTGTCTTCGGCGAGGCTCCGAAGCGAAAGTCTGCAGGTGCACTGCATCCGTGCCCTCTTATACTCACGTAGTGATGAGGTGCACCTGGATGCAATTTGTGCACGCCAATATTCATTGGCCTTTTCTTAAGACTTGAAGGCGATTGGTTCCCATATGTGACTCGACTGAAGGGGAACAATAAAAACATTTTTAGTTATCTGTTAACATTTGAGTTATCGTTTTTTTGCAAATAAAGTCTTTAAATGTTAACTGAAATACAATACAAATTAAATCAATAAATAATAAAAAAACAACTTAACTAATAAATTATTTCAGAAAAATGTGGTTTGTTTACACATTAAATATATTCATAAATAATAGAATTATAGGAACATAATTTATGCATGTAAATATTTACAATATATATACTGTATGTGTGTATTTATGTATAGCTATATTATACATTTACACAGCACACAAACACATATATTATGAGCAGGAAGTGTGTTTTATTTGAACAGAAAGCAGAGTTTTGTTTTGCAGCAGATGTTGGGATTGTTCTGGGATTCTGCTACATGTGAAATCAATCAGTATTTGTGTTTTACAGCAGAAGAATGATTGAGTTATTGTTGAAATCCCTAGAAATGCTGTGTCGGTGTTATCTGTGTGAACACGCATAATCTGAGATTATCATGATGAGAGAAGAGAGATGTCAGCGGCGCTGTTAAACCTGAGAGATCTCAAACACACACACTTCATGACTGTGAGAGAGAGTCTGAGGAAGGCAGAGGTTTGGTTTGGTGCTATAAGAACATTACTTAAAGGCTGTAGATCTAGAGGGAACGATTAAAGCCTTACTCTAATTAGAGGACTTCTTGAGGGGCTGAGAACAAGGGAGTTAAAAACAAACGAGTAAACAGAGATAGTCCATCCTCAGAGAAATAATAATGAGCTTCGAAGATCAGCTTACATTCACAGAAACACCGTTCTCATTCATTATGTCAAATTGAGGATATTATTTTAACGTGCATTTCATCCAAATTGCAAAATAAGATTTAATTCAGAAGATGCCACTCAGATTAGAGCTGTTTTAATATCGTATTTTTGTGCTGTTGATTTTTATTTGTATATTTTCCATTTTCATTTCAGTTTGAATAATTTTTTATGCTTTTTTATTATTATTTCTTATGTTTGTTTATTTCAGTTAATGTTCTTAAGTATAATAATCCTGATATACACCGGTGTTATTTTAGTACCACTGAAATGCTTTTAACATTTTGAGTTTTTTTTCCCTATTTTCTGTTTTTTATTTGCAAAATAACATTAAATTTATAAAAACAGTGTAGTATAGTTTTTATTTACTTGTTGTTTATTTTATTCACTTATTTATTTAGTACGTTTAATTTGGTTTTATGGTTTCTAAATTTGGTTTTTGGTATTCTTTCTTTTTTTCTTTCTTTTTTTTGAGCTATTTTAGTGAATTATGTTAAACTAAATTAAAAATGGTGCTTCAGCAACTAGCAGAAATAAAACAATTATATATATTTATAAGTTATATTAGTACATTTTTCAATTTTAAGTTATTTTCTTTTTTTATTGTTTTAGTTTTGGTTGACTAAAAAAAATCTTGATAAACAAAAATATATTTATTATGTTTTTTAATATTTCTTATTTGAATTGTAGTTAAAATTATAGTAATTATTTTGTTTTTGACATTTTTTATTTTTATAAATATATAATTGAAAAGTTGTTTTAAATGTTAGATTTTACTATTATATTTATTATATTTTTTTCATATATATTCATTATTTTAATAACAGTCTTATGTGTGATTTATTGGTTTGTAAATGACTTTAATAAAGTAATGTAGTAACCGACAGGTTTTATGATGTAGTTCAGCATTAGATTTTATCCTTGAATAAAAATGATTCGCTGAATCTGATTACGTAATGAATCAATCCGAAACTGAATCGAATCACGAGCTCGTGAATCAAATGAAACGCAGCCCTCGTCTGAACCCTGATCTTTAGAGAAACACACAGACGGAGAGAGAGAGGAGAAAAATAATAATCTCAGGCAAAATTAAAAACATCCCAAAATGAAATAAAGATGAGTGTGGTGTTGGGTCTCAGCCACTGGAATATAAAAGACAGAGTATGAAATATATATACGGCACGGGAGGCAGCGTGAATGCTAAGCTGATGTACTTCAGCCGTCTGTCCTCGGATCCGTCTGTCTCTCTCTCTCTCACACACACACACACACACTCTCACGCTTTTAATAAGATTCCCTGTTATTTTCCCAGTCCTGTAATGCTTTTATTATTGCAGATTCACTCGCAGGTGAAGCATATTGATCACGGGGCCATGAGAGAGACGAGAGATGAGAGAAATGTGCATGCTTTCATAAATCAGAGACGAGTCGAGCGACAGAAATGAAATTTGCCCCAGAATCTATACCTGAACTTTCTGCTGTCTAATCTGTGTCTGGATTAGAGCCGAGCGTTTCCAGGAAGTTAGTATTTGTCTCCAGAGCAGCGTCGAATGATTCGGAGCACTAATGTGCTATTAATACAAGCATTAACCATGATTAATCACATCCAGTTTTTGTTTACATAATATATATGAGTATATACATAAATACACACACATGCATGTATATAAAAATATAAGAAAAATATATTATGCATAAATATATCATAAATATAAGATATATGTTTTTAAGAAAATATGTTATGTTTTAAATATATTACTTACAATATAAATAATATGAATATAAATAAATACATGTAAATATTTTCAAACTATATATTGTATATAGGGATAATAAATATACACAGACACATTTTTTGAATGTGATTTACTGCAATTTATTGTTTGGGAGCACTAAAAATAGTTTTGTGGGGTTTTTTTAGTTTAGAGTTTTAGAGGTTTGCTTGATTTTATTATATTTTTTAATGTATTTATTCTTTTTTTTTCTTGCAGTGTGCCTATATACTGTTTATATATATATATATATATATATATATATATTTTTTTTTTTTTTATTATTGTTTTTTGCAGTAGCTTTAGTTATTTCAGTGCATTAAGTTACAGTAAAATCTTGTAGCTTAGTTTAGTATTTTTAGTTTTCACTCATTTAAAATATAAAAGTGTATTCTAGTTTATTATTGGTGCCCAGTGGTCTTAAATTGTATTTTTACCTTCATATATATAATTTTTACTGCTTCATATTTAATTTTTTCAGGATTCACAAATGAATGGAAGCTTTGAACGAGCAGCATTTATTTCAGATAGAAATCTTTTGTAACATTACGATTATTCACCATCAATTTAATGTTCCCTTGATGTTCTTTATTTGCTGAATGCACATTTCTGGTCTTAATACGAACGTTTCCTTCATCAAACGATGTCTAGTTTACTCTAGTAACTAGTAGTCACATGCTTTGGCTGGAGTCTCTGATGTTTAGCGTCTCTAGAAGAGAGCGAATGATGCTGATAATGGAGGCATTACATCAGAGTTTCCATCCGTCTGCAGTGTTTGTGAGGACAGAGATGTTTCAGTCATTGATCGAGAGCTTTTAGAAAACAAATGAGCTGAGACCGTTTCTATGAAAGCTCCTGCTTGTCAGAAAAATGAAGAATATATTAAATAATGTGTGTGTGATTCCTGCTCCAGCAAACAGCATCAAATACAAGACAGGTGACCCAAATACTTGCATTATTTGATCAAAAATACAGTAAAAATTAGTCTTTAGTCTTCAGTGTCACATGATCTAATAAAACAATAAAATAAACATTTTGAAGACTTCTGGATATCTGGAGAACAGAAGTGGAAGATTTAGATTGGAAAAGAAATGAAAATGATGAGAATGAGTTTGATTGAGTGATGCAGATTTACAGCGTCGTTCTGTCGGTGGCTGAGGTGTAAATATGAGCAGAGAGATGATGTTTGTGTGTGTCCTGAAGGTCAGCGCTCTGCTGCAGTGCATTGTGGGAAATCCGCCCCAGTCAGAATGAATGTGTGCTTTGTCTTTGACTTTGGCCCAGAATTCATCAGCGACTGAAGAAGATCTGCTCTCTTTCCTTCCTTCCTTCATTCTTTTATTCTTTCTTTCGACTTTGTAAAAGTTCATGAAGGTGGAAGGAGTGCAGGACCGGGGTGTGTGTGTGTGTGTGTGTGTGTGATGACCATCTGCTCTCACGTTTCTCCAGCAGATCGATAATATCTATTGTTTGTTTGATTTGAACTGTCATTGCAGATTTCATTTATTTCTGTCATTACTGTAAAAAAATCAGAGCAGAAGTGTAGTGTTACTGGAAGTAAGCCATTCATACTAATAATAATAATAAAAACTTCTACTAAAATACTAAAACCAAAATAAATAAGAGAATAAAAAATTTATAAAACTATAGACATATGTAGGGGGGGATTAATAAATTACAAAAAGAGCCAAAAAAAAAGATAAACTTTAACTAAAATAAAATGAAAAATATAAAAATAATTCAAAACAAATCATTCAAAAATGAATAAAACGTTTAATATTTCAGGGCTATTATAGTTAACAAAAAACAAAAACATATATTTTTCATTAAGGCAAATTAAATGAAATATTAACATAACACACAAAAAATATATATATATATATATAAGAAAATAAGAATAAGAAATATATATGAAAAATATACAAAGAAAAACTAATTAAATAAAAACAAATAGAATTTAAAATGAATATAAAATCTAATTCTAAATATTATCCAAATCTATGGTAGTAATAATAAAGTAGGTTTTGGTGTCATGTTCATTCCTCGTGTGCTCCAGTCTTTAGTGTCTTTAGTGTTTATGAAGACTCTTGGTCCGTTTATCTTCATGAACGCTGAAACATGAGCTCATTTTCATTCTTCATAATTATCTGAATGACTCAGACGATGACGGATAAACATTTGACTGCTGAGAAACCGAATCGAGGGTTTGAGACCTCGTTGAGTTCAGCACTAATGGATGAGAAGAGAATAATATCAGGACGAGAAGAACAAGACACGACTCTCTGATGGAGAATAAATACGCTTTCATCTCGTCTCAGACCCAGGGAAGGTTTCTGTGTGTAAACTAGGTTATATGTGTGTGTGTGTGCGTGTGTGTGTGTAGTTATTATATATATATATATATATATATAAAAACATCACACACATTCATGTATATATTTAAGTAAAATATGCTACTTTCATATATTAAATATATTTATAAATGATATAAATCATAGAAATAAATACATGTAAATATTGTCAAAATATACGTCAATATGTGTGTGTGTGTGTATATATATATATATATATATATATAATATATAAAATAAATAAACAAAGCACACATACATATATAATGTAAAGTAAAACTTTTATTATTAACTTATATTTAATTGCAATTAATTGTTTGACAGTACTAAATCTAATATAATTTTTTAAAACTTTTTTTTTCTATTAAATTGATTTCAATTGAGTTTTTGATTAACTATAACTTCTTTACTTTGGCTCATACAGTATATTTGATATTGAAACATTTTTATTTATTGAATGCAAAAACAAATCGGATATTTTTATCCAAAGCAGCTTTGATTCGTTCAGTGCTACAGTACGCATGTTAATCAGTTCAGGGAATTGAACCCATGACCTCTAGACTTTGAGCCACAGGAACTGATGTATTATGTACACGCATCTGATTTTGCTCAAGGAAAACAAGGACAGATGCATGCAATTTAATTTCGGGGAGAATGTGCAGAAAGACGAGGATGATGGGAAATGCAGTCTGACGGTGTTTAATTGTTTAAAGACTGAGTGTGCTCGTCCTTCAGCGGCTCGTCCTCATCGCTCATTCTTAATTTGCCGTGTTTGTGCAGCGAGAGGTCGCTCAGAAAGCCCTCATCGTTCATCGGCGTCCTCCTCCACAGGTCACAGCGTCTCTCTGTGATCAGTGTGTGTGAGGCGTCTCGTATCAGGAGCCATCAGGAGCTTCTCCAGGCTCTGTTTCTTCAGTAAGTGAGCTGCAGATGCTCCTCGTCACGTTTCCTTCTCGTTGAATAAAGCCCAGGCTCGCTGAAAGCAGTGGGTGTTTGTTTGAGGCTTTGAGGTGTTTTTGTGTCGCTCCTTCTGCAGCTGTCAGAAAAACTGCCGGGTCAGGTGACCTGAGCAAACACCCATCTGGCCTCGCACACACACACACACACACTCTCTTACATGCACGCTCATACACACACACACACACTGAGCAGACATTTCTGTTTATTGAGACAACTCTCTGCTGTTCCTTAAACAACAAACCAACATTTTCATTCATTTTATATCGTTTTTTTATTTGTAGAAATAGACAACAATACACTATATTGGTCAAACTTACACATGTTTGTTTTATGCCGAAAGTCATTTGGATATTAAAGAAGGATCGTGTTCCTCAGTTTCAAAAAATTGACCTTTATGACTGGTTTTGTGCTCCAGGGCAGGGCCGGCCCGTGGTATAGGCAGTACAGGCAAATGCTAAGGGCGCCATACATCCAGAGGGCGCCAGTAATGGAGGAAGGTTTCCGTAATTTCCACGTAAAACTAGTTTATATTATGACTTCAGAAAGGAATACGCCCACATTACTGTAAATGCATAGCAAAGCATACTAAGTAGTAGCAATAATAATAATAATATAGCCTACTTGCCTAAGACCACACCCCCATCCTCTTCTGAATAATCAGACTTTACCTGCTACACCT
>JAUCMS010000093.1:467545-480070 GCA_032357445.1 Enteromius radiatus | reverse complement strand
CCAAGTGATTAGCACACCTGATTCTGATCATTTGAATGGGTGAGCGAAAACTTTTGGTAATATAGTGTATATAAATATTCAGAGAGACAGAACAGAATCAAAAACACAGGAAATAAACGCTTAGAATTAACGCCGGAGCAGTCTTCCCGATGATCCTCTGTGAGGCTGTGGTATACATGCAGTTGTTAAGGAGAGAGTGAATGAGGTGACTAGAACAAGTGTGGGTGTGCAATGCGTGATGGGAAATGGAGTTCATGAATGAATGAGTCCAAGGGAGGTGTAGTGAATGTGGGTGCCCTCTAGAGGTGGTGGCCGGGAACTCCATCCTGGATGGGGGGTTGAGTCCTTGGGGACATGAACAGGGTGACTTCCAGGGTGGCTAAGGTGACAGGGACGCCCTCCAGGGCCGAGCAGGCTGAACTGAAACATAGGGAACAGAGAGGTTAGTTTTGGCCTCTAGGGCCCAGACAGTACCTCCATAAGGGTTCGAAGATCCAGGGTGGAGAAGGCGGCAGATACGCCCTCCCGGGCGGAGCAGAATGCGATGACGCCCTTCAGGACGGATCAGGTGACAGAGACTCCCTCCATGGCGGAACGGGCCGGATCTGGGGTGGCACTCCTGCCCGTACCACGATAACAGGAACGGACAACAGCACTCCAGGCCGTGACTCTGAAACTGGACCAGTCAACGGCTCTCCTGGCCATGACTCGGTGACTGAATCGGTCAATGGCTCTCCTGGCCATGGTTCAGAAACTGGATCTGGCAACGGCTCTCTTGGCCATGGTTCGGGGTAGAGACCCGACAACTGCGGAGTGGAATCCGTGAGGATTTGGATCGGCACCCCTGGCCGTGATTCGACAAGTGGACCTGACTACGGCCCTCGCATTTTTGGCCATAGCGGCTCGCCATGATTATTTAAACAATATGACACATCAAAGGATATACGCGCTCACACCAGCAGCTGCGACTGAACAGGTGGTGTTGGCAAACATTTCTGTGATTTTCACACATTTGAAAATCTGCTTCCACTTGTAGTCTTTTGCGTCTTTTCTCCCGCAGCTTCTCTGCACCCCCCTTGCTCTTTTCTGGTTTATCCATTGTTATAGACCAGGGGTAGGCAACGTCGGTCCTGGAGTGCCAATGTCCTGCAGAGTTTAGCTCCGACCCTGAAAAAAAAACTCCTGCCTGTAGCCCTAGTAATTCCAAAGACCATGATTAGCTTGTTCAGGTGTGTTTGATTAGGGTCGGAGCTAAACTCTGCAGGACACTGGCACTCCAGGACCCCTGATATAGATGGACTCATCTCAAACTCCGGTCGAACTCTAAATAGCAGATTTTGTCAAGGGGAGACGAGGGCTGGCCAGGAGGGAGGCAGGGCGTCGCCTGAGATTTCATTGGACTAGCTCACTGCTGACTCTAGCTGTGGCAGGGCGGCCATCTTGTCTGCTGACAATTTCCTGCTTCTGACTGGCCGGGATCCTCTATGAAGACTGCTGGATCCTGTCATGACCAAGTCTTCTGTAATGAACACGGCGGGAGCGTTCGGATCCATGTGCAAATCTTTTATTTCAGAGTGATCAGGCAAGGTCAATAAACGGAAACAACATAGACAGGGCAAAATCAAAATCAGGGTTCACAGGGAGTAGGTAGGTAGGCAGGCAGCTAACAATCACATATCAGAGAGACAGACCAGAATCAAAAACACAGGAAATAAACGCTAAGAATTAACGCCGGAGCAGTCGAGACCTCACAATGCTTCTCTGTGAGACTGTGCTATACATGCAGTTGTTAAGAACAGAGTGAATGAGGTGACTAGCAGCAGCTGTGAGATGATTACGAAGTGAGAACAAGTGTGGGTGTGCAATGCATGATGGGAAATTGAGTCCAAGGGAGGTGTAGTGAATGTCTAGAGGTGGTGGCCGGGAACTCCATCCTGGAAGGGTTCATAGAAAGCATGCATTTTAATAAATCTACTGTAAATGTCCTGCAGTCTATACAGTATTGTGTTCAATTACATTAGAAGCAACTGTATTAACTGTCATTTAATTTAAGAAAAAGTAAGTATAATGCTTTAAAGGGAAAAGCAATTAAATTATGTTAACTAATTACTTTGACACTGCATGGAATACATTCCCAAACCCCAAAACAATATCAATCAAAATATATGATTTCCTTTAAAGTTGTTGTTTTTAAATCACTGATTGTCAGAAGTAGTTATTTTTGTAAATGATATGCAAAACCTTGACATTGTTTTCTTTTCCCCATCTCGTTTATTTCTCCATTACTGTGTCCCTTCGGGGGGTCCGCAGAGCTCTATAATCCAGATCTGGAAATCTGAACAAGTGTGTATCTGGATCAAACTGATCTGATCTAATTTAGCTTTGATCCTGGATCTGAAGACATGGACTGTCCTGATCTAGATTCAGTAAGGACCCTGGGCCCCTGGAGTGTGTTTGGGGGCCGTGTTTAGCAGCTCACGCTCACATTACTCTTCATTACGAGCGAGTCGAAGTACAGCGCCCTCACGTCTCTCACCACAAACTCAAATTTATTGAGCTGCCCGACTCCTGCTAATTGAAAGAAATTGTGTGTCTGTTTGTGTTCGAGGCTCTTTGAGGAGCAGAGCGATGGCGTGTGTGAGGAGCCGCAGCTCTAGAGCGCCACCTTCAGACACACACACACACCGCTCTACCTGAAGACTCAGTTCAGTAGCTTAAAACTAGCCTACATACCAGAGGAAAGTGTACCACCCCAATCAATAAATAATATTTATGTGTGTGTAAATTCAACTTTTTAAATACTTTTTATGAAATAGTTTTATTAAATATATGTTTTTGTATTTTTTTAATAAAACTGTAAATATATATATTACTTTCAACGTTTGCAAAATGTGCTTGTGTATGTGTGCGTATAAATAATATATATATATTATTTTTATAAAATTGTTTATATCTGTATAAACATATAAAGCACCTTTATACTTTTTATAAAATATTTTAGTCTATATTTTTTAGAATACTGTAAACTCTAATCACAGCTGTATGTATATGTATATACATATATATATATAATTAAGTTTTGTTTGTTTTTTACATTTGCAAAATGTGCTCTTTTGTGTGTGTGTGTGTGTGTGTGTGTGTGTGTGTAAATATAAATTATTTTTATAAAATTGTTTATATATGTATGTATGTGTATATATAATGTACAAAAAAATATACAATAATTTTTATTAGTAAACTGTATATTTACATACAGCCTAAAAACATTAAAAATGTATTTAAAATATATTTTTTGGGCCTGAAATATATATGGGTAACACACAAATAACATGAGAAAAATATATCTTCGTTCTAAGATTTATGAACAGCATTAGAGAGGTTTGTCTTCAATGTAGTTTTTTATATTCATTTTTTTGTCACGCCATAGAAAACATTGTGATGTCAATTACCCATATATACCTCCATATGAGAAATTCATAGCAATGAACAGGGAAAGTAAGGCTGTAAACTTCATCAAATAAGAGAGGAACTGATATGGCGTGAGTTGAGAGCTGATTTGAGGTGATACGGTGTGAAGCAGCTGTTTGTTGTGGTTTTCTCTGCAGGTGTTGGTTAGTGACCTGATGTGTGGAGCTGGTCTGTGGTCAGTAATGTGGAATGAAACAGAGCCGAGCCGAGACGAGCAGAAACACACAAACCCCGAGCTGTCAGAAAACACTGACACGACTGAGGCTTTCTTCTGCCTGGGCTTTCTTCCTCTGTCAGCGCTGGAGGAACACCTCGTATCTCAGCCTCTCAAAACTCACAATAATTGCCTGATTCAGTATTCACAGCCAAATCTGTGCAGAAACACATTCAAAAAGACTTTGTGGGAAAATAAATAACTCGTCCTGTAAGAGTGGCACATTTAAAATCTCGTGTGTGTGTGTGTGTGTGCATTAATAACACACACACACACCTGAGCAATGATGCACAGATGACAGAAGTGCACAGAGAGAGAAATATGGAGAGATCTGTGTTTGAAGTGTGTGACTCTTTTGATCAGCAGCTCGTTCACTAACGATCCTTTCACATCATCGCCACACTCACAGAAAACCTAACTCTTATTTTGCTCTGTATTTCTGTTTTGATTGATTATTAATTATTTGGAAGAACAATGACTCAAGATTTAAAGTCTTAAAGTCTGAGAAATGTTTTGCTATAAATGTCTTGTTCTTGGTTTATAATCATATCTATTATAAAGGAGACTTAAAGGCTCAGTTATCTTCCAAACAGAACAAATAAACACAACACAGAAAGATGCAGAACTATTTGTTTCAAGATGCAAAAATTAAACTAAAAAACTAAAATATTAAGATTTATTTAAATAATTTATTCATCATTAACTTAGTCTTTCTGATTGGTCGTTAATAAAAGAACAAGGTATTTATACAGTAGATGCAGCTGTAAACGGTTTACTGATGCATAATAATGTAGGAGCAATGCTTTATTAAGGATGGCTCGAGTATTTACTAACACGTAACTAATTATTCTTATTATGGAGTAATTATAAAGTGTTACCAGTAAGATCATTGGAAGATATTTGTTCTTGATTTAATCGTAAACTTTAATACAGTCTTTAAAAACAAGTCTTCATATCTTTGTGTATATATATGTAGAGATGCAAAATGACATTTACATGAGACATTATCGTTTAGACAAAATAAAAATACTGAGGAAGAACTATTTTTTGCAGTGTAAAAATAACCCTAACCCTATTTTATAAATCTTATTTTAAGAATCAGGAATAAAAAATACATTAATGTTTTCTTTTCCTAAATATATGATTAAATGTTAAATCAGATAGCAATTATGAATTAATTCTATTCTTATTTCTCATGTTGTGTTTACAGTTTCACACAAAGTTAATAAACTTCCCCAAAAACGTCATTTTTAAGGTAAGTTGCACTTCAGTGGCGTTGCTTCAAAAATGACCAGCCTCCTAAAAATAGTCTGTTTATCATCAACTTGTGGATTCAATCATTTTGATCAACTTGATTTGTTTTTCAGCACAGGTTATTGATCTGAACTTGTGAACACTGACTAAATTATCCTCAAGACTTATAACCGGTGTTAATGGTAAGAAAACAAGCGGACACACTGGATATCTAGCATAGCAAGGCATTTCTAAGTTCTTTTCTAAAGGTTTAGCTGGTTTCTGAGCAGAAACACTAGATTAGGAAAGAACCGGAGCGGTCATGAGTGTGCTGTAATACTCCAGCTGTGTGTGGACGATGAGAGTGACACACTGACCGTCTGCAGGAGATCCTGCTGGTTTCTGCCTGATCAAGCTCTCCATCCTGACACATTTGTGCTCCTCAGACAGCGTCTCCCAGGAGCCTCGCTGCCGTCCGATCACTGTCACCAATTTGTACATAGCCATGAGGGCCATACAGGGGACAGACACACGGCTGTAATGAGCCCCGCAGGAGCCTGCTGTCCACACACACACACACACACGCGTGTGTGTGTGTGTGTGTGAGTGTGTGTGTCTCCGGCACCTGTCTCTCTCTCACCTGTGTGTGTGTGTGTGTGTGTGTGAGAGAGTATAGATGATTCCCAGATATTGATTGATATGATATACAGACTGTATATGAAACATGATCATAGTTAGATTCTGAGCTGCTCTGCATATGCGAGGTCACAATACAAGCATTAGAATGCATTATTTTCAGGAATATGAACGTCCTATATGGATAATGTAAATATAAAGATGAGCATACATGATGTGTAGTGTTCGACATAATAAATCTGTTCTTTCAGAAGTGTCTCTTTCTGTGATAAACACTCACACATGAAGGAATATTAATATTGTGCCGGGAACAGAGTAATGCTGATCAAACACTGACACCTGCTGGAGACTGAAGGTACTGCGCATCAAAGCGTGTTCAATGTCCTGGCTATGTATAGGTCAGTGACACAAACATCTTCATTTTTATTTTATGTATGTTTTGTTGTTGTTGGAATACGCGTGCCATACAAAGCTGACATGTTCTGTGTCTTACGTTGTAAATGTCTTTGTGATTATTAAACACCATCTCAATTTTTTCTTCTTTTCTGGGAAATGTTTCCTGTTTCTTGCTTCCTGTTCCAGATGGATTTATTCGCTTTTAAGTGTGGAAATTCTACTGAGTTGATATAAAATACATTAGAATTGCAGGAATGAGTTGTGGTGTGTTTGCTCTTATCTTGGCGAGTTTCTGAAGACCAGAAGAACATTTAAGCATAACATAAATATAGGGCAAATATTTTATTATATAATTAAACAGCCAAATATAACATTGGCTTCACAATCTTAAGATTTTCAATAATATTACACAATGAGATTCTCAATATAATTAACAGTCAAAGTTCAAACATTGTCCTGAAATCTGCTAAAAAGAGTGGATGAGCATTAGTGTGATTGAGATCGATTCGAAAAAACACATTCCAGTCCTTCCTGAACTCCTGAGCTGATAAATCACCGCGAGCAGACTTCACGTAGCTGTGGTGCTGAGAGCGTTAGTGTCGTGGGTGGAGGAGGGCGGAGGAGCTTACGGGCCGGCTCTGAAGAGTCCGGTCTTCCTGAGGTGTCTGACGATCAGAGGAACACAGACCAGCGTGATGCTGATGCGCAGCGGGGCGAAGAGCTTGTGTACAGCGTACGCTAACACAAACGTGCTAGTGCCCGCCGCGAGCCGAGACTGAACCACCGACTCGCTGAAGCCCAGCTTACACAAGAGAGCCGTGACGTCCAGCCCGCTGCAACACACACACACACACACACACACACACAACATCAGCTCTCTGCAACAACTTCATACAGTTAAAGATTATTAGTCATATTCTACTCTACTGGAATTAGTACTTTATATCTAGAAACTGTTTTTAATACAGCGTTGTGTGTTCAGAAGAACTTCTACTTCCAATCCTTGATTATTGGGAAGTTTATGTTTCCAAGAGAACATATTCACATACAACAATCATTTCTTGTGTCATAAAAGCTATAGGTAAACAAGCTTTCTAGTCCAGAATAATTGACCTGCTGATATTCAGTCTATTACATCACTGAAGATGTTTAATGAATGCTTCAGAATACAGCCCTAAAGTTAAAGAAGGCGTCAGCAGAATAAAAGCGCAAAAGTTAAAGCATAAAAAAAGTTATAGAAATGTACATTTACTGTAAAGAAAACATACTGCACTATTTTGATTGTTTTTTTTTTATAAAATGCGTATAAAATAAAATAATAAAATATGTCTAAATGAGTTATGTTCCAAATTTGAAGTTGATATTAAAAAAATAATAGTAATTCTTATTAAATGTTGTTTAGGTGTTATACCACGAATAGCCACCAGGGGCCATTGATACTGTTTTAAATACTTTTTTCATTTTTCTACACAAATGTACACATTTCTTGCTCGGTATCTATCACCTAAAAAACACTCCTGAGACTCAGTCCTTGTGTTTTGCTTTCATTTGCTACTATGTTGTGATCAAAAATGAGATGTTACCTCTCGAGGGGTTAATCCTAATAACACCAGTCACCAATCACAATCGTGGCAACAAAGATGAAAACATAATTCAAGCATCTAAAAACTGTATTTCCCATACGTGCAGGTCATTAGTGTTTGGTAAAGAGTTTTTGGCTCATGGTCTGCATTTAAAGGCATTTCTTCATGAACCTTGCCTCACACACATCATCATGTTAGGTCCATCATGCTGCTATAAAGTTACAAGCACACAATTTCCTAGAATATCATTCCATGTTTAAACTAAACTTGTTTATTAGAAGGGGGTGCCAATACTTTTGTCCATGTAGAATATTTTGTTTGCAGAGTTGATTGTTTTGTTAAACAAATGAATCTGACCTGGATATGGCGAGGTAGAAGATTCCCAGAGAAATGAGTGAGATTCCGATGTGGAAGGAGACGCCGACGGCGCCGTACTCCTTAAACACCTTCCTGAGCTGCTGCGTCTTACTGGGCTTCTCTCCTGACCTCTGACCTTCAGCGCCGGACACAGACGACACCTGATCCTGCTGAGACACCAACGATTTCATCAGACTACAGAGATCTGAGATGAGGCCCACACTGAATCAGGAGGGGCTTAACAGACAACAACCAATCAGAACGCAGGAGCTCTGGAGTGACACCCTCGAGAGCCAATGAGTGCCGTGCTGCTGTGTGAGGACTCACTAATACACGCCCAAATATTCTCCTATCCTAACAAAGCATTCATTATTTATTCAGCTTTCAGATCATGTATAATGTCAAAAAATAGACCCGTATGACTGGTTTTGTGCTCCAGGGGCGCGTTTAGAGGTCAGATGAGCTAACTTCAGCTGGAAGTAGAGATGAATTCCTAGTGTTTGAGATTCAGAGTCGCTGAGAAGTGTGTGTTTACTCGACAGATCAGTGTGTTTGTGCTGGTGCTCGAGTGACGGAGCTGGTTATGTTAACCTGTGAGCCACAAACATGACCTTACACAACCTCCGACAACACAAAGAACACACGCTTTCATCGCCATAGAGACGCCAGCAGAGTGTGTGTGTGTGTGTGTGTGTGTGGGGCAACATGCCAGTGTTTAGACACAATGGTGTGTTTTGTAAGATAAGAGTGTGTGACAATCTACTGACACTTTTTATGGTGTTTTTACTTTTTACATTTATTATGGTGTGTGTGTGTGTGTGTGTGTGTGTGAGAGAGAATCTGAAAGTTAGATTTATGGTTTACAATAAAGGCACATGAATCTTTATATATTTAATTACTTGCTTCTAATTAAAATATATGTCATAATAACAAATGTCTGAATTAACCTATTGTTTTTACTGAAAACAAAGATGTCTGAAATGTGCATCTAATGCAAACACTGAACAATAACATCATCAATTACAATAAATATTCAATGACAAAATTTTAACAGCATGGGCAACCCATTTCACCCCGAATGTTTTCAGTTTATCTTTTATTAAACAAAATGGATTTTTGTACTTTTTAAAATGTAAATACATTAACATCCCTTCTCATAAATGCTCATATAGAAGCTAAATTAATAATAGTGTAACCAATCATTGTGTTGGGAATTTTGTGCCATATGGTTTAGAAAATATTATAAATAATCTAATGATCGCTAAATCATCAATAAAAAAAAAAAAAATATATATATATATATATATATTAAGATTGATTAATTATTTAGCACTTTTTTTTAATAGTTAAAATATTTTTGTTGTAATATTGTATGTATATAATGCTTGGACAATATTTTATGTAAATAATCAGGCCAATAAAGTTCTTTACAACCTAAACGTATACAGCTACTCGTTGAGGGATGTTTGTTCTTAGACAAGCACTTGACTGATCTTCAGAAACACAAGCTTGTTAATTCAGGCTGAAGTCAAACACACTCATTTTTTGCAAAAGTTTGCATTCTCCCTTGTAGTTAGATTAGTGTGTGCAAAAAACAGTACAGTCAAAATGAGCTTATATGAAATGAAGTAGAATGTATGAAGCTATAGGCACTAGTGAAAGGAAGGAAGCAGATGACACGTGAAGGTTGTGTGCGACCCTTGACCAGGAAACAAACACTGACTAACACTCCCCGCTGACCCCAACTCAAAGACTAGTGTTATTAACTAGTGCTTCACTCACCATTCACACATAAACAAACACACATGCTCCCTCACACACACACACACACACACACACACACACAAAGCAGAAGAGCAGCGTCATCAGGAATGATCTGTAATCTAGTTTGACAGAACAGCGAAAGTGAAAGATGACTAACTACATCAGCTGTTTAAGTAGAACTAGACCAACCAGTCGATGCAAACTCGACATAATAACCCTAACACCAGCACAGCAGAACAGAACACAGTGCGTTCGCTTCTAAACCATAGCAATGCAGGCGTTTCTTACTACAGAGCGTTCAGCAGAACCTCGAGTGTCCAGACAGAGGAAGTACAATCACAAGAATATAAACATTAAGAAGAAACGAGTTAGTGTAAACACGACATGACGCAACCCGTTCAACGAAGAACGCACGGAACGAAACAAAGAGCGCGCGACTCTGCAAGCTTTCTGCACACAATACAACCCGTTCAGGAACTCTAGAAGGCGCTGAATGCACCTGTCTGTCAGCGCTAGTAAACAACACACAAACTGCAATAGTTGCGTTAGAACTCTAGAAGAGTTACGTACCGTTTGAATGTTCGCTGCGCGTTCGTCTTGCGTTTTCCCGGGCGTCGTGGATGATCGTCTGGACTGGATCGCGACGGGAGCTGGAGAACGAACGGATAGAAACGACTGGAGTTTAGGAACGCTCCTATCGCCGTCCCTCGCGTCGCTGTATTCGCGAATCAACGCGAACGACGCCATTCGCGCGGAATCCGGCGACGATCCGAACGGAGAATCGGGTAAACGGAACGGGGTACTTGTTAATCTCCGGTGAACGCGAGAGCAGCGGTAGTTACGCAACGAGCAGCTCGCGCCGCAGGTCGCGTCAGGTAACGTTACTCGCAGACGCTGCAGTAATAAGGCCGCTCCAGAAACGTTCCTCCGACAGTGAAACATCGCTCCGACTTACATAGACGGGAATAATAACGCTAAATGTGACACGAGCTTGAACGTGACGAGCCTCAGCTGATCGGTGATCCGTCCGCGAAGACCCGCCTCCCTCCGTTCCAAACACACTCGCGCGCGCTCAGAGCGTTCTGAACGCAGTCAAGTTCAAGAGTTGCACATCGAAGTTGCATCACCGGCGAGCATCAGCAGGTGCAAGATACATGTGTGAAGAGATGATGAAGAAGTGCTCTCTGTGACGTGTCTGAGAGAAAAACATCTCGTTCTCAGCTCTTGAAGGCTTGCTGTTTTCTGGAACTTCACACTTACGGGACTCTGTTTTGTGAAATTGAGATTTATGCATCATGTGAAAGCTGAATTAAACAGCTTTCCACTGATGCATGGTTTGTTAGGATAGGACTATATTTATTTGAAAATCTGTGTGCAAAAAAAAGTTAAAGTTGTCCAAATGAAGTTCTTAGCTTACTGATCAGAAAGTTTTGTTATATTTACAGTAGGAATAAATGGTGTAGAATTACATGCATGTAACCCTAACCCTATAGTTAGTGCATAGTTCATTATTATTATAATATTATAATAATTACACTGTAACAAATACACCTTAAAATAAAGTTTATCGAATAAATGCAACGTATCAGTTACTGAGAAACAAATGTGTAGTTAAAATACATTTACTCATGAAAATAATAATGATTATGAAGGAGGTTGCCTTAAGATCCGCTTGTAAACAGTCTCAGTCTTGACATGTTAATGGTTCGGGCAGACTGCCCAGGAATGAAAGTGACCCCTGCGGGTGATGAGCTCAGAGGTGTGTGTGTGTGTGTGTAACAGTGCTCTAGTACTCTTGCTGTGTTGTATAGTGTCTGCAGGATGTGGTGAAACGTTCCTCTCATTAAACACACGGTTTGAAGATCTGTGACACTTCACCCACTGAAGGACACACACACACACACACACCTGCATCAGATGATGATCAGTGGTCCGTGTGTGTTTGAGTGATAGCTGTGAGTCAGAAGCGGTGTATAACACACACATGATCATGCTTCACTCAGATGTTTTGAAATTTGTTCCTGATTCAAAGGAATTTGTTGTAAATCATCATCATGCGTCATCATGATCCAAACACTGCTGCTGAATATATTGTGGAAACCATGATGCATCTTATTTCATCAGGTTTCACAGAAAAATATAAGAAGTTCAGTACGTATTCATGGAGATAAATCTAGTGTAATATTCTAAAAGTCTTTTAGTTCTCTCTCTTAGATCCTGCTGGAAACAACTCATGATTGATGGAGCAATGCTGACAGATAATAATAAAAAACAATAAGCTGAAAATCCTTCCTGTATTGTTGGGAAAGTCTTGCTCAGTTGAGCAGTCAAAGACATCAGAGCTCTTACACTGTTGAGCAATAAACACCCTTCAGATCACAATCCTCAGGTTTCTCAATCACACAAGAGACATGAATATTACTGTATTAACTGTGTCTGAGCTGATGTTTCTGCAGCTTCGTGTTCTCTCTGGTTTAGTTTAGTCCTAACACTAGTGATATTGAAGATGAAGTATTAGTGTCTGTGTTCATCAGCAGAAGCTTTCAGTAAGAAAGAGCTCAGACTCCTGAAATGAACGAATGCTGAAAGTTTGAGGAGTTTCTTGATCATGATGATTCCTCGTCTGCTCGGGTGGAGTTCAGGAGATTATTCCAGCGCTGAGCTTCAACAAAACACAGAAACAGAGCTGCTTCATGAGATACAGGAGCTCTAGAAAGAGTTTCTTCACTATCTGAGAGGAAACACACACCGACACTGACCGCCAGAAGAGAGCGTGTGTGTGTGTGTGAGTGAGTGAGTGTGTGTGTGTGTGTGTGTGTGTGTGGACTTGTTTTTATATCCTGGTGAGGACCTATTGTCCCCACAAAGATAGGA